>CM053623.1:233102156-233156401 GCA_028646595.1 Phalanger gymnotis
GGAGGGGAGTGGGGTGACAGAAGGGAAGGCTGAGTGGGGAACAGGGCAACCAGAATATACGTCATCTTGGAGTGGGGGAGAGGGTAGAAATGAGGAGAAAATTTGTAATTCAAACTCCTGTGAAAATCAATGCTGAAAACTAAATATATTAAATAAAAAAAAAAGAAAGTGAGAACAAGGACTCTATTTTCCTGTGTAAAAGCTCCATGATGGGTACCATGGTGGGGTAAGAATATGACATTTGGGTGCAATCCCAACCCTCTTAGAGCTTCCAGTCTAGGTGAAATGGGCACAGGTAACAACAGAATGGCATGAGGATGCGAGAGAGGCCTGGACCTAGTGAAGGGAGGGATTCCAAGGCCCTTCTGGCCAGCAGAGGGGCTCAGCAAGGGCCGGGGAGTCTTCTTTTCATTTGGGGGTTGCTGAGAACCCTTCCAGCTCCCACATACTGTGCTCCTCCAAGGTGGTGGGCAGGCTGTCTTACACTTCCATTCTCTAAGGATCTGTGACTGCATTTCATCTCTGCCTTCACCAATTCAGGTCCTGACCCTTAGGACCTCTCAGCCCCGTCCAGCTCCAAACCCATGACCATAGGAACACTTCGTGGTTCAGTAGAGAAGAGGATGGTCCTGTTTGAAATAGATACAGATAATTTTGGAGAAAACCAGCTGTGATAGCTGGAGGCATAAGGAAAGGCAAGCTGGGATTCTCACGTCCAAAATCCAGTGCCTTCCCTTCCAGTGTTCTCCCAGGTACCTCTTCTTTCTGGAAAAGAGTCAGTCCTGAGGGCACTGATTGGAAACTAAAGACTTTGGCCTAGTTCTCTGCTTCTGCATGTCTGATTTGCTCATTCTCCCTTTTTCAGACTCTGTTTCCTCTTCTGTGGAAAAGAGGAGTTGGTCTAGCCAGTTCTTGGGTCCTTTCAGCTCTAAATTTTATTATTTTCTCTCTGGCTCTTGGGCTTACGAGAGAAGCTGGGGGATGGCCACACCTACAGCTTTACTATGGAATTCTGTCCTTCCCTCACCCATGCCCACACCCCCAGCTCAGCCTTCCCCAGATGGAGCCCCAGGAGCACCTGCTCATTACACCTTCCGAGGTAATTGGCACAGCTGCGTCCTCCTCCTCACTCCTGAAAATAAGCCAGGGTCCTGAGAATGGTGGAAAGAGCAAAGAGTTGGGGATCAAAGGATCTGAGTTCAAATCTGTTTGCATTGATAAGCTGTGTGCCTCGTAAGATTTCAGGAAAGGCAGTTTATCCAGCAAACAATCTTAAGACAGCTTTCCCCTCACTTCCCTAGATTCTGGGAGCACGACTCTCCCCATGGATGAATGGATGGATGGATGGATGGATGAATCCAACACTTGGAGAGACTCCTTCTCTAGAGCCTAGAGGAAGTTAACATGCTTAATTTTGTTAATTAGCATTATTTTTGTTCTCCTTTTTTTGATAGGAGCTCAGAGGCAGGGTAGAGTAATGGTTAGATCACTGGCCTTGGAGTCAGGGAGACCTTGAGTAGGTCACTTCCCTTGGCCAGGCCTCAGTTTCCCAATCTGTATAATAAGAAAGTTGGATGAGGTGCTCTCTGAGGTACCTTCCAAGCTCCATAAACGTAGGGTCTTCTCATTTTCCCTGGATCACACAGTGACTCAAACCCAGCCCCTCTCAATTTAGTGCCCTTCTTGCTGGCACAGAAACACTGCTTCTCCTCCCAAGCCAGCTTGCCTTAGAATATGATCCCAATGATGAAAAGACAAGCAGGCTTGTCTTTCCGGGGTTGGGGGTGGGGGGTAGGATGAAGCCAATTCCTTCTCCATCCCTGGCCCGGTCACCCTCTGCCGCCCCTTCTCTTCGCCTCCCTATGGCCAGAGCCATCCATGCCTGTGGCTTAAGAAGTTACAGGCCAAAAGAGCAAGATTCCAGGAAAGAAGAAATAGAGGAGAGTCGAGTCAATATCTTGTTTCCTTGGCCTGAAAATCAGACAAAATCAGAGGCTCCGTGGGTGGAATTTATGAGACATTTCACATCCCTGCTCAATCCCCCATCAGCTCAGCTTGATGGGGGAATTTTCTGCCTGTCCCCTCCAATTGACCTCTTCCCCAGCTGAGGCCCAGAGCCCTCTTCCCTCACCAGGTCCTTCCTTCCTTTGCTTTACAAAAAAAAGGAAATTTGTGAGCAGAAAGTCTGGTGGGGTTTACATTTTCAAAAAGTAATGTCTTTTGTTCTGCCTCAACCTAACTGGGAGAGTTTGGACATTGGTTCATAGGATCATAGACCTGAGAGCTAGGAGGGGCCTGAGAACATAGGATGGCAGAGCTGAGAGGGCCTGAGGACAAGGAATGTCAGAGCTGGAAGGGCCCTTAGAACTTAAGATGGCAGAGCTGGGAGGGGCCTGAGAACAGGGGATGCAGGAGTTGGGCAGGATCTTTGAATATGAATTGTCAGAGCTGGGAGGGCCCTTAGAACTTAGGATGGCAGAGCTGGGAGGTCTTGAGAATAGGCTGCTATGTTGAAGAGGGATTGACTTTGTTCTGTTTGGTACAGGAGGTCAGAGCTAGTAGCAATGGGGTGAAGATACCAATTGGCCAGTTTGGGCAAGGGAATAGTTAAGGCTGACCTTCCCACCGTGAGATCTGTCCCTCCCACATTGAAAAAGCAGGCTGCTTGAGAAGGTAGTGGGTTTCTTTTCAGGGAAGCCTTCTGACCAAAGCGAGATAACCATTTGTTGGTTCTGTTGTGTGCATATGGAAGGAGGAATGAAAAAAATACATTTTCTTGATGTTTTCTGTTTGTATTTGCTTGTGTCTAAATGTCTCTGGCTTGAAACTACGAGGAACAAGCTATGTGAGCAAATGTCTTAAACCCCATGTTCACTCTGATGCCATGTACTCCTGCCTGCCCCACACAGATGCCACTGTTCCCACTGCCCTCCTCAAAGGTCGCTTAGATAGTCACTCCTCCTTTGTAGTGGTTTACCCTGGTTGGGATTTCTCTGGCAGCATCAGCCCAGATTTGCACAGGCTCAGTGCACGCTCCCAAAGGGGGCTTCCTCTGTTGTCCTGGTAACGGTCCTGCTGAGCTTGGATGTAGGTGGTGGAATCGATCCTCGGTCTTCATAGAATCACAGAGTCTCAATGGTTGAAGGCCTCAGTGGCATCGAGTCCAATCCCTTCTTGGAAGAAAATTCCCCCCCCCCCACCGCCATGTCCCTGACAAGGGTCGTCCTCAAGACAGTCCATTCCTGCTAAGCCTTAGAAAGATTCTAATGTTTTTGTTTGTACTAAGTCTGCCCCTGTGACTTCCTCCCCTTCCTCGATCCAGCATGGCCGTCTCAGGCCAAGCAGAATGTGTCTCACTGTGGTCTCTGCTGATTCTGCATTCCTGTGGCCTTCTTGTGGCTTTTTTCTTCCTATTAGTGTCTGGCAAATCCCCTGTCTTGGCCTGGCGGCTCAAGGACCCTGTCCATCCTCTCGGCCCCATCTCTCCCGACTCCCAGAGAAGGCAATTGGATAAGAACACATCCTTAAAATGAAGCTGGAGAGTTAACCCTGGAACCCCTCTGACATCCCGGAGCCTGACCTAGCCTCTGCCTCAACCACCCTCCCCACCTAAGACCCCAAGCAATGCAACACCTTGGCTTTGAGCACCCAAAGTGGGGTTGGAAACGGTAGAATGCCAGCCCTGTATACAACTCTACTGAGTGACCTTAACCAAGTCCCTTAATTTCTCCTGGCCTTAGCTTCTTCTCTGAGAAATAAGGGTTTGCCCTAAAAGAATCACTGGGTTAGGCAGGACCTCAGAGGACGTCTAGGCCCACACCCGCCTGAACAAGGTTTTCCCCTGAGACAGAGGTCCTTGACCTGGGGTCTATGAACTTGTGTTGTGTTCCCCAGTATTTGGATAACTGTGCTTCAACAGAAGTGATTTCCTGTGTGAGACTATCTATTTTATGCATTTAAAACACAGTTCTGACAAGGGCTCCCTAAGCTTCACCAGACTGCCTGGGGGGGGTGGGGGGGGCGGAGCTGCTTTGGGGCATCCTGACCAAAGCAGATGGTTCCAAGGATTCCTCTGGGGGCTGCCCAGAAAGCCTCACCCAGGCCTCTGCTAGAGGCTCCCCCAAGGCCCACTTGGCCATTTCCTGACCTAATGGGTGACCTACCTGGAGAGTTCTGCCCAATGACAGATCCAAAAAGGTTAGGAGTTGTTTTCATTTAATTTTCAAAGCAGCCCCTTTTATAGAGAAAGGTCTGCAAGAGACTGGGAGTAGGATTCTGAAATGCCAAGCAAAACAGACTTTGTGAAGGAGGAGGCCTGCCAGGCCCTGCCCTTTTCTGGCAACCATCCCCCCACCCCTCCAAACTATCCCTTGATCCCTTGCTCCCTGTAAATCCTGAACAAAAGGCTTAATCTAACTACACGAGATTTTCTAGGCCAAATTAGAAAATACTGTAATGGGATTTGTACGGGCCTGGTCTGGGCACACTCCCAAAGGCCCCCCCCTCCCCCATCTCACGTTGCCTGTAGCCACAATCAGCTGGTTAATGAAGACTAACCGGAATTTTCCAAGACATGCTCCCAAATACGGATCTAACAGGGAGGTGTTACCCAGAGATCACTGGCACAATGGGATGATTTAGGAGAATGACCCTGGACTTGGGGGAGATTAGCCTCATGGATCGGTCATTGGTATCTTTGGTCTTAGGGACTGTCCTGGGGAATTGAGAGGTTAAGGGCTCTGCCTGTGGTCACAGAGCAAGTATATGTCTGAGGTGGGATTTGAACTCAGGACTCCCTAAGTCCAAGGCTGGCTCTCTATGCATTATACCAAACTGCCTCCCAATGTTTGGTATGCTTTATATGTCCTTCTTTGGGCCTTGACTTCCCCCTCTTATAAAGAGCTTGGAATAGAGCAGACTTGGAGTCAGAAGACCTGGGTTCCCTCAGACACTTGCTAGCTGTGTGACCCTGGGTAAGCCACTTAACCTATTTACCTCAGTTTCCTCATCTGTAAAATCAAAGGCTTAGATGTAATGGCTCTTAAGGTCCTTTCTCTCTCTGACCTATGACCCTGTGACTAGCACCACCTCCCAGCTCTGACACTCTGTGACCTAAGATGTCCTTGGGCTTGCTTTAATAATCCATATTCCAATGTCAGCTTTGGCATCCTGCATCCATCTGTAAAACATATTTAGGAACAGAGATAAGATTACTATCCCTGTTTTACAAATGAAGAAACTTACTTTGCTACTGTCTCAGGGTGAGTAAATGCCAGATCTTGGAGTCAAACCTGGGCCTTGTGAAGATCAGAACCTTAGACATTATGTTGTTGACTTGAAGATTGCGCTGACCTTCAATTAGAAACTGCAAAAAGAAACCACTAAAACTTGAGCCCAGGTCCCCAGGGTCCAGTCCCAGGGCTCTGTCCCCAGCTGCCTCTTTTTAGAGAGCTCAGAATAGCTCCCACCCAATGACGGAGACAAGAAGGCTTCTGGCCAGCAAGGGTAGATGAGCTGGACTCAGGCAGGGGTGGAGAAGGGGGAAAGACCAGTGAGCAGAAAAGCTTGGTGTGAGTTTAATCAATCAAAGGACTGCCAGGCACGTGTGGACACTCATTCTGTGCCAGGCACTGTGCTGGGCATTGTGGTCATGAGGACCAAAAGGGAAGAGTCTCTGTCCTCTTCTTCCTCTGGCAGGAGAAGTTATTTGTATGGAAGATAACTTCTGCTAGAAATCTGTCAATCGTTTTTCTCCCGATTAGCAACAGAGCGCCATAGTGGGGAAGGAAATGGACATGTGGTCACAAGACTTCTCATCTGTGTGACCCTGCTCCAGTCATTTCTCTCCTCAAACCTCAGTTTCTCTACCTATAAAATGGGTGTAGTATGCTTGCCCTCCCTCCCTCACTAGTGAGGAGAGGACTCTGTAAACTCTGCAATAGGAATCAGGAGTTATTTCTCAGGTAGTGCTGACTGCATCCCCAACTGTGTATGTAATACGGGGGCAGGGGCAGGGAAGGAGGTGGAAAATACAGAGATATAGAACACCTGCTCCTCACTCTAGGAGCTGACGTCTCTTTGGATGGACATGACAGATGCATGTAAATGATAATTAACAGCACTGGCCTTCTGGGCACAGGGCCCAATGAGAGGGGTCACTGACAGAGGGAGGGAGGATTCCAAAAAGGGTTCTCTTCCAACACACTCAGCAAAATCATTTCCTCCTAAGAACTGAAGGAAGGAAAGAAGAAGAGAGAAAGCCATTGCCAAGGGGATTGATTCTGCTTTCTTCTGAAATCACAGAGTATGGAAGAGCATTTGGAGAAGGGTCTGTGGGTCCCCTCGTGGGTCCCGGACCTCCCTGCCCCGCTTCGGAATCACACAGTTACATCCATACAATAAAGTACATTGGGTGGCAAAGGCAATCCATTCTGTTGAAATATAGTCTGAGGACAGGAAGCCTGGGACATAGCAAGCTCTGCTAACTCCAGGCATTTCAAAGGCTCCATGAGCATGCATGAGATTTTGAGATGTCCACAACCATAATGTGATATGAATAGACCTGTGATTTCTACTGGTGACAAGTCATGGGTACCATTGATATGATTGGGTTGATATCTGCCTTAAGAAAAGAAATGCCAACTTCCAGTTAAAGTAAGACGTGAATGTTTTCGCTATACTAAGACAGAGATTTCTGATGTCTGTCCATGTGACTGTTGGGTCCATAGGCCCCAGGTGCAGAATCTCTGGGTTAGATCCCAGAACACTGAACATGAAGTGCAAGAACTGGAAAGGGGCCTTAGAACACAAAATATAGAACCTAGAATGTTAAAGGCTGGCGGGTCCATCTCTGACATTCCGCATGAGTTCTGACATTCTCTAAGTTCTCTATTCTTTACTCTGAGTTCTGACATTCTCTAGGTTCTCTATTCTCTAGTCTTTATTCTCCCATAAGTGACATTCTCTAATCCAATATCCTTTGCATCTCCGATATTCCATGTTCTAAGATTCCCCTCACCTCTGACAGTCTATGTTCTTGGTGACAGATCTTGACCCAGTGTTAGTGTGGGGAACCTGCAGCCTTGAGGCCACAAGTAACCCTCTAGGTCCTCAAGTGCCTAGACTGAATCCAAACTTCACAGAACAAATCTTTTTTATTAAAGGGACTAAACTTTAGTCCATTACAGGCCCTTCACAAATACTTGTTGGTTGATTGATTGACTCTTGGGTCTCTTCTAGCTCTGACATTCTGTGTTCTACAACTCAAAGCTTTTGTGATTTTCTTCTACAAATGCCTCTTCTCTGTCTCCAGGAAGGCATCATTCTTTCTCCTCCCATTCCTTAATTGGGGGTCACTGACAATGACATTTTGGCCATTGGAAACTTGAACATTCTAATCTCCTTTTGCTTATTTTAAGTTTCCCTTAATTCTTGTGTGTGTATGGCTCAGTTGAATTAAGGTAAAAAGAGTTCTTTGCCACACTTAGTAGTAATCCTCTTCATGTGGTCAAACAAACTTTTCAAAGCAATTTCAGATCCTTGAATTCAAAGGATCCTCATGACTGCTGAGTAGGAGGCAGGTCACATGTAATTGTGCCCATTACACAGAAGAGTAAACTGTGGTCCAGAGAGTTTGTACCACTTGCCTGTGGTTTCAAAGCCAGGCCTTCTGACTTCTACCCAAGAGCAGTTTCCTTGGCCAGGAGAGCTGGAGGATCCCCTGGGAACAGTCCAGGAAGAGGCAGGAGCAGTGAAGAGACAGTCCACGCAGCTCCATAGGGGAGACTCCTAGAGAGGGAAGCTGCCCTCCAGGAGTGGGGGGTCTCAGCCAGAATGTCACCCCACTCCTAGCCTGAGAATTTGTTACTCAGCAGTCACTCAAGGCTTTGTCCCCAGATGCTGCTTTTCTCCTCAGAGAACTACCGTACTCTCATGGCTCTGATCCTCCCGCTCGTGGGGATTGAGAGTCTCAGGACTCTTAGATCTGGGAGGGGCCTTAGGGATGGTCTGATCCTCCCCCTCACTTTACAGAAACATCATTCACAGAGGAGGAGACTGACGTCCACAGGGGTAAGGGTCTTGCCTGCCCCAGGTCCCAGACAGAGAGTGAGTCAGAGGACTGGGGCTCATTTCCCAGCTCTGCCCATTTCTCTCCGCGCGCCCTTGGGTAAGCCACATGCCCCTGTATCAATTTCCCTACTTGTAGAATGAAAGGGTTGGAGCAGAGAAGCTCTAAGCCCCCCCCCCATATTTTCTCATTCAGACAGTGAGAGCAGCTGCTTCTTTTGTTTTGTCTTTTTTATATGCCAAGAAATTGGGTCTTGGATGAGACGAGGTTTCATTCGGGGTTACGAGCTCAGTGACCTTACCCAAGGGCACGCTCACACATACCCAAAGCACACACCTTCCTGTGCTAATGGTCTTCCAAATGTCAGAGGAGAGCAGGCCGCTCGACAGAAAGTGTCCCCGACTGCCGTTCTCAGCAGCTTGGCCCAATTCCATCACATAGCAGATGTTTTAATGATTCAGAATCAAACGGATGGAAAACTCGACATTTGAGAGCATGATGGAGACAGAATGGGCCCCATGGATGGACACAGGTCAGAGGCTCTTGAGCAAAGCGCCTCTCAGACCCCAGCCATCCAGGGCAGGAGAGATTCTAGGAGACACGAAGACCAGCTCCTAACTTGGCATTCAAGGCCCAGCATGACCTGACCCCACCTTCCCTTTGTAACCAGCTCATCCATAGTTATAGGCTGAGAAGCAAGACTCTTGGTCCACATTCTCTTTCAACTCCTAATTTAACCTTGCAGGCCTCAGTTTCCCCTACTGTCTTAGAGAGGCAATAATGGGAACAGGCCCTGACTGGGCTTGAAATCAGCCTAATTCTGCCATTCTCCAAAGCAACATTTGGTGGTTTTCTTCGCTGAATGAAATCACAAGCTCTGTGAGCCCTCTCTGAGCTTCCTTTCCCCCTGTATAAAATGAGCATCATGATCCCTGCACAATCTCCTCCACGGATGTCGTAGGTCTAAAATAATGATGACAATAATAGCGAATAACAACAGGAACCCTTCCTCTAGTACTTTGAGGCTTGCAAAGCAGCATCTACCATCTCGCTTTGTCCTTATAACAGTCCTATGAGGGAGGGGCTATTATTATGTCTATTTTATGGCAAGTGACTGCTCTGTTATGGCAAGGCATGTAATCCTGGTATGGTCCATGGAGTCATGAAGAGTCAGATATGACTGAACAACAAATGGTAGCGCTTTGGCTTGTCTAGCCTCCCTCCCAGAGTAGAAGCTGCCTGAGGGCGGGCTTTGCGTCTTAATTACACTTTTCCTCTCTCCATAGGCCTAGCCCAGTTCTTGGTCTGTAGCAGATACTTAATAGCTGTTTGATGAATAAATGACCTTAAAGCCTGTGGAAAGTGAGTTTAAAGGCAATGAGAAAGGAATCATTTCCCTCATTTCCTTTTAAAAAGATTTTTAAAATCTTTTAAAAGATTATCTTTCAAGTTTCAGCAACATAACAACCTGAGGGCCCTGGCCCTGAGAGCCCTTTGGATTAGAGCTCTTATTTTCCTTTCGATCCTCCTGAGCCCTAGCAGGCTCTGAGATGCCCCTCCAGGGTGCCCCCCTCCAAGGGTGGCTCAGCCCAGGCCAGCTCCCATGGAAGAGGTTCCGAGTAGGGTACCTAGATCCCTGCCTGGCCTCTGGGTTCTCAGGTTAGATCCCTGGGCATCCAGGCAGGAGCTTGGAAAAACTGGTCTGTGTTAAGGTCAAAAAATACTGTGAAGATAGCCCTGGGGACTAGGTGTCTCCCGCTACTGGGAAGTCAGGGAGCTTCTCTCAGGTAGAGGAGGAACCTCTTGGATATAACTCTGCCTAATGTCCTAATGTCAGGCACATCAAGGTAAAGCCAAGAGGTCCTCAGAAACCAACTGGTGCAGTCCTCTCATTTTACAGAGAGAGAAATAAAGACCTAGGGAGCCTAAGGGATATCTAGGTAGCAAATATCAGAAACAGGATTTGAACCCAGGGCCTTCAGCTGGAGAGCCATCAATTTTCCACTAGGCCATCAATTGGCACCATACTGCCCCATCTCTTCTCTCTCATTTGACCTTTGACAACAATGCAGTTTTTCAGGCAGAACGAGGATTGTTACCCCCATTTCACTGGGGGTAGGGGTGGGGAATTGAGTCCAGAGAGGCTAGATGTCTTGCTGTGAAGGAAGGCAAGCTAGATTTAGAGTCTCGGTCATTTCCCAGCTTCGCAATCAGCTGCTTGTTGGAAATCTCTTGCTGGACGTCCTATAGGCATCTCAGACTCACCAGATCCAAAACAGAAGTCACTGTCTTCCCCACCTCCAAATGTCCCTATTTCTGTTGAGGGCACGACCATGCTTCCAGGGCCAAGTGACATGGTCATTCTTGATTTTGCACTCTCCCTCATCGCTCATTCTCATTCAGTTGCTGAGTCTGGTCCGTTCCCTTTCCACACCTTTCCCTTCTGTCCCTTTCTCTCCACTTAGCATCACTCTAACTCAAAACCTAATCGCCTCTTACCAAGGCTACTGTAATAGAATTCTAATTGGTTTCCCTCTTTATGTCTCTCATATCCCCAGTTCATCTTCCACAAAGCCACCAAAATAATCTTCCTAAAGAACAAGGCCCGAGGATCATTCCCTTGCTCAAAAATCTTCAATACTTCTTATTGCCAACCAGATGAAATATGGAGGCACATGACACGAGGCCCTCCACAATCTAGCGCCATCTTTAATTCATACTACTCCTCTTCAGAAAGCGCACATTCCCTCCAGCTGAACTGGACCACTGCCTGACCTTGACACCCTTCCTTCTCGCCTTTGTCCATTCGTACAATCCATTTCCCTCCTGGTAACCCCTCCTTGCTTCTGCCCCTCAGGACACTTCTCCTCCTCCCTGGAGCCTACCTTGGTTTTCTCAGTTTTGGGTGTTCTTTCCCAACTCAGTTTTCTTTGCATGGTATATTGGAGTATAATGGTGTCGGCTTTTAGTTGACCTGTACTGGAGGTAAGCCCTTTGAGGGCTGGGACTATTAGAAGAGAGAGAGTTATGAGGGGAAACTGAGGTTGACTTGCCCAAGGTCATAGGATCATTGATCTGGAGCTGAGACACAGCCAAGAAGGCATGATCAGGTTTTATTTTTGTCTGGTCAGAATCTCTCTGCTTGGGCATGGGCCAGTGGAACCCACTGTGACTAGGTTCTAGCATTCCCGTGCTCTACGTCCTTTACTAACTAGTCCGAGGTTCTGTGACTCTATATTTCTGTGGTCCTGAGATTCCCTCAGATTCCTTTTGGTATAAAACTAGCTTAAATCCCTGACATTATTTTCACTTTTCTTCCCTAAGTGATATTTGAAACGTCAGCATTTTTGAGACAAGGCTGAATTCACTGTAATGAATTAACCTTTTGAAGAATCACTTGAAAAAAACTCTCTGAGGATGGTTTGGGCATATTGGACTCGAATCAGGTCCCAAGACTGGGTTTTTACCTTTTTCAGGCACTGTCTAATCAGATCTGAGAAAGGGATGGCCTTTGAGGTCATTCTTTAAATCTACACTCTTCCTACCCCCCAACTCCATCTTCTGGGGAGGAGAGGGGAGGGAATAAGTGCTTACTGTGTGCCGGCTAAGCACTTGACAAATTTTCTCTCATTTGATCTAGGTTACAGGGCATCACATCACCTCTGCCACTGGAATTCCCCCTCCCTTTCAAATCTTAATTAGAATTTCCAGTTACAGTACACTTGGCTAATACTTCACAAAGATGAGATGTGCCCTCCTGGAGGTAATTAAATGGAGTAGAGCCTCCCCAAAAGAAGCCAGGAAATATTTCCGTGAAGCCTGCAGGAAAAGCTTTGGACCCATTAACTTCCCCAGAGCAAGGGAGAGTATTTCTCTTTGTAGGTTTGACAAGAATCCAATGTAATTATCCTCTGGGCCCTGACAAGATTAATATTGGAGAAATTAGGTAACCAGAAAAAAAAAAGAAACAGGCTGGCAGAGATGGCGGGGATGTGCCTGGGAAAAGACTGGTGTCCACCTTGTTTAATAAGACCCACTCAGAGAGTCCATGCTGCAGGAAGCTGAGGGAAAGCATCTGTCTTAGCCGCCTGGGGTTTAGTGGCATCTTTTTGTGTCTCCTGCCATCAAAGTCTCAGCTTTAGCTGCCAAAATATTTGCTTCTGGGAATGGATGGTGGCTGGAAGAGTAAATGATTCTCAATTTGGACATGGTGGGTCCTGTCAAAACGTTGGAAACAAACATTTTCTATGGGACTGTTAAGAAAGCACATACTTAAAAAAAATTTTTTTGACTGTTAACAGGCATCATAGTGGGAAGGTATGAAATAGAATTATGGAGGATTAGAGGGACCTCAAAGGCCAAGAAGCCCAGCCTGGGGCTAAACAAGAATTCCCTCTACTACATTACAGACAGATCATCTCTTCTCTTGTTGAATAGCTCTAGTGACAGGGAGTTCACTACCTCTGGCCATGCTCTGGTTTTTTAGCAAGTTCTTCTTTCCACCAAAACTAAAGCTGCCTCCCAGTAGCTTCATCCCATTCACCCTCTCTCTGCTCTCTGGAGACAGTCAGCATTTTAGCCCAAAATGCATACATGACCTGAGTATTAAAGGCCAGACTATTAAAAAAAGGTCTGAAGAAAACCAGATCAAATGCCTTCCATAGCCATAGTGAGTAAGAAAATCCCCAGCCAAGACAGGGATAGAAGCAATAGCAAAGGGAAAATCGATAATTTTGTTTAGGTAGAATTGAAAAACATTTGTGTGAGCATTTAAATCAATAATCCTGGAAATATTGCCTTCATAGAACATATATAGGGAGTGAAAAGGGTTTGCAGAGGGTTTACAAAAAGGTTTTTGTCTAAAGTTCCTGGGACCTTGAGGGCTATGAGTTGTAGATGCAGGGCCAAAGGTTTTATTTTTTTAAACAAAAATGTAAACAAAGGATGAAGAAGGCTAGATAACAATAACTCTGAGAGGGAAAATGATCTGGGGGTCTTAGTGGACTGCAAGATCAGTACAAATCAGAATCATGGCCAGAAAAGGCAAAAATGCAACTTAGCCCATGTGAAAAGAGGCAGAGGGCCCAGAAGGGGGGGACATGATGGTAGACCTCTGATCTCTGACTTCTGGCCAACAAAAGGGCAGCTTTGACCCAAGGTTCAACAGCTACATTTATTCTGTCTACCCTGGGTCAAGTGCTAGGGCCACAGAGTCTGAAGAGAGAGAGACGCTGACCTGGGGTTTTTTACATTCTAAGGATAGAGGGAGGGGGACTGTATTAGCAGGGCAATAATCACAATATAGATGATCATTGTAAATATGCCTATGTAGTTCTGTATAACAAAATAGAAGAGACTCTCCATATAGAAGGTGGAAGAAGTAAACCATTTATTCAGACACCAGAGAACCAGAGCCCAAAACCAATAAGTCTAATCCATCATAGCAGCAAAGAAATTAATACACAGCATCACAGCAGAGAACAAAAAACCATTCCCCACCCCCACCCCCACTGGGGCCTTGCCACCAACAATCACTCACAGCACAGCTAGCACACATCTGCTCTCTCCCTCAGCTCTAACAGCTCTGAGCATTTCCTGCTTCATCCTTCCAGTTCCTCTCCTTCAGCAAGATCCTCTCACCATATGTGACTTCGGCTTCCTGTGATGTAAGCAGGTCACATGGGCCTATTAATGTGTGGGAAAGATTTTCAAATTTAAATTACCATTACAAGGACTCAGTGTACAGTATATACCCAGGAACAGCTTGGTGGCACCACTGTGCATAGAGTGCCCACCTGGAGTCAGGAAGTCCTGAGTTCAAGTTTGGTCTCAGATACTTACTAGCTGTGTGACTTTGAACAGGTTACTTAATCATTGCCTGTCTCAGTTTTCTCAATTATAAGGAGGAGGAGGAGGGGTGAGAGCACCTGATCTGAGCCTTGAAGGAAGCTATGGATCCCAGAGGTCAAAGGGAAGAGAGAGGAGCAGAGACGGCAGAGGGACTGCCCAGTCTGAGGGATGGCCCACAGGCCTTTTTGGCCCAACATATCATAAAGGGGATTTTTATGAAACAAACTTGCAAAGATAGACTAGAGCCAGATTGTAAAGTACCTGAATTTCTGGCTTGGGGTTTCCAATGCAGGTGGCAGTGTTGCTTAGTGGGAAGAGCCTGGATGTGTCAGGGGCCTTTGGATCCAATACCAGAGTGAACAGAGTTGAATCAGAGGCAGCTGGAGGGGGTCAACCTCTGAGAATGACTGAGGCGGCAGAACTGGAGAGCCAGAAGGATGGTGCCAGCCTCTACAGAAATAGCAGTTAGGAAGAGGAGTGAGGTTAGCCCGACAGATGACAAGCTGTGTTGAGTTTGGTGTAATAATAATCACCAACATTTATGGAAAGCTTTAAGGTTTCAAAAAGTATGTTAGCTCATCTGAGCCTCAGGGAAGGATGTTTTCTTATTGTCCCTTTTTACCAGAGGAGCAAACTGTGAAACCCTTAGCTTTGGAGGGAAGGAATGTGCCTGGGGTCAAACAGCCTGTGTGTCCGAGGCAAAACTCAAACCCGGGGCTTCCTGGCCTACTTGCTCTCTCCCCTGAGCCTCTCCTAAGGGCCTTGAGGAGAGAAGAGAAGGTTGGGACTAACCAGAGTGGGCGGTGGGAGAAAGAGTCAGTCCCAAAGGAAGGGAGGCTCTCCTTGCAGGGGGGAGGGCTCAGGTGAGATCAGGTAACAGGTGTGAGTGTGGCAGGTGGCTGGCACATTCACTAAGCTTGGGTGAATGCACAAGCCCAGGGGAATTGCTGACACTTTGGATGAGAACTGGGTTCTAGAAGGGTCTAGACAGCCCAGAATCTCAGACCATGATCACATGAAATTTCCCAAAGATGAATGTGCCCCCTGGCCATGTGACCCTGGGCAGTTTTCTTTACTTCCCCAGGCAGTTCTCCAGAATGTTGATGATCTCACTGGTGGAAGAAGCTTCCCCATGGAGTGTTCCCTAAATCAAAGGTAAACCATAGGTTCAGGCCAAAATAAAGAAATAAAAGAAAGAAAATTATCAGATGTCATGCGTGGATCCAAAAACCCATGTTCCCAAGTAGAAGCCATGTGATTTGGCCTCCAAAAGGCCAAATGCTGTCTCGGGTGGCATTGAGGAGGGCACAGTGCCCAGGTCCCGGGAGGGGATGGCTCCTCCATGCTCTGCTCTCTCTGGACTTCAAGTATGAGGAAGGGCATCGACAAATTTGAGAGGAGAGGGATTGAGTGGAGGAGCTGGAGAAGGCTTAGGGATGCTGGGGTCAGGTATCCTCATGAGCCTCGAAGGGCTGAACCAGGAGCCTGAGAGGTAAGCCACAGAGATTTCAGCATGATTTAAGGGGCAGGCCTTCCCAGCCATCAAGGTGCTCTTGAGGTGGGCAGGGAGGCCTCCCTCCTGGGGTCTTCAAGTCCAGCTTGGTGAGTAGAAGGCAAATGTGCAGGTTAGACAAGTTCCCTCATGGTGTCCTGTCCAGTTCTGCCAGTCTGTGAAGGAGGCTGGAAAAAGAAGTGTAGAGACAGAGGTGTGAGGACAGTTGGCCCTTGGTGGGGGCCCCTCCACATGTATCACTTGCCCCTAATTCACTCATTTATTCAGCCAACATTTTTCTTTTCAAGTGTGGAGTCCCAGGTGCTGGTGTAATCAAGATAAGATTTGAGGTTTCTTACTTACTAACTGTGTGACCTGGGCCAAGTCACTGCCCCCCAGCCACGATTTACTTTTCTGTGAAATGGGCATACTTACCTTACAGAAGTGATGGGAGCTATGAATATCATAGAGACAGGGTCTCTGGTGTTAATGAGCTCACTGTTTAGTTGTGTGTGTGTGTGTGTGTGTGTGTGTGTGTGTGTGTGTGTGTGTTTATCCTGGTGCAATGGAAAATATTCAATTAATGTGAAGTTAGAGGGTCCATGTACAAATCCCAGCTCTGCTCCTTATTACTGTGTGATCTTAGGCAAGTCACTTGTCCTCTGGGCCTCAGTTTCCTCATCCCTAAATGAAAAGGGTTGGACTCAGGGTCTCTGAGGTGTCTCAGCTCTCACTCTGGGATCCTGTGGCCTGTGGTGTGGTCCTAGGGAAGAACCCTCTCTGTAGAGGCAAGAAGGCACATGCTCTTCCTGGTGGAGTCTTAGGAGCTACCTGGGTCATGGAAAAATGAAGGGAGCTTCCCAGGTCACACAGATGGGACAGGTCAGAGGCAGGCCTGGAACCCAGGCCTTTGTGACTCTAAGGCCAGCTATCTACCCAGTAGGCTACACAGACACTCAGCCCAAAAGATATAAATAAAAAACAGAGAGTAGCTTTCAAAGGCATCAGAAATCTACATTTCACATATTGTCAGAGCTGAAAGAGACCTCTGGGTGCATCTAATCCAAATCCCCTCCATGTGCAGAGGAGGCAAACAAGGCTAGAGAGGAGGAGAAGCCTAATGCCCCAGAGCAATAAGTGCCCAGCGGAACTGCGTTCAGATCCTGCTCTCCTCACTCTGGGCTCTGTCCCCATCCTCCGTCCAGTGGGCAGTACCAGGGCTCACCAGCTCAGAACATGGTGTCTCAGGGAAGCAGAAGGGGAGGGGGAAGAAGGGGATGTCTGAAGGCAGAGAGTAAATATTTGCAAGATATTCCTTTAGCGAGAACTGTATCAATTTCATGCTTGGGTGATAATCCAGCATGATTATTCCCCCTGAGTTCACCCAGTGATGGGGAATGGCAACAGCTCCTGGTGCCAGGGGCCTGTGAGTGGATCCTCCTGGAGGCTTTCAGCCCATGGATGCTACAGATGTGCTATCCCACTCCATTCAACAAGCATGCATTAAGTACCTAATGTTTGCAAGATACCCGGGGAATTTGTGCTAGGGACATAAACACAGATCATAGGAATCCTAGCATTCCAGAGCTGGGAGGGCCCTAGAACAGGGAATGTCAGAGCTGGGAGGGAGCTTAGAACAAGGAAGGTCAGGGCTGAGAGGGGCCTCAGATCAGGGAGGGCCTTAGAATAGAAAAGGTCAGAGCT
The DNA here is from genome assembly GCA_028646595.1 of Phalanger gymnotis. NCBI lineage: Eukaryota > Metazoa > Chordata > Mammalia > Diprotodontia > Phalangeridae > Phalanger > Phalanger gymnotis. The sequence continues at coordinate 233,119,271 of CM053623.1, forward strand.
GGGAGGGGCCTTAGAACAAGGGATGTCAGAGTTGGGAGGAAACTTAGAACAGGGGATGGCAGAGCTGGGAGAGGCCTTAGAACAAGGGATGTCAGAGCTGGGAGGGAGCCTAGAGCAGGGGATGGCAGAGCTGGGAGGGAACTTAGAACAGAGGATGGCAGAGCTGGGAGGGAGCTTAGAGCAGGGGATGGCAGAGCTGGGAGGGAGCTTAGAACAGAGGATGGCAGAGCTGGGAGGGAGCTTAGAGCAGAGGATGTCAGAGCTGGGAGGGAGCTTAGAGCAGGGGATGGCAGAGCTGGGAGGGAGCTTAGAGCAGGGGATGGCAGAGCTGGGAGGGGCTTCAGAATGGGGAATGTCAGAGCCTAGAAGGAACTCTGAGAGCATCTAGATCATCATTCTATAGAGGAAGAAACTTGACCAAGGTCTCCAATCAAGGCCTATGATCACTGGATTTGGATTCAGGAGGACCTGAGTTTTCATCCCCCACCTCAGATACTCTGTATAACCCTGGACAAGCCAGCAATCTCTCTGGGCCTCACGAGGCCTCTCAAATCTCTCCCAGCTCTAAATGTGTTATATACTATGATCCTATGACTAATTAGGTGAAGAGTGTCCAGAGCAGGGATTCTTACCCTGGATGCCTCTGGCAGGCCATCTGGGAAAGCCCACGGATCCTTCTTGGAATCCTGTCCTGAAATGCATAAAATAATCACCACGGGATTACAAAGAAAATCAATTTTATAGAAAGTCATCAATTATATATATATACATATATATACACACATATATATACACACACACACTTGCATACGTGTGTATATATGTATGTGTGTATGTATAGATGTATTGTGTATTTATAAGCACATATAGTGAAAATGAAGATTTGGTTTTTTTTTCCTATCCAAGGTGTTGGATCACCTGAAATCCACCCATGGACTTCTTGGGGGTCTGTTGGTCCCAAATTAAGAACCCTGGTCTAGAGCAGAACACTATAAATGGGGGTGGGGGCACGATTCAGGTATGCTATTCATAGTGCCTGAAGGTCCAAAGGACTGGGGGCTGCTCTTCTTTTCACAAGAAACTACTGTCCTCTCCCCCCTCAAAAGCATAGAATCTGAGATTCCTGGAATTAGAAGGATCATCTAAGGCAATCTACTTCAACCCATTCATTTTAGAAATGAGAAAGGGAGTTTCAGGAGGTGAAGGCCCTTCCCCAAGGTCGTACAGCTGGTAAGAGACTGCATTCACACCAGTGTTCTTTCTAGCACCCCATAGCTCTGCCTTGCTAGGCCATGTGACCCACATAAAGTCTCTCCCCAGAATTAAATTGCTTTACTGTGAGCACCTCCTATCCTTACCTGCCACTGGGAACAAACATAATAGATTGGGCACTGTTTAATCACCACATCCACAATGCTGCTGCTGCTGCTGGAAGTGAATGGGTGAGGCAGGGGGGATCCATCACCCACGAGGTGCCTGTCATGGCTGGCAGCCAGGGTGCCCTAATGTTTCTGAAGTTAACTTTTCAGTTCAGCAAAAGGCCTGGATTCAACAGAACTCAATTCAACAAACACTTACTGAGAAATGTCCAAGGGTGCATCTCGCAACAAGCCAGCCCTGGTGGAGATGCAGGACTGAAGAAAACATGGTGCCTGCCCTGGGGACATTCCAGTCTTTCAGGACATGACACAAGATCACAGAACCGTATCCCTGACACACTGGAGGCAAAGGAAGGGTCTTTTCCACTTTGGGGTGGGGAGAGAGTCAGGGAACTCTTCCTGAAGGAGGTGCCATTTCCTCTGGGCTTTGGATGGTGGGAGCCGGGAAGAAGTCACACACTATTCCATTGTGGCGAGGGGTGAATCCCAGCTCTGCCACTCAACTGTGTGACCTCCCTGGGCTTCAGTTTCCTCACCTATAAAATGGGGGAGTTGGGCTCATGGTCCCTGATAATCTGAATCCTTTCTGCCCTATAATGTGACTAACAGCGTTGCAGGCATCTAGCTGGTCAGAAGGACTGGAGTTTAATGGGCAGCCTTGTTCGTTCCCCTGTACAGGCTCCATCTGGCCAGCATCTTAAATTGGTCTGAAGTTGTCAAACTTGGAAGGAAAGAAGGAAGTCTCACGATGAAGTTTCTATGTTTCCTGGGGCTCTATTGTACAATTAAAGGACTGTGTTTACCGGCAAGGGAATCTATTTGGGTGGTGGTTAGCATTTCTTGATGGTCAACTTTGGAGCTGAACTTTGAACAGGGGATGTCAGAGCTGGGAGCGAGCTTAGAACAGGGGATGTCAGAGCTGGGAGGGAGCTTAGAACAGGGGATGTCAGAGCTGGGAGGGAGCTTTGAACAGGGGATGTCAGAGCTGGGAGGGAGCTTAGAACAGGGGATGTCAGAGCTGGGAGGAAGCTTAGAACAGGGGATGTCAGAGCTGGGAGGGAGCTTAGAACAGGGGATGTCAGAGTTGGGGGGGTTAGAACCTAGAATGTCAGGGCTGGAAGGGACTAGTTGACTCTGAGGTCCTTTCTGGCCCTAGGTGTTTAATCTTAGGATTTCCCCACCCAAAATCCAGATTTAGACCTGATGAGCCTTACCATGCTACCCAGTCTACCCCAACCCCCACCCCTTTTTTATAGTTGAGGAAATTCAGCCCCAGAGAAGATGTGCCACTTGCCCAGGGTCACACAGGGGATGGAGCTGAGATTCAAACCCAGAGCCTGGGACCCTGAATCTGTTGCATATGTCACCCCTCTCCCCCTTTGTGTTTGGAATTTGTTTCTTCATGCCCAGGATAAGAAGATGTGGAAAACTCACATGGCAGGAATCATTGTCCGTCTTCTCTGATTACCAGAGGATTATCTATTCAGCTCATTAATAACCCAGGGCCTCCAAGGAGATTTTTATTTAATTCTCCATGAGAACTCGATGGCTATTCAAGCCTGTTTCATCTTCTGGGGATCCTTCAGCTGTCCCCCCTCCCTTCACCTTAAATGCTCTGTCCTATCCTCTGGCCCTCTCCAATCTTCTCCATCCTTCAAGGCCCAGATAAAGTCAGAGAGGTTGAGGAGAGCCCTCAAAGCCTTGGCTAAAGGAGCCCACCTGACATTGGGCAAAAACCAGCTCAGGTCCTGTAATGGACTCAATCACTAAGCATTCATTAAGAACCTTCTGTATGCCAAGCCCTATACTTGGCTCTGGAGCTTAAAGACAAAAATAAAACAGCTCCTGCCCTCAAGGGGTTTACCATCTTTCAAAGATGGCAGCATCATTTTCACATGTCTCTGTTGGTTTGCCTTCTCAGAAAAACTTCCTGCCGTGCCTCAGGATGGGAGAGGGGAGATGACAAAAACATGGGCAGCTTCCAGGAGGAAAGACATCCAAGGGGGCCGAAGGAGCAGCCAAGCAGGAGGTGGTCAGCGGCGTGGTGCTGGCCTTTGTGTGACCCTTCAGCTGACTTAGGAAATGACGCTCTGCGGCTAAGAAGAGTGCCCAGGACGGCAGTCCGTAAGCAATATTCCCATGTAGACTGGGGGCCCTAGAAAGGCGATGGCGTATTTACCAAGGGACCGTTGGCAGCAGCCGGGTCACAGCCGCCCTGGCCAGCCCCAAGGGATGAAGGCTTACAAATGGTTTGGGTCACCCTCCTCTGCCTCCCCATCTCCAGTAATCGCCAAATCAAGCTTAATGTAAATGTCAGAATGTTGAATGCGAGTTATTTTTTTTAATCCGAAGTTCTCCGGTGAATGGCCTCTGAATGCGAGATGGGTTAGCCAGCTGGTAACCAGCCAGGGTGTCTGGCCATCACTCCATGGATGGGCAGGGGAGGGGGTCCTACAATGGTACCACAGTCAGGAGCCAGGCCCATTGTCTCACTTCCAGGGGCCCTTGAATTTCAAAAGGACACAAAAGGGTGAATCCCTATGGCAACCACCCTTGATCCAGAAAATAGCTAGTGGAGCTCCATGGTTGTCTCTGCAAATGCCCGGCTCAAGCATTGATCACAGGGCTTAGCAGTGACCAAGTCATGGAATAATCCAAATATATCATTCTTAATTCTTTGGCTTCCTGGATTGCCATGACATAGAATGTTTGAGCTGGAAGGTACCTTATGGGTAACCTCGTCTGACCCCTATGTTGTGGAGAAGGGGAACCTGAGGATTAGAGAGGGAATGCAAAGTTTCAGGGTCACAGAAGCAAGTCAGCAATCAGTGATGTTAACTTACATCTCTATAACACATTAAGGTTTTCACAATGCTTCCCTCTCAACAGCCCTGGGAGGTGGGTTAATGCATGGATTATTAGTCCTCATTTTACAGATGAATAAATTTGTAGCTGGTCACACAACTAGTAAAAGTTGGAGTCAGGATCCAAATTCAGATCTCCTGATTCCAACGCAGATCTCTCTCCAACATATCTTGTTGCTTCCAAATGTTTTCCTGTTTTTTTTTAATTGAATTGAGTTAAATCTCCCAATTATGGGATACCAAATTCTGGCCTTCAATTTCCGGAAAGAAGTCTGCCTGAAAAAGGAGTGTGTGTGTAAATGTCTGTGACAAAAATAGATGCAATTAGAGTCAGTTCCACAAATGCTTAAGTGTATGTTAGAATAATAACAGTCCGTATTTTATCACTGAAAAATGTTTCACATCCATTCTCTCAGCGAATCCCCTCATCACCCCCATGAGGAAGCCAGGACTGTCCTCTTACTCCATTTTGCAGATGAGGAAATCAAGGCTCAAATATGGCAAATTGTCACCCCCCACCCCTGCCTCCTTGCCTCCTCCATCATGGTCTCCTGAGATCAATGAAGAAAACACTGTTCATCTAAGTACTTTATCAAGTCTGTGTAAGTGTGGCTAAAAACCACAGTGACAGGGCCAGCTGGGCATGACTCACTGAACCCTTCACCCTTAGCATCTGAACCCGGGATGGTATAGTCCCACAGTCTACTCTCCTTGACCCTCATGGTGCTTGGAGGCAGTGCTCACTTCCAGCATCTCTCAGCCCCCACCGTCATTCAATTGCCAGCCCATGTGGTCCACCTTGGTTATTGGTCATTTGTATTTTGCACCCCTTAGCATGCAGCAGCAGAGCCTCCTAGCCTGGTCTCTGTGCAAAGCTTAACACGCTACACTCACTTCCCATCTTTGACTCTTAACAGTAGCTATAATTCTGCCTCATTATCCCCTCTTTCCTTCTTTCTCTGCTGTTCCTAACCAGAGAAACAGTCATCATTCCTTAGGATGTAGCTTCATTTGCTACCAAGCAAAGAATAAGTATGGAAGGGGGGACAGCATTCAGGGCTTCCCTTAACACCCCCCAGGTCCATTACAGGACACTTCTTACCCAGACTCAGTCACTCCAGACCTTATAAGGTAAGATACCCCTGAGCCCTCCTTGGAGAAGTGGCCCAAAGTGGCTCAAAAATGAATGACTCCCTCTGCCTTCCTTATCAAGGTAGGCAAACCTGTACTTGATTTTCCATGCCCATTGCAATCTTTCATTGGTCTGCCTTACCAGCTTTCTCTCTCATTCTCCCATTTCAAGGCCCCAAACTGACCTTATTTCCCATCATTCCCTTTCTATCACCCTAGAATCTAGCCAAACTGGACAAAATTTACCTTTCCCTGACCTAGGTTTTGGAGGTTGAGGGAGACCTTGACAGGTAGAGATGGATGGAAACAGCAAAGGCCTGGAGGCCAGAAAAGGGGAGGCTTGGCTTATAACTTTCACTCTATGAACTGCCCCCCCTTGGGGACTCAGTTTCCCCATCTGTAAACTTCCAGCTTAGACTAGCCAGTCCCTGTCCCCCTTTCATATTCGAGGCTTCTCAGCACTTATCACAGCAGTATGAATTTCCTATCTAAAAGATGAACTGAGGATGAAACACGCGGCTTTGCTAATCCCAGTTCTAAAGTTGGCCCCGGGATTATTTTCAAACATATACAGTAAATTCTGGGAATCCAGCATGATCAGGGACTGAGGACTTTCCAAAGAATCCAAGGTTCTGGTTAACAGTGAGTCACCAGACAGACCCTGCCCGCTTTATCAGACTTCAGAGAGTTCCAGTACAGTGTCTTAAAATCCACCAGCATGAAAACGGTATCGATGCAATTATGAGAGAATAAAACAGGCGCTGGGAGGCACTGGAAGACGCGGCCACAGATTTAAGGCTGCTAAGGATCTAATCCTCCAGCCCCGTCTTTCCATCTCATCAAATCACCCTCAATCCCTGACACTCCTCCTCAATGGATGCGAACGACTGGACATACCCAGGCTTGGGAAACCTCCTCAGTCCTCTCTAGGATGGTGTTACTGGGCATGGCCGTGCCCTCTCCAGAGGGTGTGGCCGTCAAAACCCCAAAGGAAGGCTCCCTTCCCAGTGAGCGCATTAAATGGGTCTGACCCTCCTGATCAACGGTCTAGATATGGTTCGGCTTAGTTTGGATCTCAGAGAAGTTACATGACTGATTCCAAGTCCCACAGGTAGCCTTGAACCTACAATTTTAGATGCGGAAGGAACCTTAGAACTGAACGTGGTTTAGTGGATAAAAAAAGATGCTATGTCACCCTGGGCAGGTTACTTAACCTGGTCTGAACCCTGCCCCCCAAAAACTGGATCTCTGGAGTCTGAAAAGCTGGGTCTGAATTACTACCTGTGTGACAACCCTGCAAAGTCACTTAATCTCTGCAGGCCTCAGTTTTCCTGAAATCCCTCCCTCCCAGCTCTAGATCTGTGATGTTGTCAGCATCGAGTGCCAGAGCTGGGAGAGACCTTGGAGCACCCTGATTGATTCTGAGCATCTTATAGGACTTTTCTGTAACCCTTCAAAGTGCATTAAACATATTACTGTGTCTTTTCTCCTTAAAGCAACCCTATGTGAGGTAGGTAAGTAGGTCAAAGACTGTTATTCTCATTTTATAGAGGTCAGACTACTGGGAGGCTCAAGTCATCACAGGCAGGACTTGGACCCAAGGCCTTCTGACTCCAAGTTCTGGGCTGTGCCAACGATGACCATAATGTCATCTTTCTTCACTCGGTAAGGCCCTTCCCACTCTCACAGTTTATGGCAATTCAGGAAGCATTCTGAGAACTTCCTGTAGCTCAGGGTCACCAGAAGAACGCCGGTTACTGGCCGCATACCTGTGGGAGGTGCGGATGGACACAGGTTTCCAGGCACTGCCACAGCCGGGTAATGGAGGGCTGACCTTCACATTACCTGGTGTCTATTCCACGGCCCCCCAAGCTACCTTCACTCTTGTCTCCTCCTACTGTGAGTTCCTACCCTGTCACCCAGTCCTTTGTCAAAAGAAAAAAATAGTAATGCCACCAACAAAGCTTATGTTCACAAAGGAATTTGTATTCAATCCTGATATGTGTGACTTACTGTATTTTGTATGGTTCTTTTCCCTCTGGGAATTGTGTGTTATTAATGAGCAGTTCTATGCTTTTTTCCTAACTTCCCTTCCCCCCCATGTATACTGTACTTGGTGCGTGTTTCGGACTCTCTATACTGAGCCAATAGTTGATAGGTGCCCACTGGCTTGTTTAGTCTCTTACGCTCTAGCCACACCCACCTGTACAGCCCTCACCCATCCCCAAGGTAGGGGACCAGATCTTCAGCTGCTTCCATAACAACACATCTGGAAACCTAGTTATTTGATTGTGAGCATTTGCTATTGACTAAGATCATCCTTAGGCCTTTAGTTTAAAAACACGTGTATCTTGCAGGTAGATTCCCATACCTACCCCGAGTCCCCACTGCCATGACGCTCTGGAGTAGCAACAAGAGTTAAATGGTATTGCTGTCCTCAGGACTTGGAAGTCTCTGCTTAACTGATGGATACAGACAATTTAGAAAACCAAATACAGATGTTAGGCTGGAAAGGAGAGTCATCCATTCTCTCAGCTTGGGGCCCTACCCATCAGTGTCCCCTACAGGCTCAGACACAGCCCCCCCGCCACCTAGGGGGCTGACTGAGGTAGAATCATCCACCCCATGATGACCCGGCATCTTTGGGCTCCAAAAAGCATTTCAAGGGCATTGTTTCACTGCATCTTTGCAGTAGCCCCCAGAGATAGAAGGTACAGAGATCCTTCTACCCATTTTCAGGGACGGAAACAGAGGGAAGGTTTCGAGGGTTGTAAGTGATGGAGCCAGAGCTGGAATCCAGATTGAGATTCTCCTGCTGTCACGCGGGCTTTGTGGGCTGTCTGGCTGCTGTCCAGCTGTTCTTTTGCTCACTTTATGGCCACGTCCATCTCATCTCTGACGGAGGAGACGGAACCCAAATTCATTCAGATGAGGTGTTTGAGGGCGCCCCCTCCCTCCTGGCCCTTCCACCTCCCCCTTCGCACAGATAATCAGGAGATGTGCATTGAAAACATCCCACCCCTGACAATCCAGACAGACTTCCCACCTTTGGTGGTGCTATTTCCAGCTCACTCCTCACATGTTAATTAACAGGGTACTTCAGAGCAGCACAGCTTCCTGATTGACTAATGAAGGGCTGATTCCTAATGACCTTGGATATTATGGATTCAGGAACCTCAGAAGATCGTGAGCAAATTGCTGAGCCAGGATTGACAACTCTCAGAACGGTAAAAACTTCCCAGGAGACAGCTAGATGTTTGGGCGATAACACGCTGAACACTGAGACATGGAACTGAAAAATCGTAGCCCTTGAAGAGACCTCAGAGACCCCTTAGTTCAGCCCCAAACTGAACCATGAGTCCATTCTTTAATACCAATTACAGGTGGTTACCTAGCTGCTACATGGATATACCCAGTGATGGGGAGTTCACTACCTGTTCAGGTAGCCAATTGGAAAGTTCTAACTGTTCTTTCTCCCCTCAAGCCAAAATCTGCTTCTTAGAACTTTCTGCTGTTGCTACCAGTTCTACTCTCTAGGGCTAAGCACAAGTCAAATCCCTCTTTCCACTAATAGTACTTTAGATACTTATGTCATCTCCCCTCTGAGTCTCTTTTCTAGGCTAAATACCCCCCAATTTTTCTAACTGATCTCCATATGGCATGGACTCAAGCCCCTTCACCATACTGGTCATGTGGGCACCTGAGACATACCAATGTCTTTCTCAGACTAATGTGCCCTGAACTGAACAGTATCCAAATGTGTCCTGACCAGGGAAAAGGACATCAGGACTTGCACCTCCCTAGTCCTGGACACTGCATTTCTCTTAAAACAGTCTAAAATTTCATTCATTTTCTTGTCTACCATGTCACTCTGTTGATCCATACTGGTTTTGTGGTCCACTAAGAACCCCCGATCATTTTCACTCAAACTATTGTCTGGCCACAACTATATCTGAATCAGCTGCACTTCTATGTTGCATTGATTAGACATCTGCCCTCCATTGTAATATACACCTCCACAATAGAATCCCTTCAATCTTATGATCAACTTTTCCATTCTGGATTTGATAATATCTGAGGACCCCAAGAAGAAAAGTTAGGGAAAGTACATGTTTATTACTTGCAGTTTATTGCCCTGAGGTGTCTCTGGCATAAAGCAGGGGTCACAGAACATCAATGCCTACCCATAAGAGCCTTGGGGGAAAGGGAAAGGAAAGGTATCCCTGAGACAATAGAATACTTTGTCTTGTGGAAAAAACAGAGTAAAAAGCTTAGTTCTATAATAAAGGAGGCTATTTATGGGTCCCCTAGGCTATGTCCATTTTATACATTTACCAGGGAGGGGTCAACACAGGTCAAAATTAATGTATCAAGTAAGTACTTTCCCCACAATCTGGCACTCATAGGATGTCAGAGCTGTAAGAGACCTGGGAACATAGAGCTGGGACAGATCTAGGACAACGACTCTGCCTGAAGCATTATATAAACCTAAATGACAACTGAGGTTCTGAGGCTGGGGATGTGGTCTGACCTACAGCGGGTGGATCCACACGAGCCGTTTCTCCATTCTCCAGAAAAACAAAAAAACTGCTTCCAGTGTCAAGCCCAGATGCATAGCTCTGATAAGTCACTAGACAAAGGCAAATGACCAGGAGTCATGAGTAAATGGTGCCTGGAGCCCATTGTTTGCCAATTGGCTCATTCTATCTCCCAAAAGGTCACTTTCACTGCAACCTCTTCACTGCGAGAGACACTGTGATGCAATGGAAAGAACCCGGGCTTAGGAGTCAGGAGACCTGGGTTCTAATTCTGGTTCTGACCCTAACTCCCTGTGTGGCCCTTACTCTCCCCGATGCTCTTTTGCTTCATCTATAAAAGGAGAGCATTGAGAACCAACACACCACAGAATTCTAGATCTTACCAAAACCCTCCTAATCTGGTTCTGCAGACAGCATGGAAGCCCTCCAGTCCCTGGTATGGAGAGCACATTTATACCCAGTGTTGGGAAGAATGAGGTTGTGGCAAAGAAAGCAACTTTATTCTTGGATGAGCAAGAGTGGCATTATCAGTCCACATCCTGGGATTCCCATGCCTGGCCACAAATGGGCTATAAAAGAGTCCAGAATTCCTAACCAATCCAGGACCAGAGTGCCCAATAGGAAGACCCCAAACCAGTTGCCACAAGCTACAACCAGGACACTGAACCCCAAACATGTCAAGATAGACTCCCTTATCAGAATCACATCACACTGATTGATTGATTGATGAAGGTTTACGTTACCTTCTGCACCATGTTAGTTACTGGGTCCTCAGCCAAAACAGACGCACGGTGCCAAAAACTTATTATGCCCCCCCATAGAATGTAAGCTCCTGGGGGGCAGAAACTGTCATTTTGGTCTTGACATCCCCCATTCCTCCCACAGTGACCTGCACAGGGTAGGCATTTAATTAATGTTTTTGCATCAAATTGAATTAAACATCAAAGATTTCGGTCATTTCTGACATCCATCAAAAATGAACCTCCGGCATCACAAGTCATTTCTTTTAAGACTTATAACACTGTGCCAATCCCTGCATGGATGTATACCCAACCATGACTTGGCAGCCTTGTAGCAGCTCCTCTCCACAAATATGGATTCACCTTCAATAAGAATATTGCTTGAGAGTCAAAGAGTAGTATCTTATGTATAGACAGCAGTGTTTGGAACAAAAAATGATGCACAGGACAGGACACAGATGGTGCCACTGTGCTCCCTTGCCACTATTGGCAATGTCGTGTTAGTCAAGAATGCAGATTCCGTAACACAGCTAGCAATGAATGTTTGGAAGGTTTGAATTCTTTGGTGCAATTAGACACGCCACTGCTATTAAAAATTTCTCCTTGGGCTGTATCCCAACCTTGTTATGGCATCGAACCCCTGGCAAAGAAGACACAATCAAGTCTGCAATGGGCACACTGTTCCTCTGAAAATGGCAGGGATGACCATGAAAGGATCTTCCATGGCAGCTGCATCACCTTGCTGTGTCCACACACACACACACACACACACACACACACACACACACACACACACACACACACACACACATACACACAAGGAGAGGAAAGCAGCTGATATATTGGCCAAGTTTTCTGTCTTGGGCTAGATGACTGACCCAATGCTTTACAAGCAAAGTGTTGAATGAGGTCATCACTAGACTCCAGAACTAGAAAGAAAATTGGAGGTCATCTCGTCCTCCCTGTCATTTTACAGGAAAGAAAACTAGCCCAGAGAGGGGAGAGGACTTGTCTAGAATCACAGAGGTTGCAAGCAAGCTGAGATTGGAACCTGGGGTTCTCTTGATGATAATCTTGCTATTCCAACATATCTCCTCTAGCTCTGAGATTCTATGATTCCTGTTACATACATCATCATTTCCAAACCTGGCCCATTCTTGAGCAAATTGGTTCAAGGTGTTGAAATAACTGTCAATAAGAATCTGGCCCTTATAAATTGACTAATACCAAGACAAAGATTTCCCACTTAGAAACTTTTTTAAAAGTCAGATTACATAGTAAACTCTTGAAGTTAAATGAAATTGGATCTTAGAACCAATTGAATTTCTTTGGCAGTTGAGTTGATCACATTAGGGATTAGCCAGAAATAATTCTTTTGTGTCCTCACCAACTCCTATGGTGTCATTCTGTTCATCATTTTCCCTTGAAGTTTCCATTTCAGAGCTAAGGAAATGTCTCACAACTCAATAAAATACTGATGGAGTCCAAGGTGAGGTTACTTGCAATAACTGAGAGGGTATTAAAGTCAAAGAGTTTATCTATTGTCTTGAGTTGGAAATATCGCTGTCCCAAAGCAGCCTGTGTTTTCCTCTGTCCCCTCCACTGACCAGGAGTGGGCTGGTTGGGTTGGCATCCAATGCTTCTGTCTCTCTCTTATCCACCCTGGATGGGCTCAGTCATGGGGTGTTTCTAAGAAACGGTGTTCGGGAAAACCAAATACTAATAAATATGAATAATAATGAATAACCACAACGTGTTTTACACTGAGCGTTACCGCGCTGCTTTTGTCTTTCTATACCGTAGTTTTTATAAAGATGTCTTCTGGTTTTAATAAATGAGTGTGATGTCAATTACTCCCTCTATTAAAATTGGCTTTAATGTTTCAACATTGCTCTTTGGAAATTTGAAAGTGTTTTCTTTATCAGCATCAGGAGGACACGAAAGAACAGGTCATCTTCACAACCTGTTCCAAAGGGTCAGCTTGCACTGGATGGAGAGAATGCTACTGGGGCAGGGGTGGGGACCTATATGAAGGTGTGTGTTCAGAAAGCGAAGTTCACTGTCCCCATAATATGCCGTGAACTGGAACAGGTCCCAATAGGGCCAAGAGAACCATAGCCACTGAGGCAGGGACAGAACAGCTACCAGAGTTGGGTTGGGAGGTCAGGACTTTCCTACCCATATCTAAGACTAGGAGATCCCATTCTACTGGCCAGGGCATAGAAGTAGCAGCAACTGAAGCAAAAATAGGAGTCCATTAAAAAGAAAGCAGAGACCAAGCTCACCCTATACACCCCCTCCCCTTCCCGTTCTTCCATCCTACAATAGAAAGTCTGTAGACCCCAACTACAATAGAGTATAAACCACCTCCTCCTCTTTACCACATAGGAATTCAACCTTAAGATTGTTATAGTGTGTGTGTGTGTGTGTGTGTGTGTGTGTGTGTGTGTGTATTCTTAATCCCTCTGAATTCCAACTTCCCTTTATCTTAGAGTAGTAATATGTTTTCTTTATTATCATTCCTTTTTCTAAGACTTTTCTCCTCCCTTCAGCAGGCTAATTTTTCCTAGTCTCGGAAACCACTAATTTCTGTGACACCTTCCCTAACAACCTAGTCCATTTCCATAGTTTAGAGACTAAGGGAGATCTTAACAAAAGAATCAAACAGACCAGGAATGCTTAAAGCAATATTGTAGCACATTTTAATTCACAAGGAAATACCTGAGGTCTAATATGAAACACCCAGGGGTGGTCACCAGAACCTTGGGCACAGTAGTCTTCAGGCTGGGACAGGATAAAATTAGAACATCCCAACACATGGTCCTTGGGAGGCTGCCTTCAGACTAGGCACACCCATGTTCCCCCAAGTTGGTTTGTTTGTTTGTTTTTAACCCTATCAAACAATGGGCAAGACATCTGGGTTCTTTGTCACCTCCATAAGCTAGCTTGATGACTCAGGCAAGGACCACGAGTTTATCGGAGGAGGGCAAGTTCTCACTCAAGTGCAATCTGATTGGTTTCTCTGAATCTCTGAATCTGGGCAATCTCTGAAGTCAAAGGGAGGTAGACACTGGAGACTGAGCAACAAGGACTTCATTGTAAAAGCATATCACAGCTTTCAGAAATATTCAAAAAGAAAAAGAAGCAGGATGTAGAGGTATTCAATGCGACAAGAGTGAAGATCCAGAGGAAAGACGGCCAGCAGCAATATCATCCCACCCCAAAGAAAAGAGTGGCTTTTGGACCATCGCATTCTACCCCTTGGAAGATTGGGTATGTTTTAAGACTCTTTCACACAACTGGGCATGCAGGCCCTCAGTGCCAAAAAGGAAAGGATTTAAACAACAGCCTCACAAGAACATAGGGCGGGAAGTACATTCTACCATGAGAACAAGCCCCAACATTCCAATGCTGACTTTTTTGGCAGTGGGTTCAAAGGTTATAATCCTCTTTTCTCTCATTGGTCCCAGGGGCAGAGTCAGTATCATGACCTTCTCATCAATATGCATTTCTTAAAATTCCTTTTCCCTGAGACCAGTGCTTCTGTAGTTCACATCAGTACCATTGGAGTCCCTTCCTCTAGGCTGAAGCTGGAGCTAGGGACCAAGTGTACATTAACTATATGGGCGCCTTTATCATACACCATTAACTAGTGGCCATCACAACTTAGGACTAAATATACTGAGAATCTGACCAAGCCACAGTCTCCCTTAGTGACAGCCAAATTCACCATGATCTTTGTTGCTGGCAAAATTAAGAGAAAGCATGAAATGTAGGCTTAAAAAACGGCATGCCTCTTTGTGTAAAAGAGTCTTAAAGTATTCCCAGTCTCCCAAGGGGTAGAATGTGATAGTTGAAAACTGACCCCACCACCTTCCATCAGGGACAGCATTCCCAGTTAAGGCACAGAGGGAAACAACATTGTCAACATACCTATAGAGAAAAAATGAAAAAGGACAGGATACCTCTACCCTCCTCATCTATCCCTTCCTGACACCTCAGGGCTTCCACTTTATTAGATTTAACTCTGATTTGACTTATAAACAGCACCCTAGAGATGGGCTGCCCATCCCTGAGACCTGCTAGGACCTTATCCTGGGTCGGCAGCATGCTTCATCCCCCCTTTAATTTCGGGTCTCTTGTTACATCCACCTGGGCAGCTGGAGTTTCATTGATTTATTTATTTCATTTTGTTAGGCCAAATCTCCCTCCATGCTGCCTTGACCCTGTGTAAAGCTGGGGTCCAGAATTGTCAATCATTCTAGATCCTCACATTATCCATAGAATTGCATGGACAGACCTGTGACCAACCAGGTCAACCTTCCTGGAGAGAAAACTAGTGGGGTTCCAGAGCCGTTTTGTCCCCCACTTTATGGACGAGGAAATTGAAGCTTGGATAAGAAAATTATTTTCCCAAAGTCAAATTCAGCCACTGTCTCCCTAAGATCAATTCTTCTGTCTTTCTTGCTACTCCTGAATACATGTCAGGGTTTGGATTTAGTAACAGGGACACAATGGTATAATCGTTGCCAATGTCACTTATTGTCAGCAATCTGCCCCCAGTCTCTCCTTGTTGATGGTTACAGCATCTTCAGTAATAATTCCTAGCACCAATCCAGTGTTCAAAGCCTACTAAAATAGAAACTTTTGATCCAATGCGTGGAACCCAGCTCAAACCAAAACCCCAAACAGAGTAAGATGCAGTGAATGAGTGCCCCAGTGGGTCCCACCCCACACCACTGGCTCCAGCATTTACCGCCATGCCAGAAATGGCAAACTCACCGCAGAGATACCGTGCAGCCGGTTAATGATTTCCCTGCTTACATCAATATTAGTGGGCACCCTACTTACTGACAGCAGTAGGCAGTCTCTCCATTGAGTCCATTAAACATTTTTCTTAAGTCTCTCCAAAGCTTAACAAGTACCGAAATAGCTCTTAAAACAATCCCAATCATATCTGACAGTGATCTAGCAATTCAGAGCTCACAGAGCACTTTAAAGTGCATTTTGCTTCCAATTTAGCTAATGGGCTAAAATGTACAACAACTCAGCCACCCAGGGCATCGTCCTTCTATTTCCTCCAAGCACTGTCCTGATGCCTGTGCCCACCCGACGGCCTGAGTGGGGGCATGAAAGGAGGCTCCTACCTTCCTCTCCCTCCAGTTTACTCCTGACCTTTTTGCTGGGATGTATTTTGCCACTTGGCCCCAGATCTGGTCCACTGGGCAGAAGCTTTTGCTGCTGGCCACATGGTTAAGAAACATTCCACGTCCAGCTTGCCCATTTACATATAAATCTTGCAAGAAAATCCAATCCCTAGGAGGGTCAAGCCCTCAGACCATTTTGCTAACTTTTAAAGTATAATAAAATTTCCCTAGAGACAGTCCACTCTGCAGGCTTTTCAAATGAACTGGCCCAGGGAGGATGAGAACTGATATCGAGGCAGGAGGACCATGAATAAATTGGTTCATTTTGTCTCTGCTCTGAGAAAGCAATGCCCCAGTCCTCCCCTCCGCCTCTAGGTTCTTTTCTGACACAGCTTCAGCCATACAAGGTCCTCTCCCTCCTCCCTCCTCCAATCATAGAACCAGAGCTGGAAGGCACCTTTGAGGCCAGAGAGTCCAACTTCCTCACTTTACAAAGGGGTAGGTTGAGGCCTAGAAGTCAAACTTAAATGACTTGTCCAATGTCACACAGGCTTCAAGTAGCAGAGGTCCTCTGCCTTAAAGGCACGTCCTCTGACTCAAAAATCATTGTTCTATTGGGGGGTCTGTCTAAATGGAAAATTCTTAGTGGCTTCAGATAAAAGGCAAAGAAACCAGGCTTCTGCAGCTCCACCAATCTTCTATCAAGAGTTTGGGGCTATAAGGACATCTGAGAGGAAGGCAGGTAAAAAGGGACTCAGTGTGCCCCTTCAAGTCCACCTCTGGGCCCTGGAGGCCTTATCTCCTGGGCTCAGCTGGTCTGAAGGCCAATCATAAGACCAAGCCTGATGCACACTCCTGGCAACATACAAGGTTTTCCAGCCAGGTGCCCCTAATAGGGTGACCAATTTAGGGAGTCCCTCATCACCATAGGGCAGGGGGCAACTCTAAAGGAGGGGCTAGGTTTTCAGGCCTCAATTCTAGTTTTTTTTTTCTATTTCACACATCACCCAATTTGAAAAGAGGAAGGAAGGAAGGAAGGAAGGAAGGAAGAGAAAGAGAGAAGAAGGAGGAGGAGGAGGAAGGGAGGAAAGGATGAAGGGAGGAAGGGAGAAAGGGATGAAGGGAGGAAGGGAGAAAGGGATGAAGGGAGGGAGGGAGGAAGGGAAGAAGGGAGTAAAGGAAGAAGGGAGGGAAGAAGGGATGGAAAAGAAGTAAAGCGCTAGAGAGAGACAAAGGCACCCACATCCAGGATCCCTGAAGTGGCTGGTCACAAGGGCCATGGGAAATAAATCCATTCCAATGAATCAGAGCCCCCGTCCATTGTCAGAATTGGTTTAAATCCCCAGTCATCAGCCCTGAAAAGCTCAGAATTGGCCCCAGGGTATTCCTAATGACTGTGGCTGAGAAGAGAGTGTGTCTAGTCTTTTGTGAAATCGACCCAGTCTGTGTCTTCAGTCTGCAGACTGTGGGAGATGTTCTCAGAAGGATCTGGGCTGCAGGTAATGACAAAGTGTAGGCCCTTTTTCAGTGAAAACCCATGAAGTGTTGGGCAGGAGGAGGGGGCAGGTCCAGAGAGGAGGCAGCCTGACCCCTACAAGCCTGAGAGGTCATCACACCTACCAAGGGCTGGCATGATGATAAAGGGACAATGGGCCTCAGGCTTTCCTGGAACTACAACAGTCTCTCCATCCTTGAGCCTCAGTGGGTACTCCCCATTCTGTCCTTCCTCACCCTAGCTTTAAGAGGACCCTTGGAATATGGACTGTTAGAGGGGAAGGGAGACTGCGAGCATGGGATATAGGATGTCTGAGCTGGGAGGGAACTTAGAACAGAGTGCTAGAACTAGGGAGAGTCCCAGAACACAGAAAAAATCAGAACAAATGGTATCATAATGGTAACTCACATTTATATGGCACTTTATGGCTTAAAGGCACCCAAAGTAATTTTTACCCCCATTAAACACATGAGAAATTGAGGTTCCAAGATAGTAAGTGATTTTCCCAACTCCTAAACTGCAGGTAAGCCAAGTCAGTCCATGAGTCAATGAGCATTTTATTAAGTGCCTACTGTGTACCAGGCATTGTGCTAAGCTCTGGGGATATACAGGCAAAAACTATGGTCACTGCCCTCAAGAAACAGGATTTAAACCAGTTCTCCTGACATCTGGGTTGCTGCTCTTTTAATTAAGCCCCTGTTAGGACTGGAAGAGGCCTTGGGTGTCATCAGGGCCAAGCCTACATTTGATCAAATGTCCAAGGTCTAGGCCCAGCCAGAGTTGGAATGCCAGCCTTCCTCCAACACACCATGTTCTCTCTTCTAAATGATCCTGGGCAGATAAGAATAATTTATAAATAGCATATAAAATATTTATACATAAATGGATGCTTGTAATGCCCCAGAGAAGAAAACCAGAGGATGTTTTATGTTGTTGAAACATTCCCTCCTGCAGTGATGTTACACCCTTCACTGGCTCAGGAAAACATTCCTGCCAGGCACCAGTGCCATCCCCCAGGCTCACATGAGAGGACCCTGAAGGGGCAATGGGCAGTTTTCTCAGCAGATTTTGCCCTGAAAATACCTCCAGGCCTCCAAAGAGGGGTTCGCCAATCTAGAGTTGGAAGGAACTGGGGTGACAAACACTCAGAATGATGCAGGAACCAGGTGAAAATATAATTGGGAATTAAACAAAACAAACAAAACAATAGGACATAGATGATGCTAACATGTGGCATTCTAAACCAATAGATTTCAGGGAGAAGGAGGGATCAAATGAGATGATTATAAAGAGTGACAATCATACACAGTAGACTCACATTGAGAGCAGAATAGGGACAAACCGCTATGGACATTCCCAATGTAGAGAGTGTCCATTAAACAAGCACTTATTAATAACCTACTGTGTCCAAGTTCTGGTCCATAAGCCCAAATGGGATGGGTGCCTCTGGCTTTAAGGTTGGAAGGGCCCTAAGATTCCATTTTGCCTGAAGAATTGTACCATGAATGATGACCCTTGCACCTATGGAGAGGCCCCTTGTGATCCTGTTGTCCCAGAAAGCCACCTGATTTCCATCAGCTCCAGTCCCGAGTCCCCTGTAGGATGGCCTTCCCTTGAGACTTGGGCTCCAATCTCACCTGTGACACCCAAGCACTTGTGTGGCCTTAGTCTCCTCATCAGAGTAATGGGCTGATGACACCTGTAGCATATACTTCCCTGGACCGCAGATGTAAAGAAAACGGATGCTTTATAAATCTGACAGCGTCCTACAAAGTCAGCTGCTATTTGTATTAAGGAAGGCCATCCCTCAGAAGAGCAAAGGTAAGTGCCCTCCACCTTCTCTGTTGCCTTTGAAATCCGTATTAAAGACCCTTCCTAACAGGCCGTTTATGATGTAATGCCCTTCCTTACACAGGTAGGCAGTCCAGGGGATATAACCCATCTACAATTGCAAGACCATCCATGGATAAAAGTGGTGCCGTCTCCACAAATGCACGTTCTGGATCTGACGTCAGAGAGCAGGGATTCCAACCTGCTCCCGTCCCTGACTTAGCTGTGTGACCTTGGAAAAGTCTCTTCCCTTCCCTGGGATCTGTAACATGGGGTTTGGTGGAGAAGAACTCATAGGATCTTTAAGCTTACTTCTAGCCCAGACCATGAAAGAAAAAAAAAAAGCCTTTTCCTCTCCCTTCCCCCACCAATCTCAGTCTCAGCCCACCCACTAAAATAAAATTCTAAGTACCAATTCCCTCAGTGAGGACCTTTTCCATTAATGGAAGACCTGGTTTCTTATTTAAAGTAATTCACACTAATATGTGAATGATTCATTAGCTTATTAATATTATTAGTTATTATTATCAACTCTCTGAGGAGTATTTGCAATTTACCTGCAAAGCTTATTCATCCAAATGAAGTTCTAAGCTGTGGACCTTGTGGAGATAGTCCTGAAATTTTGCTGATGAGAGTTGTTTAAGGAAAGCTGAGCCACAGAAAGAAAAAAAAAAAAACAACCTCCTGGACCAGGTCTCTGGGAGGGTGGGAGCCAGGGGTTCATTCTCTCTCTGACTGAGAAGGATTCCAGGCAGGGCATCTTTTAAAAGGCCACTCTTCCTGGCTCCCTGAGGCATTTGCTTCTGAGTCACGAAATGCCATAAAGGGAGCCGGAGACTGGAGATTTATCCCCACCTTGAACTTCAGATCAGACCCAACAGAGTCATCTAGTCCTACTCCCTGATTTTTAACAGGCGAGAAACTGAGGCTCAGAGAGGCCCCACAGCTAATTATTGGCAGAGCTTGAATTTAAGGCTGAGCCAGGGGTCATAGAAACAGAGATGGATCATCTGAACTAGGGGCTCTCAATCTTTCTTATGTCCTGGACCCTTGGGCAAACAGTCTGGTAGAGCCAAGGACCTCTGAAGAATAAAATTTTAATACATAAAAGAAAATACAGAGGATTAAAAAGTTATATTGAAACATAAGAACATTATATTATATAATATATATATTTATTATATATACCATATTAATTGTATATTATATATACATATGTACGTATATATACACACACATATGTATATGTATATATACATACATATACATATATATATACATATACGTATATATATATATACCAAGATGATGGACTCCGGGTCAAGAGCTCCTGATCTATCCGGCCTCCTCATTTTTCCAGATGAGGAAGCTGAGATGAATGCACTTTGTCAAGGCCATACAGTCAGTAAGTGCCAGGTCCTCTGTCTCCACTGTTTCCACTCCACATCAGAACCAAAGGGAGTCGATGGGAAAATGGAATTCTGTTTAGAAAAGCTGAGTTCTCCAGGAACACGGTCCCATGGGGGTGATGGGAAGGGTATCCAGACCCCAGGGCCACCTGGAAGCCCAAAGGCAGAGCCACAGGCACTGGCACAGGCTTCAGCTGCCCCAGAGTCCCTGGGAGGCATTGAGGAGGACTCCAGAAAGGGAGCATCAGAGAGAGGACTGGAACTCAGGCCTGCTAAGGCCAGGGTTCCTCCCACTACACCACCCTGCCCCGCAGCCAAGAGCCTTTGCCTGTTCTTCCAGTACCAAAGAAATTTTTACTCTGATTAGGGGGAGAAATTGATTGGGAGGGGGGAGATTCTATTTGTCCTGATGTTTTCAAAATTGAACTTTAGCATGTTTATTCCCTCCTTTAAATAAACTCTGGCCCTGCCCTACTTGCCTCCAAGGGAGGGGCTTAGTTAAGGGGGAAGGGGATAGTAGGAGAGGAGGGTCCTTTCCATGGTGGTGGTTGTGAAGGTTTGGGCCTGGCCTGAGGAGGACCGCCCTCACTGCCTCCCCAGCCCAGCCAGTGTTTGGTGTCAGAAGAGAAGGGTTTGAATCTCAGCTTTGCCACTGTGTGACCTTGGGTAAGGTCCACACCTCCCCTTTTCCCCCAGCTCTAAATCTATGATCCCAAGATCCTATGTGCCAAGCCCTATGCCCAGCACCAAGAATGCAGAGATGAGATAGGATGCAGCCCAGCCCATCTCCGAAGCTTTTATGGGCTAGGAGGGAAGATGAGACAAGCCTGCAAAGGCTCATAATACAGGCTGTACTCTAGCCAGAGCTGGGTACTGGTCAAACCAAGAAAGATGGATGAAGGAAGAGAACACTTTCATCCGGGTGGGCGCAATCAGGGAAGCCTTCATAGAAGGACACACAAGATTAATTATTTTTGTCCTGGCTTCCTGATTTAGAAACTGCTTTCTTTGCACATCTTCAAACCCCCCATAAAGGCAGGTTGGTCTTCTTATGACAAAGCACCTCTGGTCCAGGCCCATTCTTCTTATCGCACCCATCCTTAGAGCTTGAGGCCTCATCTTTAAAAAAGCTCCCAGGACAGACTGAAGGGCAAACCATTGATTCCCCTGAGGACAAACATGGGAGATGGAACCATTTACAATATGCCACAGTCTAAAAATGCCTGCTTTATTAATGCCATGCAGTAAAATGCAACCGTTTGGACAGACGTGGGTAGCAGTGAGTTCTCTCTACACATATTGGCATCTGCAGAGTTAGTTCCACAGAAAGTGCTTTTCTTGTTTATTAATAGATTTTCATCCGATTCTAATGGGGGCTGCAGGCAGCCCTTGTGAGCTGTGTATCCTCAGACTAAACATTTTTCACTTCTCTTCCTGGCCTTGGCTGCCTTAGGGCAGAGGGCTGGACCAGATGGTCTTGGGGGTCCCTTCTACTTCTAACCTTCCCAAATTCCTCTTTCTGGACCCTTCACATAAGAGAGCCTCCATGCCTGGAAGGATGTGTAGTTCTGATGCCCTTTACATAAAACAGCCTCTGCTGGACAGCCTCTATCCAGGTCTGGGCGCCATGTTGGAAGAAGGATATTATTGACAAACCAGAGCACATGAAAAGAAGAGTAGCTAACAATTAGTGTGAGGCCCAGAGGCCAAGTTACTATTAAAGAGACAAGGGATATTAACCTAGCAAAGAGCTCTAGAAAAGGCAGATCTGGAGTTAGAGGTCCTGGGTAGAAATGGGGAGTTGTTTTCATTTATTCATCATTAAACATTTATTAAGCACCTATTGTGTGCCAGACACTGTCCTAAGCCCTAGGGATGCAAAAAGAGGCAAAAGACATCCCCACCCTCCAGGAGCTTATGGATAAAATAAGGCAGTTGTTGGAGGTATCAGATACAGGGGCAGGCAACACTCCCACAGCCTGGAAGCAGGCTGTGAGAACCACAAACTAAATACTTACAGTGTAGAATCTACGCTGTAGATACTTTTATGAAGGGGATTTGTTCTGTGAAGTTTGGATTCTGTCAAAGGGCCTCACTTGAGGACCTAGAGGGCCAGGTGTGGCCTTGAGGCTGAAGGTTCCCCACCCCTGGTGTAGATACTGGTAAGTTGTGATTTTCTAATTCAGTGGGGATCTGTTTCTCTTTGAGCTTGTCACTGTTGGTCTACATCATCCCCATTAGAATGTAACCTCCTTGAGAACAGAAACCCTTTTTTTCTTTTTCTGTATATCCCCTGTGTTAATTGCTTTGTTAATCGGTGAATTGACTTATTGATCCTGGCTGAGTGCTTTGGGAAGTTACTTTAACCTCTCAATGCCCCAGGAAACTTTCTAAGATTATGATGCAGAGTAGATGCTATCTGCTTTGGTAAAGGGAGTTTCTCCTCTGGGAGGTCATTCTCCCAAGGACCAGGTCCTACCCATCCCAAGTATCTCAAGGGATTAGCCTTACTCTGCTTGTCCCCAGAAGACATCACAAGGAGCAATGGGGAGAAGTTATCAGGAAGCAGATTTTGGCTTCCTGACAGTGAGAACATAATTAGACTGTGAGCTTCTGGAAGGCAGGCAATTTTTACAGGGAGGAGGGGGCTTTCTTTGTGTCTCCAGCACTCACCACAGTGCCTGGCACATAGTAAGCACTCAATAAATCCTTGGTGACTTGAGCGTACATTGAGGCCCTCATTCCTGGTGATGTCAAGAAGATCCTGGTACAGCCACTTGTCCCAGATGGTATAGAGAAGATTCTTGTTTGGGAAGAGGATGGACTGAAGACCCTTGGAGACCCCTCCAGCTCTATGGGGTCCCTTAGGAATCTAGACTCTGAGAGCCGGAAGGGACCTCCAGGCCCACACTGAGTCCAGCCCCTTCCCAGAGTCCCAGGAAGGAATAAATCATAGCAATGATATTTATCATGTTTGAAAGGCTAGAGAATAAGAGCTCTTGGAAATTCAAGGTCAGCCCCAAGGGCACACAGCTAGCAGGATTCCAAGCCAGAATATGAGCCCAGTCTCTGTCCATTTCACCCTGATGCTCTGCAGATCAGAGGCCTTCAGAGAACAGGAAAGACAAAATACCCGACTTAAAGCTCACAGAGAGGGTCAGGGTTTGGTTTCTTTGATTTTCACCCTCCGTTTCTGTGGCACGTTATGATCCCTTTAAGGATAATAGCTAGCACTTTTATAGCATTTTCTGGTTTGCAATGTGGTTTCCAATCTCATTTAATCCACAGAACAGTCTTGGGAATGAGGTGATCATTATCCCCATTTCACAGATAAGGAAACCAGCTGAGACACTTGCCAAGGGCCACATAGCAAGCAAGTGTCTGAGGCTGGATTTGAATTCAGGCCTCTTGATTCCTAGTCCCGTGCCCTTCACCCAAGGACCTGGTCATGATGCGTGAATCATCAGATGCATTTGGTCATTGGATTTTCCCAGAAACCATAGGGGTTGGGAGGGAGGAGGAGGAGAACGAGAGGCGAGTACTCTCCCACCTTATGATTAATCCCCCTGGGAGATAACCCCTCTGCTGGCAAATGTTCAAACCAGCATCCAAGTGAGGGATGAGGCAAGCTGTGTGCTGAAGGCAGAATGGCATCTCAAGCTCGCCAGGGGAACAGACGGGATCTCGCTAAGTCAATGCTATTTGCAGCTCCCCAATCTCAGTTCTCTATATGAATCCGAGTTGTTCCTTCTTCCCTAATCCAAATGTTCTCCCTGGGCTGCAGAGGTTAATAGAGTCTGCCTCAGCCTCGTCTCAGGTGCAAACACAGTAAAGAAGTCAGGGCCACCGGAGGCAAGGAGGCAGCAGCCACCTGCAATGGTCCCAAGGAGACCCAAGCGGGGTGCCAGCATCTCACATCCCAGGCCACCCAGGCAGGAAACAGATAGAGATGGAGGAGGCCAGAGGTGGTGACTGAGGCTAAGGGCTGGTCTCTTTTGGGGCTTTTGCTGGGCTATTTATCTGGGGAGGGAGAGAGATGGAGCCAGCTGAGGGAGGCCTCTACATGGCAAAGCTGTGGTGCTAACCCTGGTGTTCCTAGCTGGCTTACCTGTGCTGTGCTGTGTGTGTGTGTGTGTGTCTGTGTGTGTGCGTATGTGCGTATGTATGTGGACAAGTCATGCAGCAGGCCAGTCTGTGCTATGAGATGCCTGAGGTCTTGGGCACAGCCATCACAAAAAGGTTTGGTATTGGTGATGTTATCAGAGGTCTAGCCAGAGATAAGTCCCTGACACCACCCTCTAAGAGCTTTCCATTTCTCTCAATGTTACCTTGGTCAGAGGCAGGATGCTTAGGAGGCAGGCACTGACTCTGGTTTCAAATCCTACCTCTGTCACTGGGGGTCTTTGGAATGTCACTGAAATTCCCTGAACCTCAGCTTCTTCAGCTATAAAGTGAGGAATGTGAATTAGAAGACCTCTCAGGCCCTTTCTAGTTTTAGTTCTATAACCAAGGAGGTCTGACTGAGCCCTGTTTAATTATGAGCAATCTTGGCTCTGAAGGGGTGGAGCACTATGGGTGGGGGATGTTCCATACAGTGTCAGAATGGGGTCACTGAGTACTTTATTTCACTGTTTTCTTGTGAGTGTGTGAGTGTGTGAGTGTGTGTGTGTGTGTGTGTGTGTGTGTGAGAGAGAGAGAGAGAGAGAGAGAGAAAGAGAGAGAGAGAGAGAGACAGAGACAGAGACAGAAACAGAGACAGAGACAGAGAGAGACAGACAGAGAAGAGGACGCTCCCTGGTGCCTGGGGTGGGGGGAGGTAGGGAAGGGAACAAACATTTGTTAAGCACCTATTGCATACCAGACACTACACTAAGAACTTTACAAATATCTCATTTAATGAGCCAGGCCAGGATGGCAATGACTTCCAGTGATGTTATAAAAACAGAACATATTAATAAAACGTTTTTACAAGCTTATGAAATGCCTTTGAGGGCAAACATTATGTTATTTTTCATCTTTGCAGCCTCTCATGGAGATGGGGACCAGCACATAGTAGGTGCTTAAGAAATGCATGTTTAAGTGAATTTAGTTGCTTCAGGTTGGACAAAGCTGCTGAATATTTTTGGCTTCACTTCTCAGGGAGAAGGCCCCTGGCCCAGAATAGAGGTTTTCTCTGCTGTGCTCCCACAGCTTCTCCCTTGCCCACACAGTGCCCAGCCAAGACCGGAGCTGGGAAGGATAAAAACCTCGGGGATTTATGGACCAAGTCTAGGAAAGAGACGCTCTGGCTCAAGCCTGGACCTCTCCACCCAGAGTCCGGTGGGAGCTGCCACTTCCCGAGAATAAAAGTCAGCCTGGTCATAAGTCAAAACTCTTCCAGCCCTTTTCAGAGTGCTGGGCATATCCCAGCTTGAAGGGAGCAATAATAATGATGATGATGTTAATAACAACAAATGGCATTTACATGTGCTTTAAGGTTTACAAAGCTTACCTTTCATCTCATTTGATCCCTGTGAGGTAGGTGCTGTTATCATTTCCAGACAAAGAATCTGAGGTAGGCAGAGCTTAAGTGATTTGCCAGGGTCCCACAGGCATTAAGTAACAGGGGAAAGATTCAAACCCAGCTAACAGGACTCCAACTCCAGTGCGCTTTCTGTTATGCCTCACTGACTTTTCATGATAAGCTGTTGGGTTTGTATCTTTATATCCCAAGCACCGAGCACAATGACTGGCACACAGTAGATGCTTAACGAATGTTTGTTGTTTGGCTGATTAACTGGCAGAGTTGAGAGAACCCTGAACTTGGAGGCAGTTCTGTGAATCCCAGGCCTATGGTTTGTTATATGTATAAGCTTGGGCAGCTGGGTCGCTCAGTGGGTAGAGCGCTGGGCTTAGACTCTAAAAGACCTGAGTTCAAATCCAGCCTCTGAAACTCACTAGCTGTGTAACCCTGGGCAAGCCATTTAACCCTGTTTGCCTCAGTTCCCTCATCTGTAAAAAGGAGTGCCAGTGGAGAAAGAAATGGCAAATCACTCCAAAATCTTTGCCAAGAAAACCCCAAATGGGATCATGACTAAATGACTGAACAACTTCGGTTAAGTCCTTTCCTCTCTCTGGGCCATTATACAATGTAACGGGTTCTACATTTGGAGTCAGAGAATCCAGGTTCAAATCCTGACATTGCCACTAATTATCACATCTGTATGACTATGGGCAAGTGAGTTTAACCCCCCTGGGCCTCAGTTTCCCCATCTGTCAATGCGGGTATTCGGAAGAGGCGGCCTCTGAAGCCTTTAGAACTTGAGGTCCAAGATCCTCTAAATCTCAAGGTCCCTTAAAGCTTGAAATCTTAGGAAACCTCCAAGGTTCCCTCAGACACCTAAATAGTTTTACCTAGGCCCACAATGTTGAGAGAAAGGTAGGGTGTGGGTCTTTACTGTACAAATGAAGAAACTAAGGCCCACCAGAGAGAGGCGCTACGCCCACATCTCATCGCAATGCTGGTGCTGGGACCTTTTAGGTGATCCCAGACCAAGCCCTTCCTTCACAGAGGAGGGCAGGCTCAGAGGAGCCTGAAGCCACCGCCCTAGAAATG
Source organism: Phalanger gymnotis (assembly GCA_028646595.1). Classification (NCBI taxonomy): domain Eukaryota; kingdom Metazoa; phylum Chordata; class Mammalia; order Diprotodontia; family Phalangeridae; genus Phalanger; species Phalanger gymnotis. The sequence continues at coordinate 233,146,399 of CM053623.1, forward strand.
AATGTGCCAAGCTGAGCATTCAAAGAAAGGCCAGAAACCACGCCAAGGATAAAGCCCCCAGCTGAAGTCAGACCGAATAAACCAACACCAAGTTATCGATAAGCAAGTGAATTAACCAAGCGTTAGTTAAGGATCTTCTGGGCACAGGTCGCTGTACCAGGCGCAGAGGGGACAAATGACCAGAAGCTGTGAGGACGCGGCTTGAGGCCCTGGCGGGGAAAGGGGGCGGGGCAATGGAGCCTTCAGGGATGAGGCTGCTGTGGGTCAGGATCCAAGTGTTGAAGAGAAGGTTGCCAAGCAATTTTCTGCTGTGTTGGTTCTTGTTTTGATCTTGGCTTTAATTTCAAAGCTCCGAAGTGGAAGAAAACAAAGACGTTCTTTGCCATCTTTGGTGGCTCCCGGGGGCCCTGCTGAGCTCAGCTCTCACATCCTCCATTTTATATTAAAAAAATAGGTCAAGGAGGCCTCAAGCAGCCCAAGCGGGAGAGGAAGAGTGTTCTGGGCCAGGATCCGGAGGCTCCGGCTCACCCCCGTGCTGCTTGCCCTTGGGAGAGCTATCCACTGGAGTAACAAACCTTCACAAAGCACCTACAGTCAAAATAACAGAAATAATAGTGATCACAAAAGCAATGGGCATTAAAATAGTTCTTGAAGGTGGACAAACAATCAACAAAAGTTAGTTCCCTTGATCCTCATGAGAACCGGGGAAAGTAGGTGCTCTCATTGAACCCCCATTGAACAGATGAGGAAATTGAGTCAGATGAAGGTAAGGTGACTTATCCAAGGTCACACAGGTAGTCAATAATGCACTATTTAGTGCTACAGGACCACCCAAAAGACCATAGACTGTGTGAAAGGATTACAAAGATGGCAGTCTCCACCTGTAAACGGGTTCTAGTCTACTGGGGGCATTAAGGGGGATACAAACATGGTCCATCTGCATTTATTAAGCTCCTACAAAGAGCCAGGCCCTACCTTTAAGGCTCTAATATTCTAACAGAAGAGACGTGCGGAAAGATACATAAACAGAGTAAGAAGCAAGTTAGGAAGTAAGAAGTAGACTGGAGATACAAGCAAAGGATAGATTCAGACCAAGTGGTCTGAAATCTTAGCACAGCCTGAGGGGATCAGGGAGGGCTTCCTGGAGGAGGTGACAACCTGAGTCCCCAAAGCATAAGTCTCTCCCACTATGCTACCACTCGAGGCTCAGCAGATAGACATGAGATTAGGGAGACCCCAGTTCAAATCCTGACTCAGGTTCTTGCCAGCTGTGTGACCCTGGGCAAGTCACTTCACCCTGTTTGCCTCAGTTTCCTCATCTGTAAAATGAGTTGGAGAAAGAATGGCAAACCATTCCTGTATCTTGGCCAAGAAAACCCCAAATTGGGTCATCGAGAGTCAGACATGACTGAAAAACGACACAACAAAATGGAAATGATAATAGCACCTGTCTCCCAGGGTCATCGTCTGTGCAAAATTGGTGCGATGCTTTGCAAACCTTAAAAGCAGGAAATGTTTGTTGCTCTAATTGAATTGTTATAGAATTGTGCACAGAAAGCACCTTGCAAACCTCAGAGATAGAGCAAAGTGAGCTGTCCTTATTATTCTCTCCATAGTTAGGGTCAGCAGTTGGGGCTCCTCAACAGGCTTTCTTGACATTGAAGGGGCAAGGGCTTCTGCCCACATCAAGGGGAGCTTCCTGAAGGAGGCAGCATCTGAGCTGGGCTGGCTTGAGGGAGGGAGTCAGGGGAATGTGTAGGATGAGTAAGAAGCCAGAGGGTCTTCAGGGAAGCCTGCAGACACAGGCTTCTGCATCTTTCTTAGGCTGTTCTTCCCCCTGCTCTGCTTCAAGTTCCCTTCCCAAATAATCTTCATCGAACACCTTACAGAATCATAGAATCTCAGAGAGAAAGCAAGAATGGACCTCAGAGACCACCTGATCCAACTGAGGCTTATGAAAGTGAATTACTGGTCTAAGGTCACACAGCTGGTAATGTTGGAGCCTCAGCTTCCTCCTCTGTGATATGAGGGAGATGGTTAGGTCAAATCCAAGGGGTCCCTGGATGGGCATCAGAGATCTGTGAACTTGGACAGGAGAAAATGGCATCTTTATTTCAGTATAATTAGTTTCTTTTGCAATCCTGTATATTTCATTTTATGCATTTTAAAAATGTTTCTAAGAAGGGCATCCATAAGCATCCCCAAACATCCTAAAGGGCCTGTAGAACCCTGCCCCTTTGCCTCTTGGATCAGCTGCAGTTCCATTTGGCCATCTGGGAGTGCCTCCTTCCTGGGGCTGAACACCCTTCATGCCTCCTCTGCTGTGCTTCTGATCCTCAAGGCTTCATCATCATCCTCCCTTTATGTGCCACTAGAATGTAAGTCCCTTAAGGGCAGGGAGCATCTTCCTTTTCATTTATATTTGTATCCCTAGTGTTTTAGTACAGAGTCTAGCACATAGCAGGCACTTAATAAATGCTTGCTGATTGACTGACACACTGACTGTGCTACATGGACCACAAATTCTGATTCTCTAAGTCTGTATAAAACAACACTAACACCATTGGCAGAGAGGCTTCATGCAGAAAGAACCTTTGAGTGGAGTGAGTGAAGTTTTGAGGGAAAGACAGGATTCCAAAAGGCAGAAGTCGGAGCAGGGGGATGTGCCTTCCAGACAGGGGAGGACAAAGGCGATGGGGCTGGAGTTTCTCCATTTGTCCAACTGGAACAGCAGCACCTGCCCTAACATCCCACTAGTGCTTTTCTGGGGGACAGAGGCTGGCAGTATGACTAGCACCAGTGGTGTGGTAGTCACCCATGGAATGGGCTGTAAGAGAAATGGTGAGACCCCGTTATTGGGGTTCAGAGAATCCCAGATCTGCAAGAGACCAAAAGAGGCCGCTCTGCATCTGGTTTGTAAATTCACAAATGAGACATGATCACAAAGGAAACTCATCCTATTGAATGCAGCCATCCCAATAGCTAAGCACAGACTCGGTTAGGCAGAAGCGGGATCAGGCCCCTCTGAAGTCACTTCTGCCCCTGAGATGTTCTGTAATCTGTGACAGAGCCTTTGCAGGAAAGAAGAGAGAGATACCCTACCTGGACTGGACTGAAATGAGCCCAGAAGGCCACCTTCCTCTCAGCCGGCCAATTTGTTAATGAGGCTGTCTTGCGGTGATGAGGACTTAATGGAACAGATCATTTGGGTAGGATTCCAGCAGGTGTGGGCCCCAAAATAGATGCCTCTGTCAGACAGAGTGATGAGGTCCCCACAAGAATGGAACAGCCGTCACGGGAGATGAAGCACTGATCCTGCCGGAAAAAGCAAAAAGCACCGTTAGCTGCCCTGGGATGAGGAAGGCAGGGGCCAGCAATGTCAGAACTGCAAAACAGGAGGGAGGGATAGATAGAAGGACTGATGGACAGACAGATGGACGGACGGATGGACAGGCAGACAGAGAGATAGGTAGATAGATAGATAGATAGATACATACATACATACATACATACATACATAGTTAAATAGAGAGAGATAAACAGATGGCTGGCTGGCTGGCTGGCTGGCTGGATGGATGGATGGCTGGATGGATGGACGAATAGAGATGATTGGTAGATGGATAGATATGTTATTGATGGATGGATAATAGGATGGATAGAGAGATAAATAGCTGGCTAGTTAGATGATAGATGCATAGATTAATAGGCAGTCCCTACTCTCAAAAAACTTGAATTTTAATAGAGAAAGACAAAATTTAAAAGAGAACTTGAAAGTGGAATGGAAATGGAAGAGAACCCTCTGGGGAACAAGCTGGAGGGCAAATGAAGTAGTCAGGAGAGTGAGCTGATCTGAACATGAAATCTTAGAACAAGAACAGAGACTGTCAGCTGGGAAGGACTTTAAAACATGGCATGCTAGAACTGGGAGATATCTTACAACAGAGCTGGGAGGTGCCTTAGTACAGAGTACATAAAGACAGGATAATTGCATTTAAGGGCACTTTGAGGGCAAAGAATATAAGAACATGGAATGATAGCTACAGAAAGGATTTCAGAAGACGTCTCTTCTCTGTACAGGTGAGGACCCAGAAACAGGAAAGGATTTGCAGAGGCTCCTCCTGACAAGTTCACCCGTAGCTGGGACTTGAGCCCAGGCTTTAGGTTCAATGGTCCATAGCCTCTCTAGTCATCAGTCCCTGTGCCTCTAACTTTCCTATACAGACGTTTTTATTGGGGCGCTGTCCTCTGCCTCCTACTTCTTGCTCCCCCATTTTTCCAGCGTCCTGCTGTTCTAATACTAACCCCTGGGTCACCTCCCCCAGGGACGACCTTGTTCTCAGTTCCTTTGGTGTTCCTAGCTGCTTGGACAGTGCTTAGCACATAGTAGGCACCTCATCAATACTCATTGATCTACTGAGGTCAAGCTACATCAGTAACTCCATCAGCCAGCTTTACTTGAGAGCTCACTATGTGCCCTCAGGCACTGTGGAAAGTACCTGGGATACCGAAACAACAGGGAAGCTTTCAGGGAACCTCCATTTGACAGCAGCAGAAGACGGTGAGCCCCGCCCAGGAAGCCCCTCAGAGCCTAAGGACTCATAGGAGATGGCAGTACTTAGGGTTTATCTCTGGGACAATGCCTCTTAGAATAGTGCCCAGTGATGAGGAGGCTGCAATTCAAGCCAATTAAGCTGGGGCTCAATAAGTCCCCACTCTGTGCCAGGCACCATGCTAGGCACTGGAGATACCAACACAAAAGCCCACCAGTCTCTGCTCACTTCCCCACTGAGGGAAGAGAGATGATTCACTACAAGATTTTGGAAGGGAGATAGCACTAATCATGGAGGGGGTCCATGGAGGAAGACCTCCCATAGGAGGAACTTAAGAAGGGAGAGGGTGACCCTGGCAGGGATGCAAAGGTCCTGAGGAAGGAGATGGGGGGGGCAAATCTGGCAAAAACTCAGGGAAGTCTGTGACATAAACAAGGCAGTCAGGAGCCAGGCTGTGAAGAGCTTTACAGGCTGGGCTGAGGGGTCTGGATTTCATCCTACAGGCAAGAGCCAGTCAAGCCTCACGTGAGGCCTTGGGGATTTTCTTAAGAGAGCAATTTAACAGTGCGATCATGAGCCAAGGTGTCGAGAGAGTTATGTTCAGACCCCAGCTCTGGCACTCATGAGAGTAACTCCTTTTCCCTGGGTTGGCAAAGAGCTTTCTTCACAACAGCCCTGTGAGGGCAGGAAAGAAAAAGTGGTTAGTCCCTTTTGCAGATGAGGAAACTGAGGAAATGAGTCAGAATTTGAATCCAGGTCCTCTGATTTCATGGCCAGCAGAGTATGTCCTCTACCATCCAACTGGTGCACTTCCTTCCCTTGCACCTCAGCTCCTCTCTTCTGTCAAATGGAGGTAGTAATACTATATACCATACCTACTTCTCAGAGCTGGCAAGGAGGCAGGGTCTTTTAAATGGCACATCCTTGGAGAGAGATATGAGACCTTATGTGGTCAGGAACCCAGCTGGGGGAGGCTGCATGTAGGTAGGTTACAAGAGGAAGGTCTGACAACTGACAATGCCTTCAGATCAAAGGAACCTGTTAATGCCTCTGATGTAGAGGGTGACTTTAAAAATTCATGGCTGCTAATGGTCCAAAGAGGCCTTGGAACTGGGCTTAATTGGTTGACTGACCTTCCTCCCATTCACCGGACTATTAAAATTTAAACGTAATCTATTTCCCTGGTCAGCACCATCTTCTCTGGACTCAGCCCCACCCCAGATGTCTCTCCCAGAATAATTGCTAACATCCTTTAGAGCTGACCCTATTTCTCTCAGCTTTCAAGGGAAAGGTGCTTTGGGATGTTCAGCCCCAATGCCTCAATCAAGATTTCTAGGCCCCCTGCCCTGTAATTATGTCATCTACTGTAGAAAGTTGCCACTTGCTTGTCTGGAAAACTGAGTTTGGATGGCAGAACCCTGGAATCACAAAAGCTCAGAGCTGAAACAGACCTTCAGAGTCACCTGGCCAGTACCTGGGCAGGAATCCCCTGGACAGCACAACCAACATGTGTTCATCGGGGTGCTGGTTGAAGACTTCCAGGAATGGGGAACTCACTGCCTCAGTGGAGGCCATTCGACCTCTAGACAGGCATCATTATTGAGAATTTTTCTCCTTCTCTTGATTCTAAATCTGCCTCTCTATGGTTCTTCCCCCTCACACACAGGCACATGCTGCTTCTAGTCCTGCCTTCTGGGGTCACACAGAGTGAATCTAAATATTCTCTTCCGAAATAGTCTTTCAGATACTTAAGCATCATCAAGAATTTACTTAGGATCAAAAGGCACATTATATCTTTCATTTCACTTGATTCTCCCTGTAAGGGAGGTGCCATTATTATCCCCATTTAACAGATGAAGAAAACGAGTCAAATGGAGGTTAAGTGACTTGTCACACTGTAAATGCTATGGGCAGGTTTTAAACTCCGGTCTTCCTGACTCCAAGTCTTAAATTCTATCCACCAAGGTAGATGACATAGTAGATAGAGCGATGGACCTGGGCTCAAAAAGAATTGAATTTCAATCTTGCTTCAAATGCTTACTGTGTGACCTTGGACAAGTCCTATCCTCAGTTTCTTCATCATAAAGTGTGGGATTGGACTTCTGGCTCCAGTGATTTTAAGCTATGAAATCTATGGCCATCTATCCATCTTTTGTCTTCTCTTTTCCAAGAATTCTCATCCCCAGTTCCCTCAACCAATCCTCACGTGCCTCACCCTGATGGATGAGGGATGGATGGATGGAGAGAGAGGGAGGGAGAGAGGAATGTGCGAGTGGATGGGGGGATAGATGGAGGGATGGATGAATGGATGGAGAGGGAGGGAGGGAGGGAGGGATGGATGGAAGAAGGGAGGGATGGGTGGATGGATGGATGAGTGGAGGGATAGGTAGATGGATGAGTGGATGGAGAGATGAGTGGAGGGAGGGAGAGAAGGATGGATGGATGGATAGATAGATAGGTGGATAGATGGATGGATGGATGGGTGGATGGGTGGACTGGTGCTGCAGTCTTGAGGCCTTTCACTATCCTAGTCATCTTCTACTGGAATCCTCCATTTTATTGATGTCTTTCCTAAATGGTGTTGCCCAGAACTGAACATGACACTCCTGATGGGGCCTGACCAGGGTCCAGAAGAGCAGAGTCTTTAGAGATCTTAATAGATTGAGCAATGGTTCTGCTAATAGTATACCAAATGTAATGGAAATGTAAAGAAAAGAATTTTGCTTAGTTAATTGGGTCAGCATAGGTAGCTGGATAGTTCTGATTTTGAGTAGACCAAAAACAAATTTGGCACACACACACACACACACACACACACACACACACACACACACACACACCAAAAAAACCCACTGGAACAGTTAGAGACCGTGACTTGAGTGACCAAGTAATCTTCTAATGCCCAACAGCGAATGTATCCCTCTTCAGCACAAGGACTTTGGTTAGCTCTTTGTTGCCTTCTGAAGAAAGTCTAGCTCCCTGTGTTATAGAGGAGGACTCCAGGGCCCCAGGGTGGGGAGTGACCAGCCCAAGGACACAACTTCAACACATGACTCAAAGCTGAGTCCCCTCTACTGCACTGTCTTCCCCTCTAGGGTCCATTATAGTCGGGGGTCTCCTATACAGGGCTACAGAAAGTCTCTCATTCCTCTTTTAGGCTGATGCCCAACTCTGAAATGTAACCCCCGGGAGGGCAGAGGCACTGGCTGCTCTACTCCTCCTGTGTCCCCCACTTCAAACACATACACAAGCCCAGGAGATGACTCTAAAAGCCTAGGATTCTCCAGGCAGGAGAGAGAAGATGAAGAAGGGGAGCAGGCCTCCTTGTGGATGGGGGAGTGGTCAGTCTCACTCTGCTTGGCCCCAGAGGGCAAAGCCAGGCTGGGCTCCAAAGAAGCCAGCTGAGGCTTGAAGTTGGGAAACAATTCACAGCAAAGGTGGCTGCCTTGGGAGCGGGCAGCCAGCTCCCGCTCACTCAACAGGGCTTCTGGCAGAGGCTGGAGGACCCCTGATAGATATGATGAGGCACAGGCTGGCCTGGCTGGCCTCAGAGAGGTGCCCAACAGCTTGGAGGAGAGAACAGGGGGTGTAGATGGGAAGGCATGGAGTGTGGATGGATCTTCTTAGAAGTCTTGCTGTGAAGGGAAGGAGACAGGGAGCTAGCACGAGGGGGTGGAAGGGTCAAGGGAAGGCTTTTTTTAGGATGAGAGACCTAGGCCTCTCTGCCAAGATTGGGGGAAGCGCCAGGGGAGAGGAACAGATGGAAATCAGTCCCCTGACCTCAGCCTTCACCACCTGCTGCTCTGACATATCCCTCGGGTTCCTTCCAGCCCCCCAAAGTCCCATTCCTCCCCCGCCCCATCCTTCCATGTGGCAGAAGGAAGGAAGAGACTATGAGGCCACATGAAAATGGCAAAAACCCTACTATTTCTTCCCAGTCTGAAGGAGGGAGCTTTCCACTCAGCTCTCTGAGCAGGCTCGAACACAAGGCCCTGAAGGATGCTACTGGACTGGGCGGGGGGGGGGGGGGGGTGGCGTGTTACAGTGGAAGGAAGTTTGGAGGTCAGCCAGCATCCTCTTTTAGGAGATGACAAGACAGAGTGGGAGGGACCTGTCCAAGGTCACACAGCTAAGAAGCGTCAGATTCCAGACTCAAGCCCAGGCCTGGCTAGCTTTGGATAGGGGAGTCTCTCCACTAGCCCACACTACCATGCCAGAGGGCTCCCATGACCCTACGGGCCTGATTTTACTCTGAGGGCTGTGAGAAGAGACTGGGCAGTCAGACACCTGGTGGGCCCAACTCCTTATCTGCAATCACCACACCAGCACATGGGAATATTTCGTTAAAACAAAGAAAACAGAGATTTTGGCAATGAGCAGCTGTTAGTCCTAACAATGTATATAGATCTCCAGCCACTCAAGCCTGACTGCATCAGGGAAAGCCATTCCCTGGCTGTTCCCTACCAAAAATATGGGCCTTTCTCCATCTTTCCCTCACTCCACTTTCATCCCCCCCCCCTCCTCTTTCATCCCTCTCTTAGACAGGAGAGAGAGTGGCATAGTGGATAGAGTTTGCCTTGGAGCCAGAATGACCTGAGTTCATCAAGTCATGTAACCACTGCTTGCCTCAGTTTTCTTACCCATAAAATGGGGAAAATTACAAAGTTATCCCCAAGGTTGTTGGGAGGATCACCTGAGGCAATATGTGTAAAGTGCTTTGCAAATCTTAAAGCTGTCTAGAAATGCCGGCTGTTGTTATTGGCCATACGTCAGCTGTGGTTTCATTCCTCCCAAGACAGCCTTCCCCATCCTGGCAGAGCTGGTTGGGAATGATCCCTTCTCAGCAGCCCCTGAGGCTTCACTACATACTCACTCCACAAGAACCACTGAAGATGGGCCAGTACCAGTACCAGTATTCTTCTCTTCACTTTGTAGATGAGGAAACAGATTCAGAAAGATGGAGTTATCTTTTCAGGGTTAGTTATGCAGCTAGTAACTGTCAAAGGTAAGATCTGAACTGAGGGCTTCTGACTCCAGGTCCAACACTCTTTCTTTCTTAATAGTATTTTTGTGTTTTTTTTTTCCATTTATACAATTTCCAAAATAATTTTATTGTCAGGATTCTGTACTTTAGTTCTCCTTCTCCTGTACAGTCTTGGTACCCCGGAGTCGACCAGTACGCCAGGCAGCAATGAGACCGACCTTTCATCCAGCTAGGGCGTCTCTTCGAATGGTGGATGGTTTTCCAATATGCTGGTAATTACCTCCTCCGAAGGGATGTTCCACAGGATTCATGGCCACACCCCGGACACAAGGCCAGCAGTTTCTTTTGGCCTTGTATTTGTGGTAGGCACGACCTGCCTTAAGGATAGGTTTATCTATACGACCTCTTCCAGCAACAACACCAACCACAGCTCTGTTTGCAGAGGAGATCACTTTCTTAGAGCCTGAAG
>CM053623.1:233156501-233198614 GCA_028646595.1 Phalanger gymnotis
TTCAAGACAGCACACTATGGTCCCTTCAGGCATAGTGCCAACTGGGAGGACATTGCCAATGTTGAGCTGAGCTTTCTTACCACAGTACACAAACTGGCCGGTATGGATGCCTTCAGCAGCAATGAACAACTCTGTCCTCCTTTTAAATCGGTAAGGATCCCAGAAAGCTACTTTTGCAAGAGGAGCCCCTCGGCCTGGATCATGGATTATGTCCTTTACGATACCCTTAATGTAGCCATGCCTCTTGGCGACGACCTCCCGGAGCTTGGCTGCCCCTTTCCTGTGCTTCACGTGAGCGCGGAAGACGGAGCCTGCACCCTTCCTCTGACCACGGATCACTCGGCCCATCTTGCGCTGTCTGGCTCCGGACTTGCTAGAAAGAGCTCTTAATAGTATTAATAGGAGGCCACACTTAGTAGTATTTTATTTCTTTCTCAATTACATGTAAAGATAGTTTTCAACATTCATTTTCGTGAGATTTTCAGTTCCAAATTTTTCTTCCTCTCTCCCTTCACCTCCCCCACCCAAGACAGCAACCTCTCTGATATAGGATGTACATGTACAACCATATTAAACATATTCCCACATTAGTCACATCGGGAGAGAAGAATCAGAACAAAAGGGGAAAACCACGAGAAAGAAAAAATAGAAAACAACAGAAAAAGTGAAAATAGTCTATTTTGATCTGCATTCACAAGTGTTTTGGAATTGTCTTGGGTCATTGTATTGCTGAGAAGAGCTAAGTCTACCATGGTTGATCATTGCACAATGTCTTTCAATAACCACAGGCTGATGGCTCTCTCTCCTAGAACTCTAAAAATTAGTCAACCAATCAATAAGTATTTATTAAGCTCCAATTGTGTTGTCAAATAAAACAACTGCCCCAACTCATTTCTTTTACAGATGAGGAAACTGATGCCCAGAGAGCTTAAATGTCTTACCCAAGGTCACATGACAGCTAAGTATCTGAGGCAGGACTCAAACCCAGACCTCCCTAACTCCAAGCTGCTGCCAAGATTCTAGGGTCCCTACCCCTAAGTCCCTGGTCCTGTGCTAAGCCTGAGGGGCTGATAATGAAAGTGAGGACAGAAAAGAGCCTATGATTTTCCTTCATCCTTTGCCATCCCCCCAACCCCCTCCCCTCTTTTCTACTCCCCATCTGTCAGGCTTCACCTCCCAATAAAAAGGTTAGAGACAACAAAAGGGTTTAAAGCAGAGATCCTGAGACAGGAGAAAAGGGAATCTTAGAGAGGTTTGTGTGATGCTATGCCCTGGGCCCTCTGTGGTCTCCTTACAGCAGGCGGCTGTGAACAGCCACATCCCTGGGGAAGGATGGAGCCTCCTGAGACTCAGCCCAGCCAGGTCCTTGAAGATCTGGAAGCAGCAGGTTTGTCTCATAGGGACCTAGGTCTAGAAAAGGAAGGAAGCTGAGAGACCATCTTGTCCAGCCTTTTCATTTGGCATGTAAGGAAACTGAGCGCCAGGGGGTTTAATGCCCCATAGCTAATTGATGGATACCTCTCTAGGCCTCCTCTTCTCTTGGGTATTGATTTCCAGTTAGCCCCCTTGTTTCACCCTTTCAAGAAGATCTTTTTCCTGCATAGAGAAAACAGAAGCAAAATGGAGTAATATTATCATCATCTCACCTACCCTGAGCAGCCAGAGATCCTTCGGCTCCAGGGCTGGTGAGCAGAAGTGTCCTGGCCAATGGAACAAAGTGAAGGGAGAGCTGGAAGTGTTTGGGGAAGGATTCACACCCACATCTTCCTGATTCCTGGTCCAGCATGCCCCCTGTCACCTGGCTGCCTAGGGTTAAGGATGTCTCTTTCATGGCCTTGGGGAACACCTGTGTCCTGGGTGCTTCACCAAGGATGAGCAATTAAATAGTACCTATGGTCAAAGATAGTAAATAGAGAGCCAGCTTTGAATCCAGGAAGACCTAAGTTCAAATCCTCCCTTTGACACATCCTGGCTGCATGACCCTTGTCAGGTCACTTAACCTGACCATGCTCTGGAGTGTTCTCTAGGACTACAAGGGGCAGAGAAGGTGCCGACTTGCATTGGTGGAGTTTCCTTACCTGGGAGCTCCTTATATCAATGAAATCACAGGTCTGATCTCTATCATAATTATTGTAATTTTATTCATTTCAGTTAGTAAAATGATCCTCCAAGTTTTACCTGGAGTGTCTGCAGGGAATGAAATCAGTGGTGGACAGGAAGGGCATTTCCAGCTCTGACCCTCAGCCTTTGTTCTCACTGAGCTCTCTCCAGAGCTGTCTAGGCTATCAGGAATTTCCCCACAGTCCCATCCTTAAGAGCATCCTTTAGAATTGCTTCCCAGTGGGAGTCCTCCCTCCCACCAGAGCGGCAAGGGCAAGGAGTGGGGGGAGGGGGCTGAGTCATTTGCTCCAAGGTTCTCTCTTCTCTTCTCTCCTAAGATTTGAGGGCAGAGCACAGCAGGAAGTTTCAGGTCTACTCAGATGCCACAATCTGTGGGAAATAATGAATCAGAAATGCCAGCAGAAAACTTGAGCCCAGCTTCGTGGGGGCCATAGTATAAGGGTGTGCGAATGGAGGAAGTGAGCTCAGAGTAGTTCATGTAGCAGAGTGGGTAGACCTAGGTCTGAATCCCACGGTGGCCACTTGACTGTGGGCAGGTCATATCCCTTTTCGGGGCTCAGCTTCCTCGTTGGTAAAATACCACAGATAATCTAAAATCTCTCAGCTCTGAATAGATCATCCTATGATTCCCAGGTTCCAGGACCCCTCTACTTCTCAAGGAAATTCATCCCCTTGTTGGACAGTTCCAGTTGTAAGGAAACCCCTCCCTTCAGCTGGGCCGAAATCTACCTGGTCCCCTCCAACACCATGATGATGTGGCATCAGAGGGGGACAGAGTCCTCCTCTGGAAAACTGCTGTCTTATGTCATGGCGAACATCCAGTCCTTCATTTGGATATTTGATCTTTGCGGATGCCCCAAGTGTCTTTTCACAACGACCCTCAATTACTTCAGCTGATCCCATGTACCACAGCTTTCATCCACTCATTCACGTATTCATCTGTTCCCTCATCCACCTACTAGGTGCCAGGCACTGGTCTGGAGACCCCGGGGGACATTTCTGAAGGTCATCCAGTCAAAGACATTCTTGGATAAAGCCAATATCTATGTTTGGCAAGATTGGACCAAAACATCTGCCCAGGCTGGGACAGACCAAGTGTGTACATCAGGCACAAGTCAAAGTTCCCACATCCTCAGGCTCCACCCCCAGCAGCCTCCAGTGCTCTGATCCCTACAGCCCAGTGATAAAGTTCAACTTTGGCCCAACTGTGGGAGCCAGGTCTGTCTTCCCAACCCTCTGTGTCCTAATCTCTCCAGGATCCTGACTCAATTATCTAGGGGCCAAACTTCTAGGACCATGAGAACAATAAAGAAGGAAAGTCCAGAGGGCAGGACCTCCAACCTGGAAGAGAACACAGAAACTTGTTCTCTCCCAAACTAAAATGATTCTTATTTGAGATACACCTTATTTCCCAAGAGACCAGGGGCTCTTTCACATCACCCTGACCCTCCTTGGAAACTCAGGGGCATGCTGCCCCTGGGGAACACCAAGATGAACTTGCAATGTCAAGAAAACATTTGTCTCACTGAGTAAGAATAAAAAATTTTAGAACTGAAAAAGACCTTGGAGTGATTTAGTTCAGGGGAGGATGGACTGGGTCCTTTTGACTCAAAGTCCAGGGCTCTATTCACTTGGTTGACTCATTACCTTCTCAGTGAGCAGAGCAGGAAGGAATCATGTAGAACACGTCTCCCATTTACTTATATGGGAAGCGAAGCCCAGAGAGTTACATTAACTGGCCCGAAGTCACACAGCTCATTTTTGGCAGAGCCGGAATCCAGTCTAGATTCTCCAATGACTAATTCATGGCTCTTTCCACACCACCACAGTGTCTTGAAGTGACTTGGCCCAAGTCTCACAGCTAGTACATGATGGAGCAAAAATCAGGTGCTGACCCAGGTGTCCTAGCTGCCAACCCAGGATCCTGCTGCCCTCCTGGAAAGAAACTTTGGAATTCTCCTTTCTGATCTCCCGAGATCCCCCCAGACCCTAGAGCCTCAGGCTAGCCCTAGATATCCTCTTCTCTGTCTCTCCGCCCCTACCCTGACCCCAGAGGCCCCGCAGTCACAGGTGTCTCCCAAACAAAAGATCCCTTCATCCTGCTCCTGCTGCTGTCCCTGGCAAAGGCCCCAGGAGCTCCCAACCCAGTTCTTCCCCACGTGCCCACAATACGTCCAGTTCAAGGACCCCACCCCACCCCCATTCTCCTGAAGGTTGTGCTATAGAATAGAAAAAGCCTTAGACCTGGAATCAGAAGAAATCTGGTTTGGATCCCACTTCTTACACCTACTAGCTGTGTGATCATGAAAACATCCCTTAACCTCTCTGAGCCTATTTTTTGCCCATAAAATAGGGATAATGATTCTAGAAATATCTGTGTTATAGGGTTGCTGTCAGGATCAAACGAGATTTAATAAATCCAGTAAACATGTATTAAGTATCTACCCTTCTGGGGTCTTTCAGTTCTGAATTTAAACATAAAGACGTAGACAAAAGCATTTCCACACTCTGAACCAGGAGGAGCTGTCCTAGGTGCTGGGGGTATAAAGACAGAAACAAACAGTCCCTGCCCTCAGGGAGCTTATGTTCTTTTGTAGATAATGAAGGTGAAGTCCTCCTGTTATTCTCCTACTAGGGCCTTCTCCAAGGTCCTCTTTCATCTGTTCTGAATATCTTACATGTAAGTACATATATACCATATACATATGCATGCATATACACACACTCACACACGCACGCATGCATGCACATATGCACGCGTGCACACGCACACACGCTGCAGCAAGTGGAATCTGAAATGACTGGGGAAACAAAGTCTCTAGCTTCCCAGTATATCAATTTATTAAGGTATGGATTCCAATTGCACAAAAAAATCAGGGCCAGCTCTCCTCAGCTTGGCAATGGAGCCCAAATACAGGGGGAGACAGATTTTTATGTGTTAAAAGCTAATTAGCAGGATATCAACCAGGATACAAGATGAGGCAATCTGATTTCTAATTGAAGGAAAGATTAAAAACATTCCAAGTTGGGAGGTGAGAGTAAACAGATGTAATTCCCTGAATCCAGAAAAAGAGGTGTCCCACTCCCCTCCAAGTGTCTATATCCAATCAAAGGAACATGGAAACAGTAACTGATTGGTCAGTATGGGGCCCGTTCTCAGATAAGACATAGCGGTTGTTTGAGATGTATCATCATCAAGGAGAAAATCCCTTGCATCCATCTTTAGATCTGACTGGATTTCTGGCCAGCATAACCTAGGCCCTTAGTTCAACAGGTGGAAGTGGCCCAGTTTCCCAGCCACACATAGGTATGTTTAAACAATTCAATAACATTTTCTCACAATTCCCATAATTGAATAAAGTTTTTTCATGACAGAAATTTACTAGACCCATAATTGAATAGAAAGGGAACTGAGTCACAACATAGAGTCGGTGGGGTTCACTCAATTTCCAGAATTTCCTCAATGCATACGTACATACATACATATATACATACATACATGTTGTCTCTCCCCGTAGAATGAAAGCACCTTGAAGGCATGAACTGGCTTTGCTTTTTCTTCATGTCTAGCACATGGTAAGGACTTAATAAATACTTATCAACTGATTAAGCAATTCTCTGGATTGAAATCCAATTCTGCTTCTTCAGTTCCATTCAAATCCATTTGATAAGCATTAATTAAACATCAGATATGTGCACATTGAAGAGACAAAGACAAAATCAAATAGCTGTGCAACATGACCCCAGCAAGCGAAGTCAGTTGAGGATGATCAAGCATATATCTTGTCTTTTGGTGCAACTGTCATGTTGAAGGGTGTGTGAGTGAGCTGCCTGACAAGAAGTTTCCAGGGCTCCCCTGTTGTGCTGAAGTCTTATAAAGAATGCAGGCTCCATACTGTGTGAGAGATTTAATCACCTGCCAAGAGGGGCAGGCAGGGGAAGGAGGGGGGACGCTTTCTCTAGACAATCTGTTCTCTTACCAGCTGCCTGTGGTCTAAAAAAATAAATAAAGAGCCTAGAGCCATCTGTTCCCAGGCAACAGTAAGAGTGATTCTGGGGGGCTTCTGGGAGGATAGGATTCTGCTCTTCCAGGGAGGCAGAATCCCTGTGATTAAGAGAGATTGATTCCTTTAGCTCAGAGGGACAGGGACCCCATAATTAGCAGCTTGGACTAGGAGCTGTGCTAAAGTAAAATGAGCATTCAGGGCATAGTAGGATCCTTGTCCTTGGAGATCTTCAAGGAGAGGCTGGATGGCCCCTTGTCAGGGTGCTAGAGTGGGGGATTCCTGGAACTCTGTCCCTCTGAGTGAGAACGGTGATTCCTCTTCGGTGGAGGTTTGACTAGCTCTGGTCACTGAGGTCCCTGGTCCAGGTCTGAGATTCTGTGATTGGAGGAATAACTTTGCTTCAGCCAGTCATGACCTTAAATGATTCCTGTCACCTTGGAGCTTCTCCCAAGCCCAAGGCAAAGGCCCTGAATGCACCCAATGTAAGGGATCACAATTATCCATCTTAGTGTTCTTTTGGCCATTTTGGCCCATTCGATCCAATTAATTCAATTCAACAAGCATATATTAAGGACTTACTATGTGCTAGGCATGGAATTCAAATTAGGGATACAAAAAGGGAGAAGCATCTGTCCTCAGGGAGCTTCCCTTCCTTTGGAAGGAAACAACATGTATACAGACAAGTAAATACAAAATATATGCTGAGTCCATGGAATGGTTTGGCTATTACAATCTGAGACTTTGAGGTTTGGAAGGGACCTTCTGCAGCAGCCATGACAAGCAAGGATTATGCAACCTCCACTTGAATACCTCCAATAATGGAGAGCTCACTACCTTGCAAGTTAGCTGTGATGTCACATAGACTGGGGCTGGGAGACAGGGCCCACCACCAGCTCTCCCCATCTCCTCCTTCTTGCATCATAACTTTTTGATACTCTCTTTCATGTCAGGCAGGCTGAGACCCAGCTAATAGGTGTATTCCACTGGTTCTGCCTCTCCCAGGTCTTGTGCTACAAGTCAAGGTAGAGGGTAGAGGCCTCCCTAACCCAAACCTTCATGGCCACACAGTGGCCCACTCCTTTGTTTATCATCTCCCTTACAATGGTCCAAAATTTGCTTCCCTCTATCTTTCCCTTCTCCTCCAACGCCCTTGGATCTACCCTGTGGAAACAGAAAGAATTAGTCTAGTCCTTCTCCATGAAAGCCTCTCAGATATCTGAAGGTCACAAACACATTCCCCCTAAGTGGTCCACTTTCCAGGCTAAGCATCCCCAGTTCCCTTAAGAGATCTTCACATGGCAGAGTCTCCAGAGCCTGCCATTGAGCATACCCTCCTCTGGACACATTCCCACTTGTCAATGTCTTCCTAAAGATGATGCAGAAAGTCCTCTATGTGTGATCTGAGCAGAGATTAAAGAAGGCAGCAAGACAATCACTTCTGTCACTCAAGGCATTTGATTTTGGACACAAATGCAGCCTAGGACCCCTTAAGATCTTCATGAATAGCATGGTGTCCCATGGAAGCCTACTGAGGTCAAAGTCCACCAACATCCACCAATTCATCTAGTCGTATTCAGCTCTCTAGAATTCAATTTCTTCATCTGTAGTATGAGACTAGATGAGGACTCTAAGGTCCCTCCTGGCTCTAAACCTGGCATCCTCTAATTGTCCAGGTGATTTTTAGAATGTAGGTGTTTACTTATTTGATTTTATTTCATCAGACTTGACTCAATATTTCGACCTATTTAGCTCTTTGGGGATCCAGATTCTGCCCTCCAACATATTAACTCTCCCTCCCAGAATGATGTCATCTGAAGAGTTGATAATTTTGCCATCTGTGCCTTCATTCACTTCACTGGAAAAACAAGCTACAGAACAGAGTCAAAGGCAGATAGATCCCTGGGGCATTCCACTAGAGACCTCCCCCAGGCCGATAGTGCTGAGTGAATCAAGGTTCTTTCAGTTCCAAACATTCTTTCCCCCAACCCTACACTCTTCCACCCACGGCTATTTGCCTTGTTCAGAAGGATTTCAGGAAAGACTTCATCAAATGACTTGCTGAGATCTAGGCAAATTGCATCTGCAGCTTTCCCCA
Source organism: Phalanger gymnotis (assembly GCA_028646595.1). NCBI lineage: Eukaryota > Metazoa > Chordata > Mammalia > Diprotodontia > Phalangeridae > Phalanger > Phalanger gymnotis. The sequence goes on from CM053623.1 coordinate 233,164,725, forward strand.
GGATCTTCCAATTCAGGATGTTTGTCAAAAGAAGGGAATTATTTTAAATTAGCATTAGCTCTCCCTGGCACTTCTACAACACTTTATCAGAGGTTTGCAAAGCATTTACATGCCACCTTATTTGATCCGCACAATAACCCTGACAGGGAGGCGCTGTTATTAGTCATGTTTTATAGTTGAGGAATCTGAGACTGACAGAGGTTAAGTGATTTGCCTAGGGGTACACAGCTAGGAAATGTAAACACAGGCAGAATTTGAACTCACATCCTACTGACTGCAAGTCCAGGGTTCTGTGCACTGTGGTGCCCTCTAGCGACCATAGTTACTCCTTCTTACTTCTTTTTCTAAGAGTTTGCAAACCACTCCAATGAGCATCTCTACTTACACCTGGTAAGCCAAACATGGAGGAAGACTTGTGTGCAGACCCAAGTTCAAATCTTGCCTCAAGCAGTTTCTAATAGGGTGAACTTGAGCAAGTCACTTAACCTCTGCCTCGGTTTCCTCAAATGTAAAATGGAGATCATAATAGCTCCTACATCTGGGAGCTGTCATGAGGATCAAATGAGACTACATTTGCTTAAAAATAAAAAGCACTTAGTACAGTGCCTGGCACACAATAGGAGCTATATAAATACATGTTCCATTTGCACACAATAGGAGCTATATAAATGCTTGTTCCATACCTTACTGAACCTGGTAATCATCTTGGTTAGTATGTTTGCTGATTCCTTGGGATTTTCTAAGTAAATCATCATGCCATCTTCAAATAGTTATAGTTTTGTCTCCTTGTTTCTACCTTCAATTTATTTTTGTTGTATTATTCTTGTTGCAAGAATTTATGGAATTACATCAAATAATAGTGAAAAGAGAGGGTGCCTTGGTTTATCCTTATATTCATCAGAAGTAAAATGTTACTTGGTTCAAAATTTGGAAGCTTTGGAGTTTTTGGTCATCAACTAGTGAAGGGATGACTATGGGAGCCAAGGAGGACACTGAAGTGAAAGTGGGGTTGACAGAAGTTTTCCCTCTCTCCTTCATTTCCTGCCCCCAAGTAGCTGGATGACTGGCTAATTCTGAAAGTTGGCACTGAGGGAAGCTTCCCTAGAGCAGGATTTGTAGGGCTTGTGGCTTCAGATGACAAACAAAGATTCACAGAATCTTACCATTGAAGGAAATCATTGTTTCATGGGATGACACATCAAATCATGGGACAGGTTTCATTTTGATTAAGTTCTTTATATTGAGTAAAATTTGCCTCATCTTCTATCCATTGCTTCTTAAATCTATGCAGCCAAACAGAATATCTAGTCCCTCTTCCTCTTAATAGACACTCTAATATTTGAACTTAGTTTCCTCTCCCTTCCTCCTCATCTTCTCTCTTTTAGGCTAAACACTCCCAATTACGTCAACTGATCATCTTATGGCGTGATCTCCAGTCCTCCGCAACCTTGTTAACTCACTTCTAGACACCATCTGGTTCGTCAGTGACTCTCCAAAAACAAAATACCAAGTGAATAAGAATAAGTCTCAAGCCTCAGTGATTGTCCCTCTGACCCTCATCATTATCAGAAGATGCTTGTCTCTATAAGGCACAGTAAAGGTCTAGACCCTGCTCTTCCAGGACTAGTAGCCCAAGATGACAATACCAACTGAAACCAACATGGCAGTGTGGGAGAGAAGTTGAAAGAGCATTTGATTTAGAATCAGGGGACTTGAGTTTAAAATCCTGGGTCTTTCTTTAATGTGCTATCTAATCTTAATTTGAATTAATCAACACCAACAGCCTCATTTTCCACCTCTATCAAATTAAGAAGTTTTATGGAAAGATTTTCAATTTTTCTATCCTATGACAATTGTACCAGAATCTTGTAAATACAAACTCATAACTTTGCCCCTAAAGTGACCTTGTATCTTTTTCTGAATTAGTGTTATCTACCCTGATACAATGTAAGCTCCATGAAAGTAAGGAGATTTTTGGTTTTGTATCCATAATATTTAGCACAGTGGCATTGGTACATAGTAGGTGCTTAATTAATGCTTGTCGATTAACTGCTTACTTGTTGATTGGTTCATTCACTCACTAAACACTGAGCACCGACCTATGCCTTCAAGTACCACATTCAGCAGTGTGCAGGATAAAGAGACACAGTCCTGACCTCAAGGAACTTACAGTCTAGAAGAGAACAGATGGAAAGCTAATAAGAGATCATGGGATTTAGAGCTAAAAAGAAACAAATTAAGGTCCAGCACAGTTGAGTGACCTGTCCAAAGTCACACATAGATGGGAAAAGAAGATGGAAAAATCATTGAATTTTAAGTCAGAGAACTTGGGTAACAAGCCACTTAACGACCTGTGGGACCTTGGGGAAGCCCATTTGCCTTTATAGGCATCTGTTTCTTTATTCATAAAATGAGAGGGATGGACTATAGGACCTCTATATTGGTTTCCAACTCTAAATCCATGATGTTATGGCCCTGGAGGCAGGTCTAGGCTTTCCTCCAAATCCATGGTTCTTTCCATTATAAGAAGTTGCATGATGGGAATTTGAAGACAAGAGGGCTGGTGAACTCAGGGAAAGGTTTTCAGATGAAGGTCTGATCAATTTTGATCAAGGAGAAACCTCCTGACAATTAGAGTTGCCCCAAATTTGCTGCATCAACAACTCATGAGATGGGGCTTCAAAGACAAGGATGACTCAGGTAAGTGGGTAGAATAAGGGAGGGAGTTGATTCCAAATTGAGCGTAGACAAAGAAGCATGAATAAGCATTCATTCATTAATTCATTCATTCATCCACTTGTTCATTAAAGCAGAAAAAAATGTTACACAGGACAGGATGGAGGGAGGTAAAACTTGAATTTCCATAATTGTGAGCTACCTATGAGTCAGCAATGCAATATGGTGGCCAAGGAAGCTAATGGAATCTTGAACTTAATTGAGAAAGGTATGATGTTCAGAATAAGGGAGGAAATAAACTCATCCTCCTCTGCCCTAGTCATACCCCATGTAGGCTATTGTATTTACTATGTGGCACTGGGTTTTTAGGAAGGACATTGATAAACTGGAGTGAGGGGGAGAAGAGGAATTTGCTCTAAGAAACCTGAGGAGGAAGGGATCACTTTCAGTTGAAGGGTTCAGAGTAGAATTTCTTAACAACTAGAGCTATCTAAAAGAGGAATTGGTGCCTACACAAGTAATGAGTTCCCTGTCACTGGAAGTCTTCAAGCGGATGTTGGATAACCACTTATTGGGGATATCATAGAGGGGATTCTGGGTGCTAGACTAGATGGCCTCTAAGGTCCCTTTCAGCTCTGAGATTCTGTGATCGTGTGTTTGATCCATCCAGACAATTAACTGAGCACAAGGAAAATCAAGGAGGGAAGGGAACCAGCATTTATTAAACACCTACCATGTTGCAGACACTGTGCTAAGTGGTTTATAAATATTATCCCATTTGGTCAGATTTGATCATTTGGTGTGATGGCCCTGGATTCAGAAGACTTAAGTTCAAATCTTGGCTCTGTGTGATTGTGGGAAACTCACTACACCACTCTGGGCCTCAGTTTCCCCATGTGTAAAATGCAAAGGTTTCACCAGATGCTCTCCAAACTTTTTTACAGCTCTCAGTCCATGAAAATGAACAACATCAAGAAGTTTTTTTAAAAGGCTAGATTCAGTATTTCAATCTCCTCAATGCATATATTCCTTCCCATGGTATAGATTGCAACCTATCCAACACTATCCCATCCTGTGTGTCTCTTGTCCATAAATTTTCCACAGGAGCCAGTCTGGCAGGCTGGAATCCTTCCCTTAGAGCTCTTAATGTTGTGTAGACACCAGTGAAAACTTAGGGCTATCCATTCGTTATGCCTCCATCCCATTCCATGACCTACCCATCACTTTTTTCAGTCATACTCTGATGATGCTCTTGACATTATTAGAGCTGAAAGAGGCTGTATGATATGCAGTCCAGCCTGCCGCATCTGGACCCATGCATGGCACCTCCCTGGAGTATGAGAAGTGTGGGTCTCTACCTTTGTTTGTGAAACTTTGTGGGGATGGAGATTCAAGGTTATCCTCTGAGAAGAGTTTAGTGCTTCATGTAAGTGAGGCCAGCTTTGGGCTGCAAACATTCTGATGCCAAAAACTTAGTGTAGACAGATGGAGGGAGGAGCTTGGGATATGTTTGGGCCTCATCTATGACACACTTTCTCTTTGGGGATTATGGGCTTTTTACTGCTTATTACAAAAAAAATAAATAGTGAGATTAGCTAGGGAAGAGAACATCTGGTAAGTTTGGAAGAGGTGGGTAGGAAAAAGGAAAACGATCTTATTTCCTCCAGGCATCATGGTGTTCTAGAGAGAGGACTACATTGGGACTGAGCTGGAGGCTGGACTTTTCCCTGATTTATGTGGGGCCATTGGTAGATCATTTACCCTTTCTGGGTCTTAATTTCTTCATTTGTAAATTGGAAAAGTTGGGCTAAATGATGTCCAAGGCCTCTCCAGCTCTGACATTTCCTGTTCTAAGTTCTCTTCCCACTGTTCTAAGGCCCTTCCCAGCTCTGACATTACCTGTTCTAAGGCCCCTCCAGCTCTAACATTCCTTATTCTAAGAGCCCTCTCCCATGTTCTCAGGCCTCTCCAGCTCTGAAATCCCCTGTTCTAAGGCCCTCCCAACTTTGACCTTCCCTGTCCTAAGGCCCCTCCCAGCTCCGACACTCCTTGTTCTAAGGTCCCTCCTCCATGTTCTGAGGCCCCTCCCGGCCCTGATATTCTCTTTTCCAAATCCTTTCCCTTCTCTAGGCCTTGTTTCCCTCTTCTGTAAAAGTGGGCTGATGAACTAACACAAACATCATCTCCTGAGGCCCGGAAGCTTTAAGGTTTTCAAAGCACTTCCCTCAACATGACACTTTGTCAGACAGATGACATTGCTATCCCCATTTTACAAAAGGGCAAACTGAGGGCCCAAGGAGTAAACTTCTTGCCTCTGGGCTCACAGCCAGTAAACCTAAGAGCCAGACTTGGCTCATGTCCTGGATCCATGTCCCGAGCTCCTTCCTCCACTTTTCAGGGAGCCCTGTGTTCCCTCTAGGGCTTCAATCTTGCAATATTTCAGGTGGCTTGGGACCTCTGCCTTCTTACCTTTTATTCAATCAACCCCCGTAGCAAAGATCATCAGAGCACGAGGCTCACTCTCTCATGATGCCCCTCTTCAGTCCTACAGAACCTTCCCTAGAGAGGGGATGCTCAGCGTAAAGACTAAGAACCTGATGTTCCCTGCGGTGCCTGCCCCTGCTATACAGACACAGAAACAGGGACATACAGTCCACATCCACACACATAGATGTATGCAGCTATCACACTCACATACACACTCACACACACTCTTACACATACTCTCTCTCACACACACACACACACATACACACATGCACACACACATGCACACACCTACCTGCTTACACATAGGCATATGCCTCCAGAGAGAAAAAGAAAGCACTCTCCCCTTCTCCTTCTCTCCCCTTCCTCCCCCCAGAGTCTCTTTTTCTCCTTCTCTGTTTCCCTTTCTTACACTCCTCTATATTTCTCTTCCTCTCCTACACACTCTCCTTCTATCCTTGTCTCTCTCTCTGTGTCATGAGGGCCATTCTTCCTCTTTTTCTCCCTCTCTCCCTCCCTCCCTCTCTATCTTTCTCTCCCATTTCTCCCTCTTCCTTCCCCCTCTACCTCTCTCTGCCTCCTTTCCTCCCTCTGTCTCTCTCTGTTTTCTTTCCCTCTCCTTTACCCACTCTCCCATCCCCTGTCCCTACCTCTTCCATTCTTCTCTGTCTCTGTCTCCTTCCTTCCCTTTCTCTCTCCCTCTTACCCTTCCCCTCTCCTCTCTTTTCCTTTCAGCAACAACACCCTGAGCCTCCTGGTGAGCAGCAGACGCTGCTGCTGATCACATTTCTGTCGGTACAAGGTTCAGAACATTTTCCATTTCACTCCTCAGGGCCATGGTGACTCATCCACCGATCCATCCACAAGTATTTACAGAGCACCTACAGTGCATGCAGTCCTGGGCTTGGTGCCACAGGGAACACAAGGGAAGAGTGAGTCTGGGATGGCTGGCCTTAATAATGTCCCCCTTCTTCTACTCCATTTACACTTGGGTACAGCTAAGGCCTCTGAATGCCATATCTCAAATAGAAGTCTAATGACTGACTAGCCTGATGGCCAGCTTTTATCTAAAACCTTCAATCTGCCAGAGACTGACCCAGAAGCAGACAGTCAGGACCATGGCCAGGGGTAATGGTGAAGATGGGAGCCACTAACCAGATCCATACTTTGGCAAAGGACAGCACCAAACCACTCCCAGAATAACTGTACTGGCTACTATGATGAGTGAAGCTGGGTGTGGCTGAAAATAATGGGGAGAAATTAAAGCAAGGGAAGAGCAGAGCTTCCGCTTGCTACTACATGGATGATGGTTGTGGTATCTTGTGGCAGATTCACTGGTATGCAGAAAGTGAGTAAAATGTGGGCATGTGAGTGAAGAGAGTGTAGGTTAGGTATGCTGACACACTCTGCCTAGACTTATGTATAGCCATGGATATAGATAAGACTCTGGGCTTGGAAAGGACTTAACCACACAATTTGACCCCCAGGGTGTTTCCTTTTTTGTCTCTCTCTAGGAGAAAACCAAGGGGCCATTTATGGTGTTTCAGCTTTTTCTCCTACTAACCATCTTATATGCTATGACTATACTCACACTTCCTTTTGGGTTACAAAGGTGAACCTTTAGTGGTAAAGTCTTCTGAAACTGCCTCCAATCTGGCTTTTATCTCAGAATCTGACCCACCAACCTTCTGGCAGGTCACCCAGCTTCTGTAATAGGGTCAGCAAGACCAAGGGTGAAGCCAACACACCTCACCTCCACATGCATACTAGAACATCCCAACCACTGAGGCAGCCACAAAATAGGACGAGACCATGGGTGGTAGAGGGAGGAGTGGACTCAGTGCTGAGCACATGATCAGCACTTAATGAATGCTTGTTGACTGATTCAGACAAGTCCGATTGATTTCCATCTCTGACACCACAGTTGGGGAGGTATGAATGCCAATGGGCAAAGTGGAAATCCCAGAAGAGAATTGAGGACCACGCTAGAGAAGAAGGCATGTCTAAAGCAGAAGCATTCTATGGTGAGAATGTCCCAAAGACCAGGGGGCGTTTATAAGACTATAGGGAGCTCACAATCAAATGGAAGAAAGGAACAAGCATGCACATTGCTGTTATTATACAAGGAGAAGAGTGAGACAGGGTGACCATGTAGTTTAAGGGAAAGAGCCTTGTTTCTAAGCTCAGAGAGTGTGGGTTCAAATCCTCCACTTGCTGTTACCTGAGTGACTTCAGACAGTTTTCTTTGCCTCACTGGGCCTCAGTTTCTGCATATGTAAATGAGGGATTGAACCAAATAGCCTTTGGGATCCTTTCCATTTCTATATCCATGAACATGGACATGATCCTATGATAAATGCAAAAGAGATGCCAAGGCCAGCTGCTATAAAATGTGGCCATTGTTTTTATTATTATCATTTATTCCTGGCATATTATTTCTATCAGGCTGTGCTGATTTCCTCCCTCTGAACCACTTCATGTGGCTTCCCACACTTCTTCGTCTTCTTCCTAGTCACCATGTCCTCTGTGGGCAATATCATTCTAGTCCATATGTCACAATTTCTCCAGCCATTTCCCAATCACTGAATGTAGGTTATTTCCAATGTTTTGCTGTTAACAAAAGAAAATTGGCTGTGGATATCCTGCTACCACTGATTTTTTTTCCATACCTTAATAAACTCCTTAGGGAATCATTCTAGTAAGGGGCTCATTGCGGTGAGGAGAATGAGCAGTTTTTGTAACTCTTGTTGTCTATCAGCATACTTCTTCCCCAAAAGGTCACTTTCAACTGAGAGTAGACATAGAATGCTTACTTCGTGGAGGTAAGGATATTTAGCAAGTAATACCCTGGAACTGGGGTTAGGGTGAGTGAAAATGGGTCTCAAGCCTCAGCGCTGCCTCTACCATCATCACCACCAGGAGGTGCTTGTCTCCACATGGTTATTTTGAGCCCTCTACAAAGCAAAGTCAAGATCTAGACCCTGTTCTTCAGGGTTCTTATAGCCTAAGATGCACAGCACTGAGAGAGACCAATAAGGAGAAGTGTGGAGATGCCGTGTGACCTTAGCCTCCTCTGTTTATTCATCTGTAGAATGAGTGATTTGGACTAGATGACCCAAGAGGTCCCTCCCAGCTCTAGATCTGATATCCTACAACCTTTCTCCTCTGCAAAATGAGGGGTTGGACTAGAGATATCCTCTGAGGTTCCTCTGAACTCTAAGCCTATGATCTGAGGACCTACACCTTCATAAGGGCAGCCATGTCAGCACCTCGGCCAGCAGCTCAGGTCAGATCATAACTGCTAATCCCTGTGAAGTAGAGGGCCTTGGGAGCTAACCTTTAAATCTGGGGTGGGAAGCCAAGGGGACCATCCCAAGACCAATCCAGTCCTTAGAACCTTCATAGCCTCTCCAAAGAGCCTCTTCCATTCTGTCTAGGATGCTGGATCTTAAGAATTTCCCTACCCTACCTGGCTTTGACTTCACCTTGGGGTTCCTGACTTTGGCTTAGCACACATGCTCTGGCTGGATCTTGACCTCCAATTCTATTTACTGTATCTGTTTCCCTAGACCTAGCCCCCTATTTCTAAACCCTGGTTCTGTACTCTGGCCTTGCCTCCTGAATCTCTACCCTGTTGGCACTATGGAGCACTCACCCTGCCCCCATTGCTTCACCAAGAATCTCCTCCTCAACCCTTGCTAAGGTCCCTTCCAGCATTTTCTGGATGCTAGGAAGGATTAGATTGTGTGGCACAGGAGCTAAATGCTTAGAGGAGAGACAAATTGATGTGGACTGAGTGGGGCAAAGGAGATGGGCTTTTGATTGGTCATATTCAGGAGGTAAAGAGGGGAGCTTTTAGGAATGGAAAAACCAGCATGGGTAAAAGCACCAAGGTGGGAGTAAGCATCATGACGGTGACAATGAAAAGTAGAAATCCATGCCCAAGAGTAGCCAAGAACAGCTTCACATACCCATTTTTACAACATGCTTGGTGGATGACCCTGGGCAAGTCACAAATGCTCTCTAGAATGCTCTCTAGGACTCTGTCTCACCACTTGTCAAATGGAGATGTAGCCTCTGTCTTACAGGGGCATTGAAATGAAAATACACTGTAGAACAATGTAGAAAAGGGCTTGCTTATACAGGCAAATTGGTAGTTCAAGGTGAGGAATTAACTTAAATTTAAAAGGGATCTTGTGATCCAAACCCTTCATCCCAAGGAGTGGAAGTGACTTGAGTAAGGTCATTTATGAATTAGCCATACTGAAATTTGAACCCAGGTCCTCTGGCTCCAAATTCAGAGTTGCTTTTGAACTTGCTTTGAAGGCCATGGTAACATCCTGATTAGCTGTGGATGCCACCTACACTCCTTCCCTCTGCTTCTTTCTCCCTTGATGGTTTTCTACCTAAAATGCCAATTTCTGGGCATAATCTCCTCAGCTGTAGAAATGAAGCCCTGCAAATACCATCTTTAATCCTCCCGCAAGGTTTGATTCCTTTGGAAAACAGAAAATGCCAGGGCTTAGTTAAGAGAAAGCTCTGCATGAGCTCCCCCATAGGCAGGCAGGACCATTAGGCCACCCCAAGGAGAAGAGGATTTTTATTTCTTTTCTACAAAAAATGTGAAAATAGCCACAGGATTTAACTTTAGATACAGTTCCTCCGGTGAGCCGATTTAATTAAATTTTCTGGAAGAAGCAAGATGATTATTTTCAAACTTGTTGGCACCAGATGTCTTATGAATCTCAGAACAATAAATTCCAGCAGTTGGCAATGAGGAAGAAGGATTTCTCAGGCCCTTCTCGGCTCTGACATTGAATGTTCTAAAGGTTCTCCCAGCTCTGATGTTCTAGGACTGTATAACCTTGGATCTGGGTCTGCCCCTTTCCTTTGACCTTCCCAAGTGGCCATGCACATCCAGACCTAGGAAAGGAAGGCTATCCTATCATATCTAGAAGCTTAACAAAAATCATGAAGAATAAAAGGATAACCCCCTACTCTCTCTCTTCTTCCCATGCTACCCCTTTCACTCTCTCTAAACAAGATAACAACACTGGTCTGTCTCCTTTTGGATAGGTGTTTTTCTTGGTATCTCCAGCATGTAATACAGTGTCTGGCACATACCAGTGCTTCATAAATGCTTGCTGACTTGACTAGGTGATGTAACCAGCCTTTAGTGGAAGGTAGTGAATTCCCCATTTCTGGATGTCTTCAAGCAGAGACTATTATCCTTTGTCAGGAATTCTGTTCAGTTCCTGATTGCATGATGTTTCCTGCCCCTGTGAAGTCCCATTCAGCTCCCATTCCCTATGACTCTCAGGGAGGGGGGTGAGGGGGTGGGGGAGAGTTATACTGGAATACTCAAATAGATCTATGATCTCATCAATATGACTGTTCCCTCCAAAGAGGAAGATGGCAGCTCATTCTTGCCTACCCACCTTACATCCCTTGCACTCTCAACCTCCCATGAGTTGACTGCAGCAGGATCCACCCAATACGCTAGAGGCCTTCCTTGACATGACCAATACACCAAGGTAATGCTTGTCCAACAAGACAAATTTCAGCCCTTCAATATAGGGAAAGGCTTGCTAACATTAAGCGCTGTCCAAAAATGCAATGAGAGGGATTTTCCTTTCAGAGAAAATTTTCAAGGGAATGCTAGGTGAACCCTTAAGAGGAATGAAACAAAGGGGATCCTGACATGGATAGGGTCTGGATTCAATGACCTCAGAGGTCCCTCTTAGTTCTGGAATTACATGACTGATATAGTGCTGCCATTCCCCACCAGCCCTTCTCCTGGGCCATCAGAAAGCCAGACAGAAGCCTTCAGAGCTTCTGTCAGCAACCTAGACAAAGGCTTCTTGTCTCCTCATGACCATGGGGTTAAAGAGCTGATCAGAGGTCCTGAGCAGTCATCCATCCTGTAAGAACTGAGTTTGAGCTCAAGATCAGAGGGCCACATTCTTTCAGAGGTAAGCTCATATTTGTTGGGGATGTAAATCCTCAGCTGAAACTTAAGCAAATTCCCAGATTTCAGACCATACCACCACTTCTCACTCAATTTACTTCCACAGATCCCTGTTCCTTCAAGGATTAAATACACATGCAAAGATTGCATTTGGCTGAAATACAGACCACTTCAGGAGAGTTACTACCTTCAAGCACTCCTAATTCCCAGCTTCACCCTTTGTCTCCTCAGGGGTCTTATTCATCTTGTGTTTGAAAAACAAGCTGTAGAGCACCCTCAGAGTAGCTTTGGTGTCCCCATTGGTGATATCTGTGGACAGAAGAGGGAGGTACACATTTCCGTTTGTTCATTCATTCAGCAAACCTTTATCAAATACCTATTGTTTGCAGGGTGGTATGCAGAGCTATTGGGGATCCTGAGCTGAGCTTGCTCAAGGCTGCTCACAGCCCCATAAGGAAGGCAAGGCATAAACCACAGCATGGAAGAGAGCCCTAGACTGGGAGGCAAATGAAATCCGAATTCAAATCCTGGCTCCACAATTTCATCTTGGTGACACTCTGCAAATCACTTCCCTTCTTGGAGACTCAGTTTCCTTTTCTATAGAGATTAAAGAAAGCCTTTGACTGGGTATATCACAGAGTCAGGAGAGTGTGGAATCACCCTTCTGGAACCAGAAAGGACCTTAGAGGTCAGCTGATCCCACCCTTTCTTTTTACAGATGAGGAAACTGAGGGCCAGGACCTTGCTCAGGGCACAGAGACAGCACAGGGCAGGACTGGAATTGAAATCCAGTTCCCCTGTCTCCAAATTCAGCAAAATTTCCACTGAGTCAATGCACCAAGTGTCACAGAAGCCTGTAGAAAAGCACTGTGGACAGTAGACTAAGTAACAACGATAACAACACGAAGTAGGCAGTGTCGCCTAGTAGATACAGAGCTATCTTTGGCAGAGGGAAGATCTGCTTTTGACATCTCCTGGCTGTGTAGCTTTGGGCCGGTCATTTAACTTAGAAAAGTTAAATGCTCCCACACAACTTCCAAAAACTGTAAACTGCAGAAGAGTTGCCAGTCTTCATTGGTAAAGGGGGTTTCCTCACTGGCTATTCTTTATACCCATGAACTCAGTGGTCTGCATCAAAATAAAACCATCCAAACAAGTAAAAATAAGATAGAAGAAAGACAGAAAATATTGTGAGAATTAAAAAGATGAAAAGGTCCTTTTTGGTTGGAAGCATTGGACAGGGCTGCATAGAAGAGGTGGCACTGGGGCAGGACCACTGAAGGATGGGTAGGAATTGAACCTGTGGAGATGGGCAGTGGTAACAAAGGGGAAAGCATTCCAGGCAGAGGGGACAGAGTGAGCAAAGGCACAAAGGTGGGAAACCAGTTGTGCAGTCTGAATGGTATTACCAGGGAAGAGGAGTATTGTTAACATAACATGGAATGGGAGGGCAGTGCCTGATTACAAAAGTCTTCAAGGGCTAGTCAGAAGAGGTTGAACTTTACTCAACAGGCAATAAAGGACCCTGGAAGCTTGCTGAGTGGAGCACTGACAGGAGTAGATCTATTCATGAGAAAAGTGACCCTGGAATGGATCTGGATGAGGCAAGGCTAAGGCAGTAGCTCAGGCAGATGCCTGTGAGGACCTGGCCCAGGTGACACCCACGGGCATCAAGAGCCATGGCCTGGGGGTGAAATGGACAGGACTCAGGATCGGTCATCAGGTGATATAATCATTAGATCTTTTAAATGGCTAGTTCTGGGGCCCTCCCCAATCAAAACTGGCCTCCTTTAGGAAGCCTTCTCTGATCCGGACTAACCCCAGCCTGGTCCTTGAAGATTAAGTCTGACATTTCTGACAAACCTGTGAGGTAGTCAGCCATAGCAGATGGCATCATCTTCATTTCACAGATAAGGAAACTGAGGATTAGACATAGCGTATACACGCTCAAACTCTCACCACTAAGGAAGTACTTACTCTGAACTGGGAAACAGAGCCAGTTTTTCTGACTATAATCTAGTTTCTTTCTATCCCCGGTACCTAGCACAGAGCCAGACTCATAGTAAGTTCTTACTAAATGTTCGTTGATTGACTAATTGCCATTAGTCCCTCTGATAGATGTACAGGCAGCAGCTGAGTGAGAAGCATGGGATTCTTGGCTCTCAAGGGTCTTGTTTTCTTGCCAGCCAGGAAGACCAGCCCTGTTTCTAGCTAACAAGGGCAAAGTAATTGACCCCCTACTCAGGACCATTTTCCTCAGGCTTTCACGGACCTTCGGGGTTGACCGGATAATTGAGCAGTTCTCCTTCCTTCAGCAGGTCCAGGGCCAGGTTAACATTATGCAGCTGGGAAAGAGAAAAAGCCACCTATGAGAACAGAAAAGAGCAGTCTGTCCTCACCTAAGCAATGGTCCTGGAGACAACCCAGGATGGGAAGGGGGTAGCAGGAAGACACCAAAACCCTAAGACAGCTCCTGGGGCTCTGGCTGGCAAGAAAGGGAGCAGAGCATAATCCTGGGGGCTGGTCCTGGCTCTGCCACAGACTGACAGCATGACTTTGAATGAGTCATTGCACTCTGGGCCTCAGTCTTAGAACCTGGAAAGGAGGGCGCTTCACGAACTGAAAACTAAGGTCCCTCCCAGCCCTGACATCCCCTGTTCTAAGGCCCCTCCCAGCTCTGACATTCCCTGTTCTAAGGGCCCTCCCAACTCTGACATTCTAGAGTCTATATTTTAACATCATTGTTCCAAGGTCCCTTTCAGGCTCCTTCATCTGTGATTCTCTCCCTAAGCTGCTGGGTGAGTTGTCCTCTCTCACAATGACCTTGGCAGGCTTTGACAAAAGTAAACCATTTAATTATCTTGCTAACATGTTTGCCTCCATTGCCTGGGGAAAGAGCAGCTCCTTGGATTGCATGGAACTCATCTATTTTGGAAAACACCTTGTGCTCACGCAATGGAAAGGAAACCCTGATGGAGCTCTGAGTGACAAGGGACTCCAGCCTGGAGGGGGAGGGGTGAGGAGAGGAGATCCCCACAAAGGCGCATCCTCCAAGCCCGTTGTGATGTTCCCCAGCCCGGGCTGCCTCCCAACATCAGCTTCATAACTGGGAATCCAGAGGCCCTTCCTCTAGACCTGCCCCCGTAAGCTCCAAATGGGACTCCCCAGTGACCGAGAACCCAGCTGCACTTATCTCCTGTTTCCATCTATCTCTCTCTGGGGAGGGGAGGAAGCTGGAACTAGAAAGATAAGGCTGAGAACGATCTTTGCTTCCCTCTTGAGGGATCTGTGATTTCATCAGGAAGAACAGCCTCCATCTGTCTAGTGTTTCTCAAGGGTTACTATCTTCAGTTCTATTTGACACCTAAAGAGACTAAGGGTCAGAAAGCTCAAGTGACCTTATCAATCTGTCAATTAACAAGCATTGTTAAGCACCTGGCAGATAGCAGAACTTCATAAAGGTTTGTTGACTGCCCGCCTGGCAGCATGCCAGGCACTGTGCCAGGTGCTGGAATTGTCCAGGCTTCCAGGAGAATAAAAGTTCCTCAAGGGTAAGGACTATTTCACTTTTATTTTTGTATCATTGACACCTGGTATATGTTGGGGAAAGCAAAGAGCAACTCACCATTTCAGCAGGAGAACTGGGAGTCAGGAAAAAATCTTTCAAGTTCAGGAAATAGCCTTCAAGCTGTCCAATCAACAAGATTAGAATAACCCCATCTGCAAACTACAAGAGAAGGCACAGTTGAGGGCTTGCTTGGTGACTGTGCTTCTGAGAAACTGGATTCCATTCAATCCAGTAAGCACTAATAAAGCACCTACTGTGTGCTAGGCACTTAGTGGGATGTGGCCCTAGTGTTGAGGGAATCTAAGGCTTCCAAGAAGTAAATACAAAGGAGGAAGAACATTGCATGTATGAGGGGAGGGTGCCGATAGAATATCCTGCACAGGGAAAAGAAGCAGGCCAGTGTGGTTTTAGAAATATATAACCAGACTGCAAGGGGAAGCTGTGGCCAAATTGTGATGGGTTCAAAATGTCAAACAGAGGAGTTGATTTTATCCCAGAGGCAGAAGAGAGATACAGAAGATTAGAACCCAGTTTTACTAGAGGCTCCGCAGATGAAAAAAATGCCCAAGTATTCTGACTAAGAAATGGAATTCCCCAGGAGGGAATGCGCTGCCTGTCACTGGAAGTCTTCAAGGGAACAAAGTCCTCATCAGAGATACTGGCAAGATTGACCTCTGAGGCCCCTTACTGTGCTGGCATTCTATCGTTCCGCTGTGATTCCAGTCCATCTGGGAAGGACAGGAACAGAGCAAAAATTCCATTTATTTCTAGGAGTCTCATATTCAATGTCTTTGATTTTACCTCTGTGTGTGTGTGTGTGTGTGTGTGTGTGTGTGTGTGTGTGTGTGTGTATGCACTCCCTCTGGTGTCATTCTCAACCTTCCACAACACTAGAGTGGAAAGAACATGAAGAGAGACCATATGGACTAGTAGCTAGAGAGTCAGCCTCAGAGTCAAGACAATAGTCCTACCTCTGGTGCATACTGGTTGTAAGAGTTTAGTTAATGTCTCAGTGTCCCAGTCAACTGTTTATACCTACATGTGGAACAGTGGGGCAGTCTGTTTGGGTAGAGGAAGCTTCCTCATGGGAAATTCCTTATATCAGTGAAATCGTAAATCTAATTTTTTTTAAGAAGGAAGGAGGGAAGGAAGTAAGGAAGGATGGAAGGAAAGAAGGAAGGAAAGAAGGAAAGGAGGGAAGGAAGGAGGAAGGAAAAATACGGATTTATGGTTTAAGTCCCAAGACTGTTATTGTGTAACTCTAGACCTATTTTTTCTATATTTCCTTTACTAACTTAGTAATCTTGGGAAAGTCACTTAATCTCCCTGGGTCTCAGCTTCCTCATCTGTAAAATAGGGAAGTCAGAAAAGATGGCTTTTCAGGTCACTTATGGTAGGGATCTGCTGGTAAATGTTTAACAACCGAGTCTCCAAAAGAAAAACTGTCCAGGACATACTTCTAAATTCAATCTACATTGTCAACATTTTCTCCATCACTTTCTCAAGTCTAGACAATCCACAAGACAATAAACCAAGCCTTGATTTGTAGCACTGGCTGATTTTCGAGGCTTAAATGCTCACACTGCAATTTTAACAATCAGCTTTCTCAGTAGGAGTCGGCCCCAGAATGCCTCTGCTTCTACTCCCAAGCCAATGCTATGATCCTAAGTCATTTCTCCTTCCCTATGCCTCAGTTCCCGAGTCTGTAAAATGAAGGAGTTAGACTAGATGGTTTCTTAGGTCCCTTCTACCTCTAAACCTATATCCCTACGATCTTGAGTCATTATCCTTCACAGTAACTCAGCTTCCTATTCCATAAAAATAAGGGGCTAGGACTACATGGCCTCAGAGTTGCCATTCAGCTAAAAGAGCTTTTTCAATCTCTATGGGACCTAATAGCATGTGGATTCCCCCAGAAGAGCCTTTGAGAAGCCAGGCTCACCTTTCTACCAGGATGAGCCATCAGACAGGGTTATCTGTGGGGATTCCATGAATCTGCCTGCCTATATATAGGGAGACAAAGCTATACATGATGCCAGCCACATCCTCCACTAATACAATCCCTTGGAGCAGCCTCAGGGGTAGCAAAGAGGAGATTAGTTATCCCAGGGAAGGCATCTTTCAAGTCCAGTAATGGAATTTCCTTAGATGAGTTCTGGCCTGCTGCTATTTGTCTTGGGCTGAGTTTCTCAGTGGATACTGCAGAGCAACACAATAGCCCTGCTTTGTGGTGTGAGCTCTCTCCAAATGCTTTCTCCATCCTGTGTTATTCTCCTCCAGATCTGATCACACTACAGGTCACCCAGCAGGTCAGAGACAGCAAAGAGCCCCAGGAGCTAAAACCCATGAAAAATAAGGATGCAGAGAGAGAGAGAGAGAGAGAGAGAGAGAGAGAGAGAGAGACAGACAGACAGACAGACAGACAGACAGACAGACAGACAGACAGACTCATAGAAGGCATTTTAATTACAGTCAGGCAGAGTCTGAATGTTTTAATGATCCATTTACAAATGTGGGGAGAAGTGAAGGATTTTCTAGCACCAAGTCTTGAGGCTAACACATAGTAGGTGCTTCAATGTTTGTGAAATGAATGAATAAAATCCCTTGACCCACCATCCCCTCAGGCTATCTCCACATATCTCTCCTCTCTTTTCCTGCCAACCTCTTAGAAAGAACTATCTCCTGTCACTGCCTCCTGTGTCATTCAGCTGATCAAAAATCTTCAGGACTCCCTGTTGCTTCTAGTACAGAAATAAACCCCTTCAGCTAAGCAATGAAGGCCATCCAGAATCTGGCTCCAACTTCTCATTTCCTACTCCTCTTCATATGGTCTACATCCCAGCCAAATTGGATCATTATATCTTGCCTGACTGCAACATTGCATCTTTCGCCTCAAAGTCATTGGCATCTCACCTGCCTGGGACACATATCTCCCTCTTTTCTGTTGGTCAAAATCTTTAAGGCTCAGCTCAAATGCCACCTCTTTCAGGAAGCCTTCCCTGATCTCCCCAGCACACTGTGATATCTTCATTGTTTCTAAAGCACTTTCTCTCAGTCTCTTCTTTGTTCTTTGCATCATACTCATTTGTCTGTATGTATATGTCATATCAATAACTCCCAGTGGTGAAACTCCTTTTGCCCACACCGAATGGTGCTTTTTTAGACATAGGCTAATAGAGAGTTGCCTGAGACACTGTGATATCATGACTTACTGATGGATCTCCTAGCCAGTATGTGTTCAAAGCGCCACTTGAACTGGGTCTCCCTGTCTTCCCAGCTCTCTCTCCTCTGCGATATGATGTCGCTCCATGTCATATACCCACAAATGGGTAAGCTCCTTAACGTCAGAGACTAGGTCTCATTTCATTTGTGTATCCTCAGCACCATGCACAGTGCTCTGCCTTGTGTAAACATTTAATTCTGCTTTGAATCTCACCCTAACTACCCTCTCCCTCTCCCAATGCCTGGCACAAGGGTCTGCACACAAGATGTTTAAATGCTGAAAGAAAGAAAGGAATAGTCTCTAAAATGAGAAGGGCATCACAGCTTTACAGGAAGGGACTTGTCAGCATGAATCCTCTCTGCCTACTTTGAGCAAAAGGTATCTCCCAGCCATCACCCAAGTTATCACGAGAGAAGAAAACCTATTTTAAAAAATGAATATCCAAAGGAAAAGTGAGCAGCTTGGTACCCAGACCTCTGGGGTGAACCCAGGTACTAGTCTAGGAGTCCCTACCTGGGTATCAATATTTTGCACAGACAACCCCAAACGCTCCATCTTGTTGTTGACAAACTTTATGATTGCCTATGAGAAAGAGGAAAAACAGAACTGAGCATCCCAGAGCAACCTGCAATGGACCACTGTGTATAGGCTTCCAGCAGAGCTGGGGTCTCATTTACCTCTTTGACAGCATTCACTTTCT
The DNA here is from genome assembly GCA_028646595.1 of Phalanger gymnotis. Taxonomy (NCBI): domain Eukaryota; kingdom Metazoa; phylum Chordata; class Mammalia; order Diprotodontia; family Phalangeridae; genus Phalanger; species Phalanger gymnotis. The sequence goes on from CM053623.1 coordinate 233,183,347, forward strand.
CTGGGGCAAGTTTAAATAATTCATCAAAGATGTCGACTTCTGCAGAAACATATTCAATAAAGGCTTCATTAGGATTCTATTACCTGCAAGATCAACAAAGACTGAGCCAGAGAGAGCTGTCATTAGAGGACTTCCCTAGTCCTAATACACTTATTATCAACCCGATAATTTGATATTCACTCACTCGCTCATTCAGTCACTCTCTTATTCATTTGTTCACTCATTTACTTATTCATTTATTCATTCATTCACCCTTATTCATTTATTCACATATTCATTCCCTCATTTATTCATTTATTCACCTCATTTATTCTTTCATTTATTCATTCACTCACTCATTCCTTTATTCATGTATTCATTTACTCATTCACTTATTCACCTCCCTTATTCCTTCATTTATTCATTCACCCATATTTTCATTCACTTATTCATTCACTTACTCTTCACTCATTTACTCATTCATTTATTCACTTATTCACCTCCCTTATTCCTTCATTTATTCATTCACCCATGTTTTCATTAACTTACTCTTCACTCATTTACTCATTCATTTATTCACTTATTCAACTCACTTATTCTTTTATTCACTCATTTATTCACATATCTACATATTCCATTATTCATTCACTAACTCACTCATTCCCTCATTTACTTATTCATTTATTTATCCATTCATTCAACTCATTTATTCCTTTGTGTATTGATTCATATCTTCACTTACTTGTTCACTCATTTACTCTTTCATTTATTTGCTTATTCACCCATTCATTCAACTTATCTATTGCTTTTATTTGCTCATTCATTCACATATTCAATTATTCACTCATCCACTAACAAATTCCTTCAGGCACCCATTCTCTTACTCTCTCAATCACTCACTTATCCAATTAACAGTTGTTGAACATCTTTTCTATGTGAAAGATCCAAAGAAGAATTTGACACCTGATGCTCAGATTATATTTGGGGAATAATGCGTATGCCCACTGATAACCTTGTCAGTAGGAACACCATGCCCTAGAGGGGGCAAAGACAGGGCAGCTAAGCTGGCTGAGCTCATGCACTCCCCAATGTTGTCACACTGGTCTTCGCAGACATCATCAAAGGTGATTCCAGGTTCTCAAAGGCCAAACTCATAAAGTATAATTCATTGGTCAGTCAAATGCGTATTAAACACTCACTAGGTGCTGGCATAAGTTTTGGTACATTCTACCACGATGGAAAAGTTTTGAGTAGAAGGTCAGTTCATTTGTGTATCTTTCATTCATCATGTGGTTCATGTCCAGGTACTTTGCAATCCAGAACGCTCTATTGAAATGTGCTATTAAGTCATCACAACAACACTAACAGTTCTGGAGCGTTGGTCAGAACATAGGAAGAGAATAAAAATCCTTTGTATTCATTGGGTGAGTTACAGCTTACAAAGGTTTCGCATGCATCGTCTCCTTTGGTCCTCACAGTAGCTCAGGGTAGACAGAGATATTGAATATAAATCAAATGTAATTGTACGTATTTAGTCATGAGGTTCATCATCATGTTGGCCACAGGCTGCTGAATTTCTTTTCATTTCTTATCTTTTCTTTCTTTCTTTTCTTTTTTTGACAGAGACACTGTAATCTACATTGGTAAAATCATAAGTCTTTAACCGATGATGTATGAGCCTGGACACTAGGCTGCTCTTCCTAACAATAGGAGCTGTCCAGAAGAACAGGCTATGTTGGGAGATAGTGGGCTCCCCTTTCCTGAAGGGGTCCAAGTAGAGGCTGGATAATTGCTTAATGGGGCTTATGTGGAGGGGAATTCCTAGATTACTATGAGCTGGGCTAGCTGCCTCTGAGCTCCCTTCTGGTTCTGAAATTCTGTAATTCTAGAGTGAGAAAACAATACACTCAATTCTCTCTCACAGTTATGGAACCCTATACAGTCACTATTTCTTTTGAACCCCATGGCATGACAGCCTTGGGATGTAGGTCATGAAAACATTCTTAGCCCATTTCACGGGTGAGCAAACAGGCTCAGAGAGGGAGAAGGTGACTTCCCAATGGTTATACAGCCAGTTGAAGGTGGAGCTAGAATTGGAGCCCAGATCTCCTAATTCTGAGTCCCTTGTCATCCCCAATACATCCCACTGCCAAAAAGACAGATGGGCAGGCTGGGAGGCAGACAAATAAACAGGACACTCGGGAGGTGCATGCTAGACTATGAGACAAGTACATGTATCCTCCCATTAGACTATAAGCTCCCTGAGGGCAGGTACTGTATTTTTTTTTCATTTTGGCATCCTCAGCACCCGAAATAGACCTATAGCATTATAGAGGGTTGGGGAAGTCATGGTCTATGATTTTTTTTTGTCAAAGTTGATATCTTCCAATACAGAAACACCCTTTGTGAAAGCATTTCATCCACCTGCCTGTGAACTATAGTCTTGGAGATTGGCCTGGGCACTGAGAGTGTAAGTAACTTGGTAAGTGTATGTCAAGGGCAGGACTTGAACCCAGATCTTCCTGTCTCCTAAGTGGCTCTCTGTTCTCTATGACTTGCTTCCCCTCCCGAAGAACATAAGAGATGCTTGATAAATGTTTGTTGGGAGAAACTGAATTGAATGCAAGGAAAGATCATTCATCATGTATGTCTCTAGCAACAGCCAAGTAATAGGAAGAGATTTCCGCTTTTCAACCTGGGGGGAAAGACTTACTTGACTGCTGATCCGAATCTATGCTAAAGACAAAAGAAAAAAAGTGGTTAAAAACCCATCTGCTGCTAACATCCATCCCTCCCCCTGAGGCTGCACTTCAGCGCAGCGGGAAGCTGGGCAACCAAAAGCCTCTCAAGCAAAGCTTCCTGAATCAGCATCTCCCTCCTTGGTTTGAGGGACTCAGTGGGGCTGACCCAGCTCCAGGTCATTCCAGAGGCTCTTAAAGGGCCATCCAGCACTCTCACCTCTAGACAAGCTGCAGGGACTGGGCAAGCAGGTAGACAGAAGCAAATGAGGTCTTGGGCTTAGGAGAAGCAGACCACCTTCTGCAAAGGGGGCAAAGCCCTGACTCTGGACAGAGCCACCAATGTACCTTATAGCCCAAATGGAAAACAAGGAGCAAACTCATTAAATGATTTATGACCCATAACCCTGAACCAAAAATGGGGCTTTTATGACCAGGAGAGGGAAAAGCATACGATCATAAATATTAATGACAGTGTGGGGAGGCAAACCCTTGAAATGCCTCACTCAGCGTTCAGTCTTCCCTACAGAAGCCCCAAATTCTCAGCTTACCAACAATGGCCTTTTATCAGGCAGTAATTAATTATTTGTGGTCCAGAAGGTCTACCACTTATTAGCTGTGTGACCCTGGACAAATTGCCTGCCCTCTCTGGGTATCTGTTTCCTCGATTGTAAAATTAGGGGTGATATTTTCTTGTCAACATAGAACAAACCATGGACATCCCTTCTGTGTAGAAATACAGGCAGAAGGCTTGGTCAGGCCTTCTGCCACACGCAGAATGGATGCCACAGCACTCTCACCCTATATGAAATTCACTGGATCAACAGGATGCTTGAGGGAAGGGACTTGGTAAATGAGCTTGGCAAATTAACTCTTCAGCACATATAATTTTTTTTTAATATTGCATTTTAAAATATCTCTGTCTTCAGCATTTCAATCAGAGAACCAAAGAATATCAGAGATGAGATGAATATGAGAGTTGGGAGGGGGCTTAGAACAGGGAAGGTCAGAGCTGGGAGGGAGCTTAGAACAGGGAAGGACAGAGTTGGGAGGGGGCTTAGAACAGGGAAGGTCAGAACTAGAATGAGCCCACTCACTTTTCAAGCCTGGAAGTCTGTCTTCTATCTTCACCACCCAACCGAAGCAGTCCTCTCCCAAATCACCAATGTTCCTTTTATTGCTCAATCCAATGACTTCATCCTTATCAATCCTCCTCCTTCTTGACTTCTCTTCAATACATGGCATCATTGCCCAGCCCCTTTCCTTTGCTGCTTTCTCCTCTGCTATTCTCGACTGGGCTCTTTTAAGGTCCTCCCACTGTCTGACATTCCCTTCTCAGTCTCCTTTGCAAGATCCTCACCCATGTCCCAGCCAGTGCCTCCTCTCCCCTTGCTTACTTGCAGTCGGTGATCTGCTCCACAGACTTCGAAGACTTTAATCCACTCTTGGTGCTCTGATAGGCAAGGAAGGGGAGAGATGGTGGTGAGTGCACAGAGGAAACTCACTCAGGAGGAGAGCATCAAAGTCTTAGGGTCTCAATGGTCTGAAAATACCCAGCACTTTCCTACCAAACCTGGCACCAAACACCACCATGCAGCCCACCATCTGTGCAACCGAAGGATGCTGTGCAAAGAAGAGTGGACTTGAATCCAGAGGCAAATGTTCAAATCCCAGGTCTGCCATATTTTGTGTGACCATAGAGAAATCACTCCATCTTCAAGCCTCAGTTTCCTCATATGTAAAAGGGGTGTATTGGTCACTAAGATAGCTTTCAGCTCTACAGTGATGATCTCTTCCAAAGAGATCTAATTTGAGGGATGTGGCTTATATCCTGGACCAGCCTATACTCAGACCACTGGGCCATCTCCTGTCACCCTGATCTATATCTGGCCACTGGACCCAAAGGGCTCCAGAGGAGAAGGTATAGCCTTGCCTCACTTAAATCCAATCACCCACAAGTCATGGCATCATCTTCCTGACATGGTGGTCCTCTTCAAGAACGAAGGACAAACCACGACAACCACAATACTCAGACTAACATGGCAGATGATCCCACAAGCTCATGAATGGCAAGGGCTGAAAGGGACCTCAGAGACCATCTAGTCCAACTTCATCTTCTCATGTCTAGTTAACTCCCCATTCAAAACCCTTGTTTGATCCCAAGATGAAGTAGAAACTCCCTGGTCAGTCAGCCTGGGCTCTCCACAAGGTGAATTAAACTTACCTCTGCAGGCTTTCTTTGAATTATTCCCCTTCCCACACACTACATTCTAGTCTAGCTCGCTGGCTGCTCCTTAGTCTTAGCCTGCTCTCTCCAGCCTCTAAGCATTCTCACAGGCTGTCTCCCATGCCTCAAAGACTTCCCCATGTCCTTTCTCTTCCTTCTCCTCCTCCATGGAGCTGTCCATGACTTCCCCCATTTAGAAGAACTCTCTTCTCCTTTTCCTCGAGAGCCTCCTCTGGATTTCTCCTTTGCCCCTATCACGTTGGACCCTTCCTGGATTGTACCGGGCACATCACATTCCCTCTAATCGAATGTAAGCCCCTTGAGGTCAAGGAAGGTACCTTTCTCATAGCTGCCTCCTCAGAACCAAGGGCAGGGTCAGAGAACGGAGGTCATTAGAGCACCAGCAGCTCCCATCTTCTCTTCAAAGTGCCTACAATCATTTTCTTTTTACAGATTGTCCCCTTCTATGGAATAATGAGAACTCCTGGCTTTACCGTATTCTTGGTCTTCCTAGCACATAGCATGCTACCTGGCACCTAATAAATACTTGTTGATTGATTAATTGTTTTGATCCACAACCTTATTGGGGAGAAGCTCATTCTTCCCATTTTGTAGATAAGGACATTAAGTCTCTGAGATGAAGTGACTTGCCCAGGATCATACTGCTAGCATGGGTCTGAAGCAACATTTGAGCTCAGGCCTTCCTGACTCCTAGTTCAATGCTCTACAGTCTAAACAGTACCCCATTCGGTCTCTGCACCTCCATGTACATGTTTAAAGATGGCCCTCACAGGGCATTGTCAGGTCAGGGGAGGGATCCATATCTTGGATCAATTGAGAGCTAGAAGGGCCTTTTCATTGTTGTTAATTGTTTTTCAGTTGTATCTGACTCTTCACGACCCTGTTTAGGGTTTTCTTGGCAAAGACACTCAAATGGTTTGCCATTTCCTTCTCCAGCACATTTTACAGATGAGGAAACTGAAGCAAAAAGGTTGAAATGACTTGCCTAAGGTCACACAGCTAGTGAGTGTCTGATGCTGGATTTGAACTCAAGTTTTCCTGAGTCCAGTGCTCTAACCACTGTGCCACCCTGCTTGCCCCAAGGAAGGGCCTTAGCAGTCATCTATTCTCATGTCCTTTAACAGAAGAAGAAACCCAGGCCCAGAGAGGATCATGGATCTGGAGTTGACCTTAAGAGCCATCTAGTCCAAATTCCTCTTTTTACACATGAGGAAAATGATGTCTAGAGAGGGAAAGTGATTGGCCCGAGGTGACCCAATGGAAGAGCCGGATTCTGAATCCAACCTCTCGTTCCAAATCCTGTTCTCTTGCCACTGTTTCATTCTGATGATAATGTGACAGGAACACAGAGGATAGAGACATCACTGTGGTCCAGAGTAATCATGGAAGGCTTCATGAAGGAGGGGGGACTTGAGCTAATGGTCCTGGTAACTGGAATAGCTGGACAGGTCTCTGCAAACCTGAGCAGCCCCAATACATCCACCCATGCACACGGTCAAGCCGCGACTAAGACATGCTCCCTGGCGGCGTTTGCTAAGGTCACCTGCTCAGCCTCCACGAGCATCCAGTTACCTCAATTGTTATTACTTCCACTTGGACATTTGCAGGGAGGGACAAACCAGGTTGGAAGTGCTTGGCCATGGCCACCAGAAGATGGAGAGTGGCCAACAAGTCCTTATTGAAGATGCCTGTTAAAATCAAACAGAATTAAATTAAGTATGAGGTAGGGGAGGCAGGGCCAAGTGGTGGTCCATATGAAGAAGAGCTGAGAGGTAAAGGGAAAAAGAGGAGCTGGGGGTTTTAGTGGCCCACAAGCTAAGTATGAGTCAATGAAACAGCATGGCCTCCATAAAAGTCATAATGCAACCTTAGGCTGCACTAAGAGAGGCAGAGTGTCTCCAGCATAGCAGGTGATAAGTCCTCTGGTACTATGTTCTGGGAAGCCCACACCTGGAGGATGGGGTTCTGTCTTTGGCAAGGAAATTTAAGAAGGACCATGATGTGCTGGAGACCAAGATGGTGATGGGGCTCAAGTCCATGCCATAAAAGGGGCAATGAAGATGCAGAAAGAGACATCTATTTCTGAAGGTGCCACCAGGGACTTTGTTTTGTTTGGTTATGCATATTTGCTAGGAGTTTAGTTTGTTTGTTTTCCAATGGGGAAAGGAAGGTAGGAGGAAGGGAAAATAAATGCTTGTTGACTGAAAAAAATATCTTTAAAGATTTATACATATTAGTTTTTTGAATAATAAAGTAAGGGTGTTTAGCCTAGAGAAAAGAAAAAAAAGACTAGGCACTGGGGGCAGGGAGGGAGAAAACATCAGAGTTATCTTCAAGTATTCAAGAGCTTCTGTGGGGACCAGAGGCTTGGCCCCAGGGGAGGGGGGAGAGCTACAACCAGGCAGAGTTTGGCTCAATATAACTTGCTAACATTTAGAGCTATCCCAATGCTCCTCTTCTTCCTCCTTAATAGAGTTCTTCAAGAGAAATCTGGAGGATCCCTTGTCAAATATGATGGAGAAGGGATTCTCCACTGACAGATGTATGGTGCTAGCTGGCCTCCAAGGCCCCTCCCAGCTCTGAGCAGTCAGAGGAGATGGAACCTCAAAGTTTGAGTCATATGAGGACAGTGTCAAATAGGAAGACTGTGAGATTTAGAGCTGGAAGAGACCTTAGCTATCACCTAGGCTAAAACCAAGAGAGTCCTTTTTACAGAGGAAGAGAGGGAAAAAGGGTCACATGGTGAGTCAGTGTCAGAGCTGGGCTCTTAAACTCATGTGACTCCCGTGAGAGGCAGAGCCATCACTAGAACTGGTTGTGCCTAGAACAGCGCAAACCATACCTGAGGCATGAAATGTATTGTTGAATCAACTTTATTAAATAAGGGCCAGTCACATTGACAGGGGGAGGAGGGGTATCAGGGTACAAGGCAGGTCCCTCCATACCTAATATAAAAGTCTCTTAGAGGTTGTTATAAGGAAGGCACTTTGTGAAAATGTTGAAGAAATAGGAACTTTGTGGAGTCTACCCTCCCGTGACCCTAGACAAATCACTTAACCTTTTATCATCTCAGGCAACTCTAAGTCTATGAGTTACAGATGAGGAGTTTCCTCATCAGGAATTCTCACCACCAATGAAATACCAAGACTAGCTTTTTTTAAAAAAGGACCTTTGGTTAGTCAGAGTATTATGGGTGGTGTTACTTCAGCAGCTCAGGGACCTTGCCTGCTTCCTCCCAGGTCCAGACTGGGTTCTACACAGGGGACTCGGCTTCAGAATTGCCACCTGACTTTAGAAGCCAGTTCCGACTAGAAGCTCCATCACGCTATGCTGTTGCCGAGCAACGTCTCAGACGGCCGAGCGATACCTACTCTCCACATTCCATTTGGCCGAGCTCTCCTCTAGCTGCAAACACTGGTGCAGTGCTTCCAACACAACGGCGAGCTTCCGCTTCTGGTTGCCGGCAGTCAAGGCGATCTCTTCAACCTCCAATGCGACAGACGAGAACTTCTCTGAAGGTGTCAGAGGAAGACGGAAAGCAAGAACTGAGCAGGAATACCACAAATGGGACAGTGAAGGCCACAGGTGCGGGGAGGTTAAGTATTTAATTTCTCTTTCAGTCTCAGAAACATCCTCAAAGAAAGTCAGAGCTGAGAGCTTAGAACTTGGGATGTGAGAGCTGGGAGGGGGCTTAGAACCTGGAATATGAAGGGCCGCTGCATGGCATAGGGGCCAAAACCCAGGCCCAGAACTCCAGAGACTTGGGTTCCAAACCAAGCTCTGCCACTAACTTACCGTGTGACCTTGGGTGAGTCACAGGATCAGAGATTCAGACCTTAGAGGGGACGTAGAGATTGAGTTCCCTCATTTCACAGAAGAAGAAACTAAAGAAGGTGATGCAATACAGGGGAGAGAGCATTGGCTCTAGAGTCAGAGAACCCAAATTAAACTTTGACTTCCAATGCTTACTGCTTGTATGACCTTGGGAAAGTCATTTTCCTCATTTATAAAGTGTGGGTCGGGGAGGAGAGATGGAGGTGGACCAGGTGACCTCAGAGATTCTTCTTAGCTTAGTGCTAGGATCCTTTGAGCCCACAAAAGGCATGGGACTTCCCCAAGGTCACATGACCAGGAGGGACAGATTTATGCTTTGAATCTCAGGCTTGAGTTCCAATTCTTCCTTCACGTCATTGCACTACTATGACTCCCCATTGACCACCCCCTTTCTGAGCCTCTAGAAAGGGGAGGCTGGACCCAATCATCTCTAATGTCCCTTCCATCTCTACCAAGCCATGAACCGATGCTTTCTCTCATCAGCATCTTACAAAAAAAAGGAAAAAAATGGGGGAGCCAGGTGGCACAGTGAGTAGAGCACCAGCCCTGGAGGCAGGAGGACCTGAGTTCAAATGTGGCCTCAGACACTTGACTCATTTACTAGCTGTGTGATCTTGGGCAAGTCACTTAACCCCAACTGCCCTGCCTTCCCCCCTCCAAAAAAAATAAAAGTCATCTTACGAAGGAGATGATGCAGAACAAGCCCATCGAACAGGTCTTCCTCCAAGTTTTGGACCACTATGTGTTCCCGGTAAAGGGTGCTATTGATCCACTCTGTCAAGACCTGCCGCACAAACGAGACAGAATTACCGGGTTTTAGTGCTGGAAGGAAGCGGAGAGATGGTCCAGCTCTCTCCCAGCTGGGAGACTGAACCAGACCTCAAGGGCACCGGAGGATAAGGCACCAAGCAGGCCCTCCCCCTTCCCCAGAGCAGGCCCCAAGAATCTTGCTAATGTCCTTCCCTGGTCGGTGGAGGGCCACACTGGGCTGGGGCAGATGATGGATACAACGTAAGGACTCCCGGGCCTCGCCTTCTTCCTTGCCACGGCGCAGCGTCATGAAAAGATAGGAAGGCAGGGAGTAGTATGAGAATTTGGGGGAAAGGCAGGATCTCAGCATACATGAGTAACGTCACATGAGAGGAAGTCATTTATGCAAGTGAATGTGACACAAGGTAATAAAAATGAGGACTAAAATTAACAATAGTGATGAGAACTCTCATCTCTGCAGCACTTTGCAGCTCCATTGCTAGTGCCTTCCCTCAGAGACGGCTCTGCATCTCCTGTTAGTTGCCCATCCTTTCCTCCTTCGAATATGAGCACCTTGTAGGAAGAGACCATTGATTTCCTTTTTTCTCTGCATCCACAGTACTTAGAGCAGTGCCTGACACATAGTAAGCACTTAATAAATCCTTACTGACTGACTGACTGACTGACTGATTAACTGACAGCCCCAGGAGGCTGGGAAGGTAAATACCATTATCATCTTTTTAGGTCTGACAAGCTTCTTATGGTCACACCACCAGTAAGTGTTGGAGCTGGGATTTAAACATTTGACTGCAGATCAAGCATTCTTTGAATAACTTTGCACTACCATTGATGAATGTGAAACAGTACCCCCAACCACAGATGGAGGAATGTCAAGGGACTAGAGCCACACCCCAGGGAAATAAAGCCTGGACTTGGTCCTGCACCATTACCAGAAGAGATTCCAAAATGGCGGGCGTGATGGGAAAGGGATTGCTTGTGCAGCAACCCCAAATTCATTTTCCTTCTAAGGGGAGCTCAAACCCCAGCAAAGCTATGAATTTAAGGGGCTACATGGTGTTCTAAGGGAAGGCAGAATTCATTGGAAAGTCAAGCAGTCAATCAATAAACATTGATGAAGCACCTACTATGTGTGAGGCGTTGTGCTCACCACTGGAAAGAGAATTGCATGTCTTGTTTATAGGCTATTGCAAGTCCTTAATGTGTTTTCTGTATTATCAGTGGTGATAAAATAAAACCTGCCTTGTACCTAATATATTTGGGTTACCTGGAGTATTTTTTGCCCATGACAACTTTGAAGAATTTATTTTTTCTTGTTATTTCTTGTTGTTTTTTTTAATTATCTTATATTTATTTTATTTATTTATTTTTGTTACATCTCAAGTTCTGAGTTGTCTCCCTCTCTTCCTCACAAACCTGCATTAGAAAAGGCTATCTTGAGTATTTATACAGGATCTGGAGACTCCTTTGCCCACATATGTAAAGACCTAAACATAAGCTGTATTCTGAAATTTTCCCAGAAGTTATCAGTGGATGCGATGAATTGAGAAAAAGGCAGTGACTGGAGACTAACTCCAAGATCGGATGGACCAATATAAGCCCAGCGACTGGTTCTGGACCATGGGTCATACCTGAGAGAAAAATAAGTAAAGAAAGGTCACTCTCAGCTGTGGGATGGAGACTTCCTAGAAGGCGTAGAAGGGGAGCCGGGCTTGGAGAGAAGAGACAGATACTAACGGCAGAGATGAGGAGGGGGCGGGGCATTCCATGCCTCAAAACTGCCTTTTCCCTCTAAGGGCTGAGAGTGGGGGGAGCTTTGTGGACTTTAATGTAAAGACAAGGAAAAGAGAAACTGGTCCATGGAATAAGAGGATATGAATTTGAAACTCACGCCTGTATCTCACTACTTCAGCAAGTATGACCGCGGGGAAGAATTCATTAGCTCTGCCATGACTCATCCCCAGCTGCCCAGAGTACTTCTCTCCCTTCTAATCATCTTCGTCTTTGCAAGGAAAAGCAATGCTACAGATGGGGAAAAGCTACAGCGAGGCAGCCTTCAGCTCAAAATGAGAGGGGGTGGGGTGGGATTTCATCACCATCAGAGCCGCTTGAGATAGAAACAGGTCGCTTTGGGGAGGGAGTGAGCTCCCCATCTCTAAAAGTGACCAACCACAGGCTAGGTGACAAGTCAGGGATATTAAAGAGAGGAGTCGTGCTTCATCCAGGAGTTGGATGAGAATTACCATCGTGATCCCTTCCGGCTCTGGGAAGCTAGGATTCTGTGAAATAGAATCCCTGCCCGTCCTGGCCAGAGGAAGAACAAAGTTAGTCCTCTTCCCCATGGAGGACGTCAATTTAGCTTCAATCAATTCAGCAAACATTTATTAAGTACCTACTATGTGCCAGGCATGGTGGATTCAAGGACCAGAATGAAGCAGTCCCTCCCCTCAAGTAGCTTCCACTCTACACAATTAAGTAAGGACAAAATCTGTAAGATTCACCAGGTTGTGGAGCAACAAGGCTGGTTTTCTTGTGCACCCTTCCTCCTCACCCATCCTCCCCCAGATTTCCTGAGCAGCTTTTCAAACATTCCCTGGTAGAGAAATAATTAGTGACAGAGAATACTCCAGTATACCAAAGAATCTGTCATCTCATTGATCTGAATGTTTCTTCTAAAGAAGCACATCGCAATCTACCCACGCCTGCCTATCCTCAGTGACTCTTGTCCATGCCCAACCATAAATTCACCACCAATAAATATTAAATGCCTACTATGTGTCAGTCACTGGGGACACAAAAAGAGGCAAAAAACAATTCCTGCCCTCAAGAAGTTCACAGTTTAATGGGAGACGACATGCGAACAAATATGTACAAATAGGCTGTCTACAGAATAAAAAAGAAACAACAGGGAGAAGGCACTAGAACTGAGAGGGGTTCGGAAAGGCTTGAGGGCATCAAGGTGGTGCAGTGGATAGAGTGCTAGGCCTAGAGTCAGGAAGGTCTGAGTTCAAATCTGGCCTCAGACGCTTCCTAGCTATGTCACCTTGGGCAAGTTGCTTCAACCTGTTTGCCTCAGTTTCCTTATCTGTAAAATGAGTTGAAGAAGGAAATGGCAAACCGTTCCAGTATCTTTGACAAGAAAACTCCAGACTGGGTCACAATGGGTCAGAAATAATTGAACAATCTCAACAAGGGAAGCCTTCCTGTAGAAGGTGGGATTTTAGTTGAGTCTCAAAGGAAGCCAAGAAAGTCAGGAAGTGGAAAGGAGGAGGGTAAGCATTCCAGGCATGGGGGACAGTCAGAGAAAATGCCCCCAGCTGAACGATGGAAGGGCTTGTACTTGGAACAGCAAGGAGGCCGGTGTCACTACAGTAAAGAGTGTGTTTTGAGGAGTGAGATGGGAAGGGAGGAGGAGTTGGTTATGGAGAACTCTGAATGCACTGGCCATACCTTAGCCTCAGCTTCCTCATCTGCAAAGTGGAAATAACATCTGTGGTGCCGGTGGGACCTTTGCAAGGGTCGAATGAGATGATGCAGAAATAGTGTTTAGCAAACCTAAAATATTGGTTTTGCTGCTGTTACTGGTTAGGCCAGAGAGGGAGAGTAGGATCTCTTAGGAAGAACATTAACTATTCAGCCAGAAGATGGAGTTTAGATCCGGTCTACGTCATATATCACCCAGTGTGTGATCTCGGGAAAAGTCCTTTCCTCTCTCTAGACCTGTTTCTTCATGTGTTACATTGAAAAGGTTTGATTGGGAGATATGTAAGGGCCCCCCCGCCCAGGCCTGACCTTCCCTGTTCTAAGGCCCCTCCCAGCTCTGACATCCCCTGTTCTAAGTTCCCTCCCAGCTCTGACCTTCCCTGTTCTAAGGCCCCTCCCAGCTCTGACATCCCCTGTTCTAAGGCCCCTCCCAGCTCTGACATCTCCTGTTCTAAGTTCCCTCCCAGCTCTGACCTTCCCTGTTCTAAGGGCCATCTCAGCTCTGACATCCCCTGTTTTAAAGCCCTTCCCAGCTCATTCCCTGTTCTGAGGTCCCTCCTAGTCCTGACACCCCCGGTTCTGAGGCCCCTCTCAGCTCTGACATCCCCTGTTTTAAAGCCCTTCCCAGCTCATTCCCTGTTCTGAAGCCCCTCCTAGCCCTGACCACCCTGGTTCTAAGGCCCTTCCCTGTTCTAGGGTCCCTTCCAGCCTTGACCTTTCCTGTTCTTAGACCCCTTCCAGCTCCGCCATCCCCTGTTTGAAGGCCTCTACAGCTCTGACCTTCCCTGATCTAAGGCCTCTTCTGCTCTGACATTTCATGTTCTAGGGCCCCTCCCACTCGTCCCAATTCTATAAGTCTGGGATGTACCAGGATTTGGAGACCTCACTGAAGAGATAGTTGGGAGTGGAAGATCAGTAGAAAAAGATTAAGAAATTCCAGTGGTGGCCATGTATCTTCACAGTGTGGGAGCCAGGAGGGACCTCAAAGGTCAATTTGTTCAGCCCCTTCATTTGACAGATGAGGAAACTGAGCCCCAGTGAGCTTAAGTCACCTGGTCAGGGTCACTAGGCTAATTAGTATCAGGGATGTGACTTGAACCCAGATCCTTGGCTTACCTAGCCATCTTTCTTTCCACTGCTCTACAATGCCTGTGTTGCTTCCTAATTTAGGGGTTTTCCAGGAAGCTTCAGCCCATCTCCAGTGAATTCCACTTAATTAAGTGTTTGGTCAACATTGAAACTGTTTACTCTTTCTGAAGGAGAGGGGAGAGATAGCCCTTAAGCCTAAAACACACAATTATCTCCTTCCCGTTTATCCTCTAGGGAAAATACGGGCCAGGGAAATAGCAACTCAAGAATCCCACAGCTCACAATTCTCCAGAAAATCAGGATTTACATAGGGCTTTAAGGACTGACACCATCCATTAGGCACCCTTTGTGAAATCAGCCATGCACACAGACCCACTCTACAGATTAGGAAGCTGAGACCCAAAGACAAGAAGTCAGCCAGCTAGAAAGTGGCCTGGCCAGATCTCCTGATTCTACATCTTGAGCCTGGAGATCATGGAGGCCAAAATGGGGAAGGATGAACTCTTGTTTAGACTAGTGCAGCCAGTCCAGCCCCAGATTAGGAATCAGACTTGGGTTCAGGTTCCAGCACTGCCATTTACTATTCTTGGGACCTTGGCTTTCCTCATCTGTAAAATGGGGAAATGATATCTGCCCTATTCACAAGACAGCCAGATGGTGCATCAACAGAATTTCCTAGGGCCCTGCCACCTAGGCTAGGTGAGTTTTTCCAGGGACTTACCCCACTGGGGCTAGGTTAGTGTTTCCTTAAACCACCTTTGAGGCTTAATTGGCTTAGGAGAGTAAGGTTCAAATAATTGACTGATGACCTAAGTACCTAAGGAGACAGTAGCTTCTCCCTCAGACTTCTGGCCAGCAGACCATCATGGTACACAGAGGCAAGGAAATTATGTCCAACATAATCAATGTGGTACCGCTATGGCTAAGTTAAGTAAGCATCCTTTTTCCTAATAGGTCAAAGGCCTTGTTTCACCCCAAAATTCAAAAGAAAATCTCCAGGGGGGCGGAGCCAAGATGGCGGCTGGGAAGCAGTGACTGGCGTGAGCTCCCCACCAAGTTCCTCCAAAAACCTATAAAACAATGGCTCTGAACCAATTTTAGAGCTGCAGAACCCACAAAGTGGCAGAGG
>CM053623.1:233199114-233227145 GCA_028646595.1 Phalanger gymnotis
GGGGGGGGGAGGAAATGGGGAGAAAATTTGTAATTCAAACGCCTGTGAAAATCAATGCTGAAAACCAAACATGTCAAAAAGAAAAGTAAAAAAAAAAAAGAAAATCTCCAGTCTATTCTAAAGGTGAAGTAGAAATATTCTTCTGTATCTTCTTCCATCATGGATCTTTACCTCTTGTGACCTTACTTTGACCAAGATACTCAAGAGGTGGCCTCACTGTGATCTAAAAGCTGGTCTCCAAAGGCCTCACCACTCTTACATCCACACAAATTCATATTTGATGTTGGGCATGTAGGATCTTCTTACATAGTACACTTGGTAAGAGAACTTTGGACTTTGCTTCAAAATCTTTCACTTTTTCTGCATCTAAGACCTTGAAGATTATCCTACCATCATCACTTTATCAACCCATAGTTTTAAGTGCTTTAAAAAACAAACAGAATCTCAGATTTATATGAGGTAGTGAGTTCTCCATCACTGGAAGTGTTCAAGAAGATGACCGCCTGTCAGAGAAGTTACATGTTGTTCAACCCCTTCATTTGACATTTGAAAGGAACTGGAGGTTCCATGTCAGGCTGATGAGAGAGATGTTTGAGGATGGAATAAAAGGTGACCCATCCTTCAAGGACTGAGTCAAGATTTACCTCCTCCATGGAAACCTTCCCTGATTACTACAGCCCATACTATTAGCCTAGCCCTGATAGGGGAAAAGCAAATTAAATGAAACAAATTGTACCTTTTGCAGCTCTTCGAATTTTGGGTTCTTTCGCGATTCAGGCTGTAAATATTTCTTCTTTTCTCCTGTAAATAAAATGCGCATGAGATGTGACAGATGCTGGCAGACCTCAGTTCTGGGGCCATTTCTACAACTAACTCATCCTGGCACCTAGGGTAAGCCTCTTAAGTCCTCAGGAATGTAATCATGCCTGGCTTTCATTTATAACCTGAGAGGGCTGGACTATGTATGATGGAAAACAACTTAGAAAGTGGAACTTTGGTCATAACGATCATGCATATGACCCTGGAAGGTGCTACTGTCCAAACCAGGGTTGGGGAACCTCCAGACGTGAGGCCACTTCTGGCCCTCTAGGTCCTCAAGTGCAGCCCTTTGACTGAATCTGTTTGGCCATACTTGAGGACCTAGAAGGCCACATGTGGCCTTGAGGTCACAGGTTCCCCACCCCTTACTCCAAACCCACCCTGAGCACAGAAGGTCAAGATAAGGAAAACAGACAACTCGCCCCCTGCTCTTGTGTCAGCTTTTCACAATAAAACATCTGGAGACTGAATTAGTAGCTCAATATTCAGTTAAGAATATGGCAGCAATGAGGAGTTCCACCTTGCCAGATATCCAAGAAGGCCATGGCACCATGTTTGTTGACCTTGGAGTGACAAGACCTTAGTTCAGCTTCCTACAGGTGTGACCTTGGACAAATCACTTGGACAAAGACTGTTTCCTCATGTGGAAAGTGAGAGGGCTGGGCCAGATTGATTAGGAAGCATTTATTAGGCATCTACTGTGTACCAGGAACAGTTCTAGATGCTAGAGATAGAAACACAAAACATGAAGAGATCTCTGCCCTCAGAGAACTTCCCTTCTAACAAGGGAGATGGCAAGTACCAGTATGATACGTGCAGAATAAATACAAATCAGTACAAGGTAGTTAGATACCAGGTAGCTTGGAAGGGAGGGAACTGAGAAAGGCTTCAGTAGAACAGAGGTGTCAAAATTGGGGCCCAGTGTGGGACAACCAGATTAAAATGTTATTGGTAAATGACAAAACAAATACAAATGCCATAGGACATGGAGAATGTTAATTTGTGGTTTTCTAAGTCGATATTCAGCCCCAAAAGGCCCTTTTCTACACTGATGCAGAAGACAGAGCTACAGCTGCCATCTTGAAGGAAAGGAAGAAGGTGATGAGGAATGGGCAGGAGGGAGGACATTCCAGGCACAAGAGGTGGCTAACATTGACAGAAGATGAAGAAGGGAATGCCGTGCATGAGGAACTGGGACTAGGCCAGTTTGGCCTGACCCCTAAGGTACTGATCAGTCCTAGATCTACAGACCTATCATTTATTGCAGAGGCCACAGGGTGTAATGGATGGAGAGCTGGTGTTCGAGCCCCATTCTGGACACGTCTCTAGAACTAGAAATCACAGAAAAGGTGCCTCCTGCATTGGTGGAGGGAACTTCCTCATCTGAGAGTGCCCTACCTCAGGAACTCACAGGTCCAGGCCCCATCCCCAGTTCCTTCTGATGGGCTGGAGGACAGCTGATAATTCCCTGCTGTATCTCACTGATGAGTTTGTCTCTGGGAAGGTGGAGGAAGTGATGAAACGGCTGCCACAACTGAGCCTCCCTCTGACCAACAAGGAAATGAAAGATTGCTCAAGAAGAGACAGGAACCTTGGGAGGAAGTGATGTTGTGGCTGAGGGTTTGTGAGAGAGGGAGGGGAAGCCAGAGCAGGGCCCAGCAGGGGCCTCTCAATAATGCACAATGAAGTAAAAATGGCTCAGAATTATGCGGCCTCTTATAGATCATGAAGTCTGTTCAGCCCTCCAGGCAGGTACTACAGGTAGAGATCAGGAAACTAATCTATAGGTTTGAAAAGTGACTGGCCCAGGGTCAGATCTACGGCTCAGACTCAAGCATTCAGGCTCCGGGTTCTGTGTTCTATCCACTCTACCAAGTGAGGAGGGGGGGGGTCGCTGTGGCAAGTCATAGATTTATCAAGAAAATTTCATGCCAGACGGCCTGTTCTGTGTTCTAGGGTACTTTTCAGCTCTGATATTCCCTGTTCTGAAGCCCCTCCCAGCTCTGACTTTTCATGTTCTAAGGCCCCTCCCTGACATTTCCTGTTCTAAGGTCCTTCCCAGTTCTAAATTCCCTATTCTAAAACCCAACTCTGACACCCCCTGTTCTAAAGCCCCTCCTCACTCTGCCATCCCTCCTTCTCTGCTTTTTGGTCCACTCTGACCCGCTGTGGTTAGAAGGATTTAGACCCTCCCCTATGGCCCCAAAGAGTTCCACTTTTCCATTACAGTATGGACTGGAAAGGAAGCAAGAACTTGCTGTTTGATAAGAATTTGTAATGAAAGCAAAAATCAATGAGACTTGAGGGACTTTCCCTTTAAGAAAACTTTGTTTAATTCTCATTTTGTGCTGATTAAAGCGCATTTAAAGGATTAGCTCACACTTGCATTGCCTCTTCAGCTGCCTGTGGAAACTCAATTACAGACAAGAGATTTGGGCTTGATTAAACTTGGAGAAAGGCTGGGAAATGGGAGCGAGCTTCAGGGGTTTGGGGAGCAGGGCTCAGCCAGCTGTGATCACAGAAATCCACAGCTGGAAGGAGCCTCGGAGGTCTACTGGGCCAACCGCTGCCCTTCAGAGAGGAACTGAGGCCAGCAAAGGGGAAAGGAAGGGCCTCAGGAGGCTGAGGTGGGATTGGGATTAGAAGCCCCATCTCCTGACTCCCAGGTTCTTCCTAAAGCTCACTCTGTGTGTGTGTGTGTGTGTGTGTGTGTGTGTGTGTGTGTGTGTGTGTCTGTGTGTGTGTGTGTCTGTGTGTGTGTGATCCTTCCTACCAAGGTCTTAGAGGGTAGGGACCAGGTTATAGTGTGTTGATCTGAACCCAGAACCTCTGAACAGACTATCTTCAGGAAGCATCTGGCCCAGTCCATACCTATGCCCCCTCTCCAGCATCTTGAACAAGTAGCCCTCCAGACCTTGCTTAAAGATTTAAAGATTTCCAGGGAGCCCACTACCTCCTAAAGTAGCACTGTGCACTTTGGGACATCTCTCTCTCTCTCTCTCTCTCTCTCTCTCTCTCTCTCTCTCTCTCTTTCTCTCTTCTCCTATCCTCTCTTCTTCCTTCTCCTTGAACTACCTCATGCCAATTGGCCCCTGATTTTGTCTTGGGGGCCAACCAAAACAAAGCCCACCCTCTTTTCCACAATAGCCCTTTAGATATTTGAAGACCAGACGTGACCTTGGGCCATACACCTGCCCCGGCTAAAAGACCCAGTCTGGATGGAGGAATCTCTCATAAGGACATGGCTTGTTCCTGCTTTGGGTGGCACCCCTTAGTGCCAAGAGGCCAGTGTGCATCTCAGAATCTCAACACCGGAAAGCCAGAAGGAGCCTAGGCAGCCACGCAGACCAACATATCCATCACTAAGCCATACATGACATGTCATCACCACCCTTTGTGGTCACTCCAGTGAGGGTAGGTCCACTATCCATCAATCTTAGTAAGCATTTATTAAGCACCTGGGTGCCAGGTACTGTGCCAAACCCAGGGGACACAAAGAATGACAAAACAACAAGTATCTGCCCTCAAGGAGCTTATTTTGTCTAAGTCATTCTCTGAACAGCTACCAAAGTGATTATCCCCAGGTGCAGATGTGACCACAGCATTCCCTTACTCTATAAAGTCCAGTATCTTTAGGAAGAAATATGAACGCCATTCCTTGGCTTTTTCAGCCCTTTCCAATTTGCCCTATCTCTCCACACTCATTACCAAATTCCCCTTTCGCTCTAAGGTCTAGCGGCCAAACAGGCTTTCTCTCTATTTTTCACATAGAACATTCCATCTCCAGCCCCCAAGCTTTTGCACTGACAGGGTCCCATACTGGGAGTCCCTCCCTCCTCACCTCCACCCACCTCACTTCCTGCAAGATGCAGCTCCGCATCTTTCTTGACCTCCCCCACCCTCATCATCCCCCCATCCCTGCAAAGTTCTAGCACCCTCCCTCCCAAGCGACCTGGTATTTATTCTCCTAAACTTCTGGGCTAATCAAGAATTTCCGTGATAAGAAAAACTTGTGTTTAAAATCACTAACATTATTCCCCAGGAAAATGAATGAGCAATACAAAGTGGAAAAGGAGTACTAGACAAAGAAAGGCCAGAAATCCCTGAGAGCATGACTTGGGGGAAGGGAGGGGCAGCTGTACACCTTGTCTCCATGATCAGGCACAATTGGACTCTCTACAGGCAGGGAGGGAAAGGGATAAGGATCTTTGTAACTCCTACTATGTGCCAGGCACTGTGCCAAGCACCTTACAAATATCATGTCATTAGATCCTCACAACAACCGCGGGAAATAGGTGCTATTACAGGAAAGGGAAACCGAGGTAAAGAGTGGTTAAGGGACACAGCTAGGAAGTGTCTGAGTCTTCCTAACTCCAGGCACAGAGCTTTCACTAATGCACCCCCTAGCTGCCCTATGTATACTTGTGACCATCTTACTTATCAATAGTCTGGACCTCTAAAATCTTTCACTGCCTAAAAGAAAAATAGTAATCTTTACTCTGAAAACATGGCCACACACACACACACACATACACACACACACACACACACACACATTCACACATACATACATTCACACACACACATTCACACACACACACATTCACACACACACACATGCACATTGATTCTATTCGTTCACATTGTCTCTCCCAATAGAATGGGAACTCCTTGAAAGCAGGGCTTGGTTCCTTTATTATATTTTTATCCCTTGTGCCTGGCACACAGTAGGCACATAATAAATGCTTGGTGAATTATTAATTCATGGATTGATTCTACCACAGGAGAGAGTGCATGCCTTTATAAGCACATACAGAATAAAAACCAAAGGGATGACCACCCAGTAATTACAGAGGGAGGTCACTAGCAGTTGGGGTATCAGGAAAGGCTCCAGGGAGACTGTGGGGCCTCAGGATGCCTTCAAGGAACAGCCTGTCCTACTTATGGTCTTCCTGAATTTGCTTTTTGGCATCTCCCGGCCATTGGTCAGCGCTCGGCCCATTGGGACCAAGCAGATCCAGGCTAAGCCCTCCCATGTCCCCCTTGGTCTAGCTCAGGCCCTGCCCATCTGGGGACTCAGTCCAGTCTGTTGAGTGACTCCATCTCCAGGACTCAATCCCATTGAACCACCACCCCAGCCATCTCATTAAACCTCTACCTTGAGCCAATTCCTCCACAGCCCGGGGCTCGATGTTGACAGGGAGCTGCAGGAGGTTGTAGACACACTCTGACTCCATCATCTTCTTGAGTACCCTAAGAATCACCAAGGGAAAATGCCTTCAGTGTGGGTCCAGACCTAAAACCCATGAAGGGGGCCAGTGGCTGCTCAGGAAAAATCTCACAAGAGCCAAGTCTTTCATTAAGTGGCCTGGTCATCAGACTTGGCTACCAAGAGACCGGTGAGCAGTTTGGTTTTTATCTTTATAGATGAAGCATCTTAGAGGCCCCCTCTGGGCCTCAGATTCCTCAGCTATAAAATGAGAGGATAGGACCAGAGGACCTCTTAGGGTCCCTTTGAACTCTGACATTCTGAGACCCTAGGAGAGAGCAGATTTAGAATCCAGCCTAGCCTTCTTTCCTGTTTTTATCAGTTCATTTACTCTTGAGGGTATATTCCCTCTCTCCTCCTTTCTCTTCACTCTGTCTCCTTCCCCTCCTTCTTCCCCTTCCCTTCTTTCTTCTCCATTCTCTCTCCTCTCCTCTCCTCTCCTCTCTTCTCCTCTCCTCTTCCCCTCCCCTGTCTCCTCTCCCCCCCTCCCTCTCCCCCCTTACTCCATAGGCCCCCTGTCTCCCCCTCATTTTTACACTCTCTGGCATCCCTCAGCCTAGCCAGGCAGCAGATATCGACCTGTACACACAGCCTCAAGTACAGTAATTGCTTGCCTGTCACAGTTGACTTGGGCTTACAATGACCCCCAGCCAGTCCAGCTGGGCCGTCCAGGGCTGGGCCATTCCAAGAGGATGGCTCTCATCGTCCTGGGCCGGGCCGCCAATGCTCTCGCAGACCTGTCCTATCCCAGGAGGGGAGGCCAAAACAATGGTACCAATTTAGCCTTTCCCAGGCAGCCAGCTGTTCTTTGCTGATCGGCAGGCTCCCGGAGGGGCTGATGAGTCAATGCGTGGCTAGGACTGGAGAGAGCCTCCCGCTGCTGGCGTGGGGAACGTCGGGAGCCTGAAAATAGTGACAGCGGCTTGTGGGGGCGGGGGGAGGTGCTGTGACACTGCCATGGCCGCCCCACAGCTTCCTGGACTGTACGGGCTGGATCCTCTTCAACTGACCCCTTCATTTAGACAGAGTGGAAGCTGATGCCCAGAGGGCAGGTGGTGAGGAAGCAAACTTTCCAAGGAAGTGTCTGAGCTAGGATAGGAACCCTGGTCTTCCCGAGCCCACCTGCAACTCTCTGCCTCTCTAAGGCAATGCAAGGGGAAGCCAAACTGGGCGGCTCTTCTGCCCTGGACCTTTCCTCATCCAGGCCCTCATGCTGGAAATGAACTCGTCATCCCGTCCCTCCCTCCCTTCCTCCGTCCCTCACCTGTTGCAGTCCCTTCATTCAAGGCCCCTCTGAGGCTCTACCTCCTTCCAGAAGTCAGGCCTTCCCCCCTCCCCCACCCCGTTTCCTCCCAGGCCCTAGCCGGCCCCTCCCTTCTTCACTGGACGCATGTTCTTTGGGTTCGTGTCTCCCAGCTCCCACCCCTCGAATTCTAAGGCCCTCAAGAGCAGGTTCTGGGTCCGATCCATCTCTGTGTCCCTAGCACCAGCGCATGAGCCTTGCACAAAATGGCTCTGTCTTGAACGACCCCGGTTGGACAGAGGAGACATCTGAGGCCCAGAGATGTTCAATAACTGGCTTAATGTTACACAGCTTTTAAGTATCACACAGAGGATTAGAATATGGGTCCCAAAGTCTTCCTGGCTGCCACTACTGCCCAGGGGTGGGGGTGGGGGGTTGGAAAAAATGAGGAACTTACCTTCCTGGAAACTCAGACCCCAGAGGAGGCTGAGACAAAAGAGAAAGATTGAGGCTCGTCTGGGAAGAGTGGGCAGCCCTCCTGGCCCCCAAAAAGAAGACCCCCAAGCAGGAGCTCAGAGGGATTAGGAGCAGCCCCAGCGGAAGTCTCAGCCAGGTTTGTGGTGGCAGACTCCTATAAACTGCTCACTTCCTCCCACAGCCCTGCAGTTGGTTTTCTGTCCAAAAGCAAGTTCATGGGCCCCACAGACAGGGGTCCTGACGTAGTCCAACAGCCTACATCTGTCGCCAAGGCACTAGGGGCTGTGAGGGGTGAGGGAAGGGTGGTGTAAGGCTGTGCTGGCTGCAAAGGAAGCCTGGACTCCTGCACAGAGCCCTGGGGGGAGGGCAGGGGTCCGAGGGCATGGCACTGCCACCAGAGGGCTGTGAGACCTTGGGACAGTCATTGCTCCTCTACGATCTCCAGTTTCCTTTTCTGTGAAGTGAGATTATGGGAATAGCCTCTAAGACCCCTCCCAGCTCCGACATTCCTTGTTCTAAGGTCACTTTCAGCCCTTACATTCCTTGTTCTAAAGACCCTCCCAGCTCTGATAGCTCCTGTTCTAAGGCCCCTCCAAAATATGATATACCCTGTTCTAAGGACCCTCCCAGCCCTGACATTTCATGTCCAGGCAGTCAGAGAGCTGAAGGGAAGAGCCAGAAACTAAGACAAGGGTCAGGAAGTATCATCCTGATTGAGATAGCCTGGACCATGGAGCTGGGGGTGGCCAGAGATGTCACACAGGACCACTAGGCAGCAGACCAAGAGAGAGAATGGACTTTCTTATGTACTCTCAGACCCCCATGACCTCCTGGAACACTGGGTAAGTGGACAAGACTTGGCCAGGAAAGTGAGAGGAGATCCTTAGGCAAACTCCAGGGTCTCCTAGGTCATACTGATGACCCCCAGCTCTGCTTCCCCTACTCATTAGCTGTCTGACCCTGGACAGGCTTTTTAGTCTCTCTGGGCTTCAGTTTCTTCCTCTGTAAAAAGAAAGGGATGGACTGGGTGGTCTCTGAGGTAGCGTCCAGCTCTAGGATCCTAGAACCTCATGACTTGTGTAAGCTGAGTCCAGCTCTGTGGGCGCATCTAGGTGACATAGTAGCTAGGACCTGACTTGGACTTAGCAAGACCTGAGTTCAAATCCTCACTCAGCCATGTACCAGCTGTGTGACCTTGGGAAAGTCACTTAACCTCTGTCTGCCTCAGTTTCCTCACCTGTAAAATGGGGATTATAATAACCCCTACCTCCCAGGGTTGTTGGGAGGATTGAACGAACCACGGTGTAAAACCCTTTGCCAACCTTTAGGCATCCCATAAATGGCAGCTATTATTATTTAATATTTGAAGGAAGATTTGAACACTGACCTTCTTTCTCCAAGCCCAGTGGCTTCTCCACTATATTGTACTATGCTGTTTCTCCTTTTCTCCACCCTATGCCTGGGGTATTGGGAGGGAGAAGGAATGGTAGCTGTTCTCTGCCAGTGGCTTCTAGGAAAGCTGGTTCCTTCAGGAGGAGTCCAGACTTTGCTATCCTGAGAATCCCATGGCAAAAATCCAGGGGAAGCCCGACCATCAACATGGCGGCAGATCCTTCCACTGGAGCCTCAGTGAAGACTCTCAACACCGCATTGTTAACTCCCAGTCCCCCAACCAAGCCCCTCCACTGCAGCCTCTTCCTTCAGCCAATGCTCAGATGGCCATTGACAAAGCACTTTCCTCACATCATCTCCTGTCAGGAGACTGTGAGTTTCCTGATGGCAGGTGCTGCCTCACTCTAGAGCCTAGTAAAGTGCCCGGCCCACTGAAGGCTCCTAACAAATACCTCTGAGTTGATAGTAGGAGCTAGGGATCAGAGCGTTGTAAGATCACCACAAGCATCATAGATCAGTTAATCAATAAGCATTTATTAAGCACCATCCATGAGCCTGGCACCAAAGTGATGCCCAAAATACAAAGAACGAAACAAGCCCTGCTCTCAAGAATTACATTCAAATGGGGAAGACAAGTACACACGGATACAGAAATGTACAGAAATACAAATCAGTCCAAGATTGTTAATCACTCTAGGAATCACACTAGCAGCTAGAGGAAAGGATCCGGGTAGAAGAGAGTGCTTGGGATGCATCTTGAAGACAGAGAGGGTGGAGGTGAGGATGCACATTCTAGGTATTCAGGATGACTGGGCAGAGGGCACAGAGGTGAGAGATAGAGGGAGGAATGGAGGAAGCCAGTATGGCTGGATCCCAGAGTGTGGGAGGGAGGGGTGTGCATCCCAAGCTTCCTGCCACTTTCCAGGACTCTGCCACCAGCCACTCCAAGAAGGGGGGGGAAGTTTCCCCCAAGAGATAAAACAAAGGCAAGGGATGGAAATCTGAGCCTGTGGATGGAGTTGTGCTATCCTGAGAGGCCAAGTAGAGAGAGGGGTGGAGATGGGAGCAAACCCATGTGTGAAACACTTTCTGACACATGTACCCACTGCAGAGGTAATGGATAAACAAGGCAGCTTTCTGGAACATTGCGATTTTCACACCCAAGGATACCTTTTGGGAGGGAGATGTACTAAAAAGTTGTTTGAAAAAGTAAGAAAATGGGATCATGAAAATAGAGAAATGCATGTTTGTGTCCTTCGGAGACCTCGCTTTTCACTTCCCTCTCTCTGCTGATTTGATTCAAAGAGAACTTATTAAGCAACTACTGTATTCAAGCTCCTGTGCCAGGGACTGGGGATGCCAGGAAACAAGGGAAGCCACCCCTGACCTCAAGAAGCTTACATTCTACTAAGGGAGACATCTTGCATGAAGGTACTTGAAAGGAAGAACAGATGCTAACAATGGAGGATGGGGGGATCAGAGAAGGCTTCAAGTGGTGGAGGGTGCTTCTCTGAGCTGAGACTGGAAGGGAAATAAGGATTCAAAGCAAAGGTGAGGAGGAAGCACCTTCTCAGCATGGGGACAGCTTGTATGAATGCATGGAGGTAGGGTTGCCACGTTGAGTTTGGGGAATAGCTATTAGGCCAGTGTGAAAGGACGGAATGTTTGAATTATTGAAAGGAGCTGTCCAGAAAGGGCTGGCGATCTGGAGAAGGACCAGGATGGAACATATGAATTTGGGAATCATCTACGAAAAGAAAAGAGTTGAACCCACAGGAGCCAATGAAAACATATAGGGAGAGAGTGTAGAGGGAGGAGAGGAGAGGGCCCAGGTAGGATTCCTGAGGGGCACTCATGGCTAGGAGGAATTCAGCAGCTTATAGACGCCTTCTCAGGATTATGCTTTCAAATGCATACAATAAAATGCACAGAAGAACAAAGGAAACCAATGAGACAGAAACAATGATCCAAAAAATAATTTTTAATAGCCCCCTGCTCTAGGAGACATGTTTCTCACAATGCACTGATTGTTCCTTAAACTTGGGATTCCCACTCTTGCCTCCCTGCCATTCCCCTGATGCCTGGGACACCCTCCCTCCTCATCTCCCTCTCTTAGAATCTGTAGTACTCTCCAAGTCTCAGCTCAAGGACCATCTCCTGTATAAGCCTTTACTAGGCTCAGCCTCCTCAAACGACCTTGTATTTACTTTTCTGTTTAGCTGCTAGAGCATAAGCTCCTTGAGGGGAGAGCAGGGACTATTCTTTTGTGACCTTGTATCACAAGCATCTAGTAAAGTGCCTGATACACAGTAGGCACTTAATAAATGCTTGTTGTATTGGGCTAGGAGTAGAGAGTGAAGACTGGGAGTACATTCTAGACCTAGGGAACAATGTAAGCAAAGGGGAGGGGTTGGAACATGGTTCCTTTTGGCTCTAGTCAATCAGTATGAACTAAAGCTAACAGCCAGGTGGGTATCAGCTTGTTCAGGACTTTAAAAATGAAGCTCATCTGATCTTGACTCATCAGGCTTAGGAGCATACTGTATAGTGCCCATCCTCATAGAGGTTATATCTAGAACCCCAAGATCTCGTCATGGGAAGGGACCACAGTGTCCAGTCTGAAGAAGCCACTGAGACCATCAGTCTTTGCATTAGTCCAGTGGGGGAGAGGCTGGGCTGGCTCTCACCACCTTGGGACAGCTCCAATCACAAAGAAGTTTTCCCTTATACTTGGTCCCTGGGGCCAGGCAGCACAAGTCTGATCTCCTTCACCAGACAGCACTTCGAATCCTCACTCCTCCCCCATCTGCACTCCTCTAGTCCTTAAATGTGGGAAAACAGGCATAGAAGGGACAAAGCTCTCTTGGGCACAAATACTCATCAGTAAAGGACATACCATACAAGGGCACCACAGAGGGAAAGGCTGAGCTTGATAAGAGGCATGGTTAAGGATGAGAAGCTTCTGACAGGGCTTGAAGGGAAGGAGATAAGCTCCCAGTTTTGGCTCTTACAGCAACAAGGCATTTGCTTTGCTCCTCAACAGTGCTAATCCTGGACTGTTCAGAAGAGAGAGCCTGTAATGTATGTGAGTGAGCAGATCTTAAGAAACAGCAAACATCTGCTTGGGATGAATGAAGATCATTGCCTGCAAAGGGGCTGATCTCATGAGAGTTGAGCACCCTCCTGGCCACCCAGTCTAAATGATCGCTCCCCTCCCTAATGCAAACAGAGCATGTTGCAATGAGCACCTGGGGTCACCACAAAGCCTGCAAGAAAGAGATACCATCAGATCCCCAGGAATAAAGGAGGGGGCAGGCTATCCAACTTTATTCACTTACTCAACTCCTGGTCTGCCATGTTTCTTCTCATTCCCTGCTAATTTCATTTCAGCCTAAGACGCCTGGGCTCATGCCTGTCTTATCTTTATTTCTCATGCAGGTTCAAGTTCATTCATTCCACATCCAAAGGAAAGAAAAGGAAAGGAACAATCCACCACGGGCTGTGACTTCATAGTGGTTATCGTGTCGTTATTAGAATAAATAACATACTGTAACACTCCATGCTATTAATTTCCACCAAGAGACTCAGAGCTTGGAAAGCCTATTCCTTGACAGGGCAGCCCTGACAGTACCCACTGTTGGGCCTCCCCTGGCCAGCCCTGTCCAATGGCTGACAAATACATCTAGTGTTTTGTCTGCCATTTTTTAGTATCTAGAAAAGGAAGCAGCTAGGTGGTGCAATGGATGCAAGTGCTGGGCTTGGAATGAAGAAGACTCCTCTTCCTGAGTTCAAATCTGGCCTCAGACACTTACTAGTGTGTGACCCTGGGCAAGCCATTTCACCATGTTTGCCTCAGTTTCCTCATATGTCAAGTGAGCTGGAAAAGGAAATAGCAAAGCACACCAGTATCTCTGCCAAGAAAACTCCAAGTGGGGTCACGAACAGTAGGGCATAACTGAACAACACTATCCAGGGTAAACTTGGGGGTTTAAGAGAAAAGTAGAAAAATTAAAATACTTTTGATACCCCAAACACTAAATTTCTTTATAGAAGGAACAACAACAACAAAAAAAAAAGAATCTCAAAGAGCTTGTCTTTGTCACATCACAAGTTTCCAGGACATCAGGGCATGGTGAGGTCCAGGGTGTTGAACTGACTGCAGTACTGTTTGGTTACCAGGAGTCAGAAGTTATTGGTAGACTCCATTCACTCAGCAGGAGTCAGCCAAGTCTGACATATGGAGGTGCAATGAACAAGTCTTTTTCAGATTGTCAGGCATCTAGCAAAAGAAAAACGGGGATTCTCTAGCTTTGCTAGAGGGAACCTAGCATGCCCACACCCAGGCACAGATGGAAAAGTCCAACTTTCCTAAAGGAAATGGGGGGGGGTGGCGCATTTTGTGCTTTGACTCTGGTTTAATAATAGTCCAAGATGGGGTGTGATCAAACTTCTATCAAGGCCAAGACAGCTTTTCTGGAGTCATTAAATGCATATTAGGAACTGAAAGGTAGCAGAGCTGAGTCCAGTTTTGGGATCAAGAAGCCCTTGGTTTAAATGTCACCTCATTTTTTAGTGCTCTGGAAAGAAGGAAGGAAGGGAGGGAGGATTTTTAATGTAAGATCTATACATCCTCTTTCCTGAATGGATAAATGAAAAATCACTTATTAGGTGCTTATGAGGTGCTCAAGAACATCTTGCCTCAGAGCAATAAGGGGAATTGTCCACTCAGATCATTTGGTGAAGAGCATTCTCTCCCCACCTCAAACACCCCTAGCCTCCTCATCCATATGACAGTGGGATTCCAGGAGACAAACTCTCTTCTTGTTTTACTGAAAAGCTATGAAAGAGGCCTCTCCTTTGTTTCAGAGTAAGCAAGACACGAAAAAGCCCTTTTCCCACCTCAATAGTGGTGTTCCCAGATTTCTACATAGTCACCAAAGGCTGGTCCAGAGAGAGGAAGGTCAGGACCAATTATATTCCAAGTTTAAAAAAAAGTTTTAACTGGAGTTCCTCATTTCAGCTGCTACATCTGTGGCTGAATGCCAGAATCTCAGAACTAGAAAGTACCTCAGAGGTCACCCCCTGCCTGGGTAAGGAGAGAAGCTCAACATTATTCAGGTAGGACAGTTGCTCAGCCTCTCTGGAAGTCTTTCCAATGCTGGACAGCTCCAACCTTTCTGAAGGCAGTCGTTCTACAGTCTACATGTGCTTCCCCAGTAACTTGCTCCTCTTGGTCCTTGTTCTACCCACAACAACCAACTAGAACATATCCAACTGCCATGTTTGTGATTTACTTTCTTCTTTTCTCCATCAAAGGACCCATCTGATGACTCAGTGTACCACAGAGGCTCCCGAAGTTTATGCCAATAGATGAATGCTCAGGTGGGTCATTCTCCAAGCTAACAGAACCTGCGGATGTGGGCTTAGGCAATGGACTGTATGTCTTTGGTCTGAGGATCAGCCTCCCTGGGCACAAGATGGATTATCATCAGAGCTGGCCACCAGTGAGGACTTTTCAGGTCATGTCTAGTCATGCAATAGTGAATCCAATGGGGCTGGCATCTCACTAGCAGAGGATAGAGAGGCACAATGGAAATCACTGGTTCCTGAAGTCAAAGGGATAACACCACAGCATTGTTGGGAAGGAAACTCTCCATTAGGCTTAAATTGCTGGGCAAGTATGAGTTACTTTTAGAATAATAAATTGTAAATTTAATAGCTTCATTGAGCTGGAACCTTACACTGGAAACAGATTAAAATTGAGAGCAGAACACTAGAGGATGAGAGATGTGTGATGTTTTCATCATCCTTTACAATTAAAGGTTGGGACTGCAGAAGGGAAGGGAAGTAACGGATGGTGAACAGAATAAGAGATGGAAAGGATATCAGAGCAACTCTAATCACAGGATCACTGACCTAGAACTACATGGGGCCTCAGAGGCCATTCCTCTGCCCATCTTACAGGAAAGGAAAATAAGGCCCAGGGAAGTGGAGCGCAGGAATTTGAACCTAAGTCATCTGCCTCTAGAGCCAATGATCTTCCCACCAGCCCATACTGCCTCTTTTCAGTTCAATCCTTTCACATTAAAGTTGAAGAAACGGAGGCCCAGAGAGGCGATGAGATTTTTTTTTATAAGGACATCCTGCTAGCAAGTGACAGGGCTGAGATTCCAAGAAGCCACCTTGCTTCTTTTGACTCTAAGGCCAGTTGCCTGGAGTTTCAAGATTGTTGAAGAGACTCAAGATTTTTTGTTTGATTGGTTTGCTTGTTTCCTCCTCTTGAAAGGGCAGGGGCTGGACAAGATGACTTCTGGCCTCCTTCCCAGCTCCAGATCTAAGCCCATGATTAAGGAACAGTGGACTTGTGTGGTCAGCCACTGACACCTACCCAGAACCAGATGTTTGCTTTCCTAGCTTCAATGAGAGTTCTTTAAACAAAAAATAGAGGACAAGGGGAACAGGGGCAGGGACCCCGTAGAGTCCAAAAAGAGCTCTGGATCAGGGGTCAAACAATCAGCATTCTCAATCTGGCTCAATTATACATTACTTATGACACCTCGGTCCCAATTCCTAGTCCACAAAAAGAGGTGATCGAGGGTCCTTTTCAACTCCTAAATCCTAGGACGTGCCAAGGATCCCAGAGGAAACTGTATGTCTAGTTATTAAGGCAACACTCAGGCCTGAGAGAAGAAATGGCAGCAGACAAGCCTCCAAGAAATTCCAAGGAGGAAACTTTGGGGTGTAGTGCTAGTCAAATTGATGGGAATGAGAAGGTACGGGGCAGTGGGGGAACATCTCCAAGAAGCTGATGAAGAAAGCTACCCCAGGAGCAGCATTTGGAATGCACCAAGCAACGTCCCCCGTCCCCCGTCCCCCGCCACTCCCCAGGCATTAAATATTTAATCAGAACTTGATGACCGTAGAGGTAAAACATGAACTCTGCTACCTGATGGGGGGGGGGGGGGGATCCGCCATCTGGCATGGCAGGGCACCAGCAACTCTGAGCAAAGCCCAGCCTTCCCGAGAGTGACAAGTACGGGATCAGAGCTGCTGGCGCAGGTGGGGAAATGCTTGTCCATCGAGTGCTATATAGTCACCCTTCCTGTTATCATTCAGCGGTCAGTACTAACCTGAGAGAGCATCCAAAGCTCTCCACAGGACCTGTAACTTGCCAGATTATGAGGCTGCTCCCAAGTCTGGCACCCCCTGTTCTAAGCTCCTTCCCAGCTCTGACATTTCCTTCCCTAAGGTCCCTCCCAGCTCCGCCATTCCCTGTTCTAAGGCCCCTCCCAGCTCTGCCATTCCCTGTTCTAAGGCCCCTCCCAGCTCTAGCATCCTCTTTTCTCAGGTCCCCTGACCAGGCCCAACAGCCTCTACACTCAGTAAAATGTAAAGAGCCCTCAGTTTAGTCCCCATCCTGTCTCTGTCACTACAGACTCAAGCTTGTCCCATCCCCTCTTTGGCCTCTTTCCTCCCAAATAAAAGGTCTCAGGCCAGAGAATCTGTTTCCTTCCAATTCTGATGTCCTGCATGTCCAGTTTCTGCTTGGACCCTGGGGGCAGCTTCCCCGGGCTCTCTGGGCACAAGCGGACAGATGCCAGCACCAGAGGAATATTCGAGCCCCTCTCTCCCAAGTCCTCCTGGAGGCCAGTGTGAACTCCCAGGGTCTAGAGGTGGATATCAGAGGCTCTGGGCAAGCCCTGCAGAAGGGACAGGATGCTCTGACCTGGTGATTCCATCACTATGGCCTCTGAATGTCACAGCATCCCCAAAGATAAGCCATCGTACCAGAGTTAACGATTTCTTCCCCCTGCTGGGGCACTGCCTTCCTCACCAGCTGTTCTGGACCAGATGATGAGACAAGGACAAGGAAAATTATTTTTGAGAATGTCAGCCCTGGCATCCCATGTCCTACAGGAGGCTTATGGAAAGAACCACTGGGCACAGACAGAAGAGAAGCAACCTTATCCCCCTGGGGGCTGAGGGAGGGCACAAAGGGCAGGGACCTCAGAGCTCACTGCCACCAATCCCCTCATCTTACAGAGAAGGCAGCTGAGGCCCAGGAAAGAGGCCAGGAATTGCCCAAGCTCCCAAGGGGAGCAAGAGGCTTCCGACCCCAGGCTCTCCACCTCCAAGCTCAGGGATCTATCCATTAGGCTCTCCTGTCTCCTGGCCATTCTCATCTCAGCTTTATAACAACCTTGAGGATGGAGGCAGAGGGGAGGGTCAGAAAGAGCACAGGAGGGCAGGAACTGTTTCCTGTTTGCCTTTGTATCTATTCCCAGCTCGGTGCCTGGTATGGAGCAGGGGCATAGCTCAGTAAATGTTTGTTGGGTGTAATGTAAATTACAGTAGAATGTGAGCTCCTCGAGGGCAGGAACTATGCTTTATATCCTCCAAACAAAGCACAGTGCCTGGCACACAGCAGGCAGCTAAGAAATGCCAGTTACATTGAATGGAGGCATGCAGAGTAGATTGTCAGCTCCTTGAGGGCACAGTCTTCGTGCACTGCCCTAGCACTCCACCTGGCACACAGCAGGTGATTAATAAGTGCCCATTGGTTGATTTTTTGATGTCCCAGATAAGGAAACAGTCTTAGAAGGGTAGGGACCCCACAGTAAAGAGCAGTGGTGGGGCCAAAAGCCCTCCAAGGTCATAGCCACTCTGACCAACAGCCCCTCCACCTCCCATTAACAGAATCCCAGGGTCGAGCCCTAATCCAGCCTCTAGGAGAGGAAATGGACAACTGACATCCCCACTCCCAATGAGGCTTCAGGAAACAAAGTCATTTTAGAAAATAAAGAACATGCACAGTCACAGACTCAAGGATGGCCAGAGTGGGATCGGGGTTCAAATTCCACCTCTGATTTTTGTTATCAGTGTGATACTAAAAAGTCATTAAATGTTGTCCAGGCTCCCCATCTGTAAAATGAGGGGACTGGAATTGGGGGTGAGGGCTCTTTTCCAGCTTTAAACCTATCAGAAAATCGTAAATCTCTTTGACTCTGTTTTTTGGTTTGAAAAATGAGGGAGCTAGACTGGATGACCCAAGGTCTACTTTCATCCACCTTCACTTGACAGTTGGGGAAACTGAGACCCAGTGATGGGGAAATGATTTACTCAAGGTGATAGAGGCCAGGAGGAGTGGCCCATCTGTCAGATGCTCCTTTGGCCCAGGGTTACCAGATAATTAGCCAAGAATAAATAGGCAGGCTTGTCATTAGGGGCTTCTTGTAGAAACTCAGCACTCTGGGGTTGTGGTTGATGTCATGTGAAATGGGTAGCCAAACATTCATGTGATGAGAGGAAAACATCAAGAGTTTCTTATAAATAGTTTGATATTTTCTTTGAAAGGAAGGGGAGGGTGGAAAGAAAGAAAATGCAAAACCCATTTTCACTGGAAAGAGCAGATTTTAAAGGAATTCCCAGCCTGAAAGAGTCGGAAAGCCAGGATAGCTGATGAGGGCATTTGGACAGACCTCGGGTCACAAGGGACTCCATCCTAGACCAGTCCAGGTGGCCTACGCCGGGGGTGGGGTTCAAGCTATGTTATCTGTCCCAAGAGCAAAGCAGAAGTGGGGATCCAGCGTCCGAGGCGGGGACCCCCCGCCCCCTGGCCCCAGAGCCATCATTTCCAGTGGGCTTTGCTCCCTAGCACCAAGGAGACAGAGGAGGAAGCAAATCCTGCAGCATCACGAAGGCAGGCAAACTAGACTAAGGCACAAGGAGACACCGAGTCCTGGTTCCCCTTCAAGAAGATGTGGGGATGAATATTTCAGCAGCTGCCGAGATCACTCGATGTTTTTGTACTTGGTGAACAGGTTGTATAAAACCCGCAGGGTAGACTTGAGATCCAGGTTGACGACATCTGCAGGGGAGGAAAGGCAGCAGCTATTTAGGAGGTTTAGAGGGAGCTAGGGAGGGAGCAAGCCCCCCCCCCCACCCTGTGTTAATAATATACAGAAATCCCGCACAGCAAATGCCCAGACTCATCATCTCAGGAACAAGGGCAATAATCAGTCAATTTAAAAGCACCTGTTAAGTGTCTACAATGTACAAAGCACTGGGGATAAAGGTCCCCAATTCAAGGAGCCCAGTCCACTCTGTCAAGAGTTGGGGATAGCACACTGCCCCTGCCCTCTTGCAGCTTCAATCTATTGGGGGAAACAACAGCAGATGCTTATTTACAAAGTTAACATGAGGCTCTAGCAGCTGGGGAATCAGGGGCATTGGTTTTACAAGGTCCTTCAATGGGAGTAAGGAGGGGGTGGGAGAGAAACTAACTGACAGTTAACTGAGAACAAAAATAAAAGAAGCTAAGGAGTCCGAGGGGCCTCGGCTGAAGAGGGAGCGCATTCCAGGCACAGGAGGCACTGGGTGAGGAAGAAGGGAGTATACAGACTAGAAGGGTAGGTGGGAGCCCCTGGGGCGTCTGGAGCTGACCTGGGCTCTAGGACACTCACCTGGACAGCCGGGCAGGGGAAGGCAGTAGCAGGGGCTTCGGTGTCTCCCCACGGTTGGTAAAATGGCCTATGGTCGTTTTCTCCTTTCCTCCCCCGACCCTTGGCAGGCAGGTATGACTCCCATTTTAAAGGGGACAGAAGGCCAGAGGCAAAGGCGGGTCTTGGGGCTGCCATCCAGAGCTCTCTGGGGGCCAGCACAGTTGCCTCCCCAGATGGGGAATAACACAGTGCCAGACCTTCACAAGTCCCTGGCTGCTGTGCCTTCATTACATTTGGCTATTTTTACTTTCTGGAAATCAATCTCGCTGCTCTGAAATCTCTGCTGCGTCCATGGGATAACATTGCTATTTAAAGACAAACCGACACCTCCCTGAAACCCAGCCGGTCTCATCTAGAAACAGGCCTCCAGCCGTCTTTTTAATCTGAACACAGTAAACAAGGTCCAGGAGAAAGGGGTGGGAAGGTTGACTGGCAGGTTTGGGCTTCCTGGGCTTTCTAGCTCAGCCTCTGCCCCAGTGCCAGAGGACAGACATCAGCCCAGGATGATGACTAGGAGCCCTCAACTGCCCTGGCCAATGTTTGCCATAGCAACCAACAAACACGACATCAGCCACGACTGATGTTGAGGCCGAGTGGGCCCCGAGGAGCTGGCTCATCTCAGGAAGCAGGAGATCCTGAGGCCATTGGCTGTAGCCCCCCGCACCTGGCACACAGCAGGCGCTTAACAGAGGCTTGGTGGAGGGCTACCGAGAAACTTGTTCTGCCTGGCCCGAGTAGAGAAAACCAGAAGCAAACAGGGAGTTGGAGAGTGGGGGAAAAGGATTCACAGAAGCAGACATGGGATTGGTTTCATGAAGGGGAAAAACATCCTGAACAGAGGTATCCAAAGGAAGAAGTTAAATGGGCAGCCTCAGGAGGTAGTGAGTTCCCCATCACTGGAGGTCTTCAAGCTAAGGCTGGATGACCTGCTGTTAGAGATGGTGTTGGGAAGGGGGATTTCCTAGGCAGCTACTGCACCAGGTGCAGCTCTTCTGAGGGTCCTTTTAGTTCTGTGATCAGTAATTATCAGCCTCCCAAATTTCCCCCAACTTCTGACTTGACAGAACAACAACAAAAAAAAAGCATGGTCACCATAACATTAGCGAGTAAACAGTTACAAATAGCCTAATTGTACGACTGGCTGACCCCGACACACTGAGCCTCAGTCCTTATAAATGCTGAGAAGGGAAAACTGGCACTGATCAGATCACTGACCCAGGGAAGAAAGCGAGTGAGGCAACTCTTGCAAAGTGCACAATCTGTCTGTCTGTCTGTGTCTGTCTGTCTCTCTCTCTATCTCTGTGTGTGTGTGTCTCTCTCTCCCTCTCCCTCTCTTTCTCTATCCCTCCTGTCTCTCTCTCTCTCTCTCTCTCTCTCTCTCTCTCTCTCTCTCTCTCTCCCCCTCCCTCCCCAACCCCCTCAGCATGATAGCCTTTAAAGGGGTCCTGGGCTAGAAGGGTCCAACCTCCCTGTGTCACATATGAGGACACTGTGGCCCAGAGAAGCTGACTGTCACACTTTGTCACAACCAGAAAGTGGGAATTCCATCTGGGGCAGTTTGCAATTTTCCCAGAGGCCTTGACATATGAGCGTGATCAGCACCTCAGTTAAGGAACAAGGAACAGAGCTGAGGAGGCCGGACCCCACAGACCCTCCATCCAAAACCCCATGAGAGAGGGGAGGACACCCTCTGGCCTAAGAGAGTGCTGGGCTCATCCTCCCTTCAGCAGGGCCCCACAGGGAGCGTCTCTCTGGGAGAATTCGCCACGTCATGTAGACTTTTGGCAAATTAAAAAGAATTCCACGAGCAAATATCACAGATGTCTGTGGATGACTTCCTCCGACACCAAACCATGGTGGAGATGATGCTGTCTCCAGAAGATTCTGCCAGGGAAGTCCAAGTTCTGGCAGGTCTGCATAGGTTGGAAAGGCATCAAACATAAGGGGACAGACCTAGTCAGCTGTCCAGGGAATGTCCTGGCAAGGCGAGAAAAGCTCGCACCGGATGGTGGTAACCACCTGGGGAAGGTTTGGGGCCACAGCAATTCATAAAACCAACTTCTCAGGTACCAAAGAGAGAAAACTAACACAGACAAGAATCTCTGGAACAAAACATTTTCATTATTGTATGTATTATCAATGATAAATTCCTGTGTCCTTGGGGAAATCACTTCCCTTCTGAGACCCCTCTGTCAAATGAAAGATGGCGAAACTCAGTCTGAAAATGTCCACCCCTCCCAGCCATGACCTCCCCTATTCCAAAGCCCCTCCCAGCCCTGACCTTCCCTATTCTGAGGCAGCCCCCAGCTCTGCCATCCCCTGTTCTAAGGCCCCTCCCAGCTCTGATATTCCCTATTCTAAAGCCCCTCCCAGCCCTGACATTCCCTGTTCTCAGGCCCCTCCCAGCTCTGACATTCCCTGTTCTAAGGAGCCTCCCAGCCCTGACAGTCTCTGCTTCAAGTACCAAAGAGCTTTCCCTTAGACTCTTCATCTACTTGGTCAATTCTTCCTTTGTCTCTTATCTAATCCCAGCCTCTCACTACCTTCCTTCCCGTTGAACATCATGGAAGACATCTCAAGCCAATGTTTCTGCATCCAATGAAGGGCAAGAAAAGAGGTAGAGGAAAGGCAGCCAAATCTAAGGCATTTCCCAGTGACCCCAGGGGGACCATAAACAGGCCAGAATCCCATGTGATCGCTCCCATCAATGCCAACTCTAACACCTCCCAAACTTAAGAGTAAAAGTTTTCTGACTCCAGCCAGCAGAATGAAGTCATGCATATACCCCACCTACCCCCAAGAGGTACCCTCAGCCAGGAATCCAATCTAATCAACATTTATTAAGTGCCTACTGCTAAGCCCTGGGGATACATTTAGTTTAGTTAGTTAGTTTGTTTTTAAGAGTCCCTCTCCTCAGGAGTAACATACACACTCAGTTGGGTATCTTACCCCACAGGAAAGAATGAGGAAGGGGATTAAAAAGGGAGGGATGATAGAAGGGAGGGCAGATAGGGGGAGGAGGTAATCAAAAGCAAACACTTTTGAAAAGGGACAGGGTCAAGGGAGAAAACTGAATAAAGGGGGACTGGATAGGAGGGAGCAAAATATAGTTAGTCTTTCAGATCATGAGTATTGTGGCAGGGTTTTACATAATGATACATGTGTGGCCTATGTTGAATTGCTTGCCTTCTTGGGGAGAATGGGTGGGGAGGGAAGAAGGGAAAGAATTTGGAGCTCAAAGTTTTAAAAGCAGGTGTTCAAAAAAAAATGTTTTTGCATGCAACTGGGAAATAAGATATACAGGCAATGGGGCATAGAAACCTATCTTGCCCTACAAGAAAGTAAGGGAAAAGGGGATGGGGGGGAAGTGGGGTGACAGAAGGGAGGGCTGACTGGGGAATGAGGCAATCGGAATATATGCCATCTTGGAGTGGGGAGAAAATGTGTACTTCAAAATCTTGTGGCAATAAATGCTGAAAACTAAAAATATTAAATACATAACAATTTTTTTAAAAAGACTCCCTCTCCTCAAGGAGCTTACACTCTCAAGGTGGGGACAACATACAAAAGATAGGAAATGGCCAGGGCCAGAACAGATGGGACAACAGGGCCGGAGGCATTCCCAGGAGCAGGAAGAGGAGTGAGTCAGGGGCAGCTTTCTGCCCTCTATAAATAAGGAGGACAGTGGGAGAAGCCTTGGACTCTGCCTTCCAATCAGAGGGGAGAAGTACAGTCAATCAAGGCTTGATGAAATCTGAGGTGATGAGCTGAACCTGGGAAGGTGTCTTATTAATGGGAGTCTAAAACCAGGCAGAGCAGCAAGTGCAGAGGACAGTCAGGGTTAGGGGAAGGGGGAGGGGACTGGAGAAGCAAAGTACCAAATGCACAGATGGATGCAGTGGAGACAGACTTTACCTCGGCCAAGACCACAGTAGCCCAAAGGGGCCATTAGAGGATGCTAATTCAACCCCAAGAAATGCCTGGCTCCAGGATTCAAAAAAGACACTACCCCCCAATTATGCCAAAGATCACTGTGTTGGGTGGGGGGGGGGGGCGGCATATCCTAGCCTGGCCACTCACCAGCTGTGTGACCTAGGTAAGTCACTTCATTGGGCAAATAATACCTGCCACCTGTTATTTGTGAGTAACCAATTAACAAGTATTCATGAAGCACCCTCTGCATTCTAGGCATGGGTGGGAGGGGTCAGAGATATAAAGATAAACAGGAAACAGCCCCTGCCCCTAAGAAGCTTCCATCCTATTTGGGGACACAAAATACACTCACAAATAACTCAAGTGCAGAATTACTTAAGCACCAGCCCTGTGCCAGGCACCAGACAGATAAAGAAAAGAGAAACAAGTACTTGCCCTCAAGAAGCTTATACTCCAGTGGTGGGGGAAGAGAGGTGATGATGCCCATGAAGTGCTTTATACACCTCCCAGCTCTGTATAAATGTGTCATTATTAATTACCTGCTACTTAACGACTTACCTAGTGTTTTCCTCATTCTGACCCTGTGAGGTCAAACAAAATGACAGAGGAGGAAACAAAGTCGCAGAGCTAGAATGAAGCTGAGCTACAGACTCCAGACTCCCCCCACCCACCCAGAGCTTTGCCCCTCAGAACCATCACAGATCTAAAGTTAGAAGTGAGCTGGGAGGTTCAAACCCCTCATTTTACAGGGGAGGAAACTGAGTGTCACAGGGAGGGACGGTGTGACAGGGAGTGACTTGCCCAAAAACTGGAGATAGAAGGGACCTGGGATGCCATCTAGTCCAACCCTCTAATGTTACAGGGGAGAACAGTGTAGCTCAGGGAGGATAAGGGAGTGGTTAAACAGAGGACGCAGAGACAGTAATCGTCAGAGGCAGGATTTGCACCCAGAACCTTTGACTCTAGAACCAATGCCTCGGGCACTGTAATATACTGTTCCCTTAGGACTCCTGTGAGTCCACACTGGGCATCAGATGGGACCCAGCAAGCTGCGATTCTCAGGATAATGACCCTGTCTAGAAGGAACCTAAAAACCAGACAGGTCTGACTGAAGGAAGACTCTAGGGTCCTTCTGACGCTCCTTCTGGAGGTCAGAATAAGAACTGAGCCCCTGGGCACTACAAGGTTTCTCCCCAGGTATTTCCTGCCTCCTCCCCACCCCAATATGTCCTGCTCCGCCCCAGTAACTAAATTAAACTCTCGCCTCAAAAGGAAATAAGGAATGAAGCCTTCTGCACGTCCCAGCTGCTTTCAGTCAGAGGGACAGACACAGGTGGCCGTCCAAGTGAATTCTCCTGAGTGGTATTACCAAGGCCCAGAAATGCCCGATGTAACAAAGCCTGAGTAACTGGAGAGCGGCCAAGCCTCCCCTTGGCTATTTCTGAGCGCCAGCTGCCTCCTAACCCAGGCGTTCCCGCTCCCTACACCCAGCCCAGCCTAGCCTACACACACCCTCACTCAAGAGGGGACCCGGGCAAGGCTCTGGAGGGAGCCAAAGGATCATGAAGCCTGGTCCCTCCCCTCAGGTGGCTTAGAATCTAACTCGATCTCAGAGGGAAGGAGGTGTGACCAATCCAATCGCTGGGCCTCTGTCCCTTGCTTTAAGTTGGAGTGAGCTCGGACCAGTTCCTCGATTTCTCTGGGCTTCAGCTTCCTCAACTGAAAAATGATGGGGGGACCCACCACCAGAAACCGCTGGGGTGGAGATGAGCTGAGGGATGATGCTTCGAGCCCATAATCCTGCCTCTGGCCCCTTCACTGTGGCCGGCTTGGAGGCTCCTGGACTCTCTTCCATGCCTCTGAAGCCTTCTCACCAGGAAAGATCCCTGCACCCCTGCTGCCCCCTTCCCCTACTGGAGAGCTCTGCCAATTTGAGGAAGGGCCCAGGCCAGCCTTGCTCATGTTTTTGAACTTTCCCAACTTCTCCATGCCCCTGAGACTTCCCCACACACCCCTTTTCTGGGCTATCTTCTCCCATTAGAATATATGTTCCTTGAGGGCAGGGACTTTCTTTTTTGCCCTTATCTATATTCCCCACAGTTTAGCACAGTGCTTGGCACACAGTAGTACTCTATAAGTGCTTGGTGACTCAACTTTCCTCATCTATAAAATGGGAGATGGGTGGTCAGTGGCCTCTAAGCTTCCTTCCAGTTCTAGACACATAATACTTTTATCTCTTATGGTCATGGCTTTTATGCTCACTACATGTGTGATGATGGCCGAGTCACTAGGCCTCAGTTTCCTGATCTAAAAAATGAACTCAGTGACCTCATAGGTTCCTTTCAGAACTAGGTCTACAACCCAGTCCAGAGGTGAACAAGAGTCTCCTCTCCCAGGCTCCCAAAAGCTTCTGAATAACTTCCTTTTGAAGACCTCCTGGGACAAGGAGCTCATTTACCAAGCCAACCATCATATCCTCCAAGGCAGCGACAGTCACCACCACTTCATGCTATCAACAGGACAAAGCATAGGTTTGAGCCTCTGAACCATCCTAGCTAAGTGACTCGGGGTGAGACTTCACCTCTCCACGAGCCAGGCAGCTTTTCAAGGTGCTCCCTGGCATCATGGAATTATCAGGACTAACCTGGACTGGGCCCCAAGGAGGATGATAGGAAAAGATACCTCCCTCCTGTCTTTGCAGAGGCGGGGAGCTATGGGTACAGAATGCTGCATATACTCTCAGACTTGGTGACTGTGTAGAGTAATTTTGCTGACATGTATTTTGTTCCTTTTTTGTTATAAGACACGGCTTGCTGAGGGAGAGGGATATTATTTAGAAATGGGAAGGGATGAAAACAAGAGGAATCGATCATTTATTTTTTATGTCTCTGATAAAAGGAATCTCATACCTTCTGGGCGAGCCTTTGGTTTCTTGAGTCCTCCATCTTGCATGAGTTCAAAAGCGAATGAAACGTTGTGCACCTGCCCCCCCCCCCAAAAAAAAAAGAGAGTAGGTGCCCATCATCAAAGAGCAGCAATTACCTCTGGAGGACCCGGGCCAGAAGTGGAACGTATGCCTCCTGAGGGGAGGGACCACGTTTTTATTGTCACAATTCCAGCACCCAAGAAGCAAGCAATCAATACTTATTAAATGCCTACTAAGCACCAGGTGCTATGTGAAGAGTGGGACACAGCAAGCATTTCATAAAAGCTAGGCAGACTGAATCAAATTCCATCCCTCCTCTTCCTCCCCTCCCAAGAGAGAATCATGTTGAATGTCTGAGGACAAACTACCGCCATCTTCATCTTCAGAGCCCCAGCCCAACCCTCCAGTGTCTGCTCTCCAAGGCCTTATTTCTACTTTCAGGAAATCCATCCCCAAGTGGAGCCTGATGGTTGCCTTGCCTTGTGAGGGGTGGGGTGGGGTCCAGTGATTGTTTGGTTTTTTTCTCTTGTAGAATGATTTATTCTTGCAAAGTTCCATATGGCTTAGAAAGTTCCTCTTTGAAAAGGGTAAATTATATCATCCGTAGAGGCACAAAAACATAGTATAGTAGAGAGAAAGAAGGGAGAGAGAAGAGCTATATTTGAGCTTTACTCTCATTGGATTTGGTTCAAGAAGGGAATAACATACACTGAGAAGTATAGAAATCAAACTTGTCTACAGGCAGTAGGAGGGGTAACTTTAGCAAAGTTGCAGGATATAAAATAAACCCACAT
Organism: Phalanger gymnotis; assembly: GCA_028646595.1. Lineage (NCBI taxonomy): Eukaryota > Metazoa > Chordata > Mammalia > Diprotodontia > Phalangeridae > Phalanger > Phalanger gymnotis. The sequence goes on from CM053623.1 coordinate 233,226,470, forward strand.
AAATCCTCAGCATTCCTATATATTACTAACAAAGCCCAACAGCAAGAAATAGAAACAGAAATTCCATTTAAAGTTACTATAGACACTATAAAATATTTGGGAATCTACCTGCCAAGACAAACCCAGGGCCTATATGAACACAATTACAAAACACTTTTCACACAAATAAAGTCAGATCTAAACAAATGGAAAAACATTAGTTGCTCATGGTTAGACCTAGCTAATACAATAAAACTGAAAATTTTTCCTAAATTAATTTACTTCTTCAGTGCCATACCAACTGAACTACAAAAAAATTATTTTACAGAGCTGGATAAAATCATAACAAAATTCATCTGGAAGAACAAAAGGTCCAGAATATCAAGGGAATTAATGAAAAGAAATGCTAGGGAAGGGGGCCTAGCCATCCCAGATATTAAACTGTACTATAAAGCAGCAGTCATCAAAACTACCTGGTACTGGCTAAGAAACAGAGTGGTGGATCAGTGCAATAGGACAGGTACACAAGCTGCAGTAGTCAACGACTACAGCAATCTACTCTTTGATAAACCCAAAGAATCCAGCTTCTGAGCTGAGAACTCACTATTTCACAAAAACTGCTGGGAAAATTGGAAAATGGTAGGGCAGAAACTGGGCATAGACCAATATCTTATACCATATACCAAAATAAAGTCAA
>CM053623.1:233227645-233253029 GCA_028646595.1 Phalanger gymnotis
GAGGACAGACTGGGGAACAGGGCAACCAGAATACATGCCATCTTGGAGTGGGGGGGGGTAGAAACGGAGAGAAAATTTGTAATTCAAACTCCTGTGAAAATCAATGCTGAAAACTAAATATGTTAAATAAAATTTATTAAAAAAAAAGAAGTTGAAAAAAGAAGTTGAACCTGAAAACAAAATTAAATTGGCTTTTTCTTTTTGAAGATGTCTCTGGTACATCCTGCCTCTGTGACCCTGGACAAATCACTTAAATTTCTCAGGCAATGTTCTAAGACTAGAGGTCTAATGAAATCACATTCTAGTCCTCTTTCCTACCAAGCTCACTGACTGCCACTGGACTGTAAGTTCCCTGAGGGCAGGGACTATGTGACCTCTCAACTCTGCACCCGAGTATCTGAAGCAGCATCTTGCAGATGGCAGATACTCATCAAATGTCTGTCGAGTTAAATTTGGAGCTCTGTTTACTGCCTAGCATCTCAGTCTCTCTCCACGTATATTTTCTTAACAGTTTTACTTGGAACAATCTTCTCTCCAAAACAATGTCTCTGGCACTTGCCCCGTGGAAGCAGAGATGTGGCAAGAACTCAACCAAACACATTTTCTTCCTACTTAAAGGAGACATGAGAAGTGTGGTTGACAAGACCTCCTGACCTCTCCCGAGTCTGGCAGGGAGCCCCTTCCTGGACTCTGCTGGCTCCCCACCACCCTTGTTGGGCTGGACCTGGGGCAGACACCCTCGGTTAGCCTCAGCAGCCCGGAAGCTTGGGGCAGCCAGCCAGGAGTCAGTAAACAGACTAAGACCCATGTGCTGGTTATCATTTGTCTCTGGCTACCCACACTGACTCACATTCTCTGCCCACCCCCGGATCATCACACATGCCTTCAGATGACCTTTGAGAGGGCCAAGAATAATGTTTCCAATGACCACAGTCTAAAGGTTAACTCCTGGAAGCATTAGGGATACACACAACCAGAAAAAGATGACATGCTCCTCCCAGGGTCCTTCCCCAAGCCATCACCAAAGCCCACAGTCTTAATGCCCAGACATCTGCATAGGTGTGTACTTACCTTCTGATCAAAATTCTCTGGGGTTAAATGAAAGTTATGGAGAGGAACAAAGTACCCTTCCAGCAGGCCCATGAGCAAAACCAGGTAGACACCATCTGCAAACTGAAGAAAACCAGCATCAGTGATGTTCCTGGATAGATCCTGCCTCCCACTCCTTCAAGCAGAGAGAGCCATGTTCAAGTCTAGAATGCCTGCCTCTGGAACCACACTCCTTCTGCCAGGGCTGCCGTGCCCCTTCTGCCACAGTCAGAGAGATATTCACCTTCTCCTGGCTCCAGGGAGGAAGGAGATACCCTTGGGCTCTCATTTTTCAAGCCGTATGAATAATTCTGGGTGGATGGAGCCTTGTGTCCCTAAGACCTCAAGACGTGGTCACTACCATACCCATGGTCACTACCACTGCTTACTGAGCTCTGGGAGGGCCCACTCGCCCTTTCTGCAGTGGGAGAAACCAAGGCAAACAAAGGCCAGGGAACCACACAAAACCTAAGGATATTGGAAGCACTGTGATCCATAGAGGACCGAGTTCAAGTCCCACCTCTGATCCTTACTACCTAGGTGACCTTGGGTCAGTCACTTAAAATCCCTGGGCTTCACCCAGCTCCAGGAGAGCCATTACTCTACGAGGTCATTCTGACTCTACCACCTTCTAGCTATGATCTTAGACCTCAGCACCCTTGTTTGTAAAACTGGGGGAGGGTGGGGTGTGGGTCCCTTCCAGGGGAAGGCCTGTGATCTTATGATGCCCCCAGCTCTTTCACTTCTATCTGTGTGACCTTAGTAAAATCACTTGGCCTCCAGGGGCCTCAGTTTCCTCTTCTGTAAAATGAGAGGGATGGAGTAAATGACCTCAAAGGTCCCTTCTGGTACTTGGCTCTGTCACTTACCTATGACTTTAGGAAAGGCCCTTTCTCCCCTGCCCCAGTTTCCTCCTCTGTCAAGGGAGGGCACCAACCAGAGGACCTCTAAGGCCCCTTCCATTGGAAATGTCCAACTCCCTCATTTTACAATTCCCCAGAAAAAGGAAGAGCCTTGGAGGCGGTCCCACAGTCAACGGGCAGGAGAGCAGGAGAGAGACTCCGTGTTTCCTAGATTTTCTAGGCACCATTTTAAAAGTACAAAGAATGGACCAAGGAAAGAAGAGTGGGGGTTCTGAGGGTCTAGAAAATACCAGGATAACAGGGGAGGAAATGAGGATAAGCAGAGACACTCAGAAAGAAGATGCCAGAGACCCCAGAGGTCTGGAAGGAGCACGCGACCCCCAGCCTACTTACAGACAGGCAAGCAGATGGGAGCAATGAAGGGAGCCCATGGAGAAGAGGGGATGGACTGGCCCATTCTTGGAGTGCCAGCTCAGGAGGAGGAAGAAGGGAGAAACTGAAAACACCTTTGTCTCCCAAACCAGCTCCACAGAACAGGAGCACACGATGTCTCACACAAGCTTCTTTTCTATTCTTTTTACGACTAATGTTCAGAACACCAGGACGCTCGGTGTCACAGTGGACAACACAGAGCACAGGGCCTGGAGTCCAGAACACCTGACTGCAAATGCTACCTTAGACATAAATGAAGTGTATGTATGTATATGTGTGTGTATATATATAGATAGATAGATAGATAGATAGATAGATAGATAGATAGATAGATAGATAGATATAGATAGATAGATTGATACATAAAATATGGTGCTTTGCAAACCTCAAAGTCCCATATATTCAATCAGTCAGTCAAGAAATACTAAAGGAACTCCCAAGTGAGGAAAGACCCTCAACCAATGCAGGTTGGCAGTTTTCTTAGTCAGTTAATAACTATTTATTGAATATCTGCTAAGTGCCAGGCACTGTGCTGAGGAAGGCAGCACATAATCCCTGTCCTCAAGGAACTTATAACCTAATGGGGAAGCCAACATACAAACAAATACATACAAAGTAGCCATATACAGAATAAGTAGGAAATACTTAACAAAGGGAAGGCATTGGAAGCGAGAGAGATCAGGGAAGGCTTCCTGCAGGAGGTGGGATTTCAGGTGGGACTTAGAGGAAGCCAGCCAGAGTGGAGGAGGGAGAGCATTCCAGGCAGGTGAGATGGCCAGAGAAAAAGTCCCGAGCTGAGAGGTGGACAGAGTCAGGAGGAGGCTGGTGTGGCTGTGTCAGAGGGTATGTGCTAGGGAGCAAGGTGTCAGAAAACTGGGAAGGGGGGAGGGGGCCAGGTTAGGAAAGGCTTTGAATGCCAAGCAGAGGGTTCTGGATTTGTTCCCGGAGATAACAGGGAGCCACTGGAATTTACTGAGTAGGGATGACAGGGTAGGACCTAGGCTGAAGTCTAGTTTGACGGCTGTGGGTGCAGTGCGTAAACACTCTGGCTTTAGAGTCCAAGGACATCCATGAAAATCTCCACTCACCAGCAATGTGACATTGAGCCAGTGCCTTCACTTGCCTCAGTGTCCTCATCTGTACAACGAGGAGGCTGCGCTCAATGGTCTCGAGCTCTCTGGTTCTGTGAATTCTTTTGCTCTCATGGTTGCTGACCTTGGGTGACCCTGGGTCAGCCTCAGTTTCCCCATCTATACTACAAGAGGCTGTCACTAGGTTGTCTCTGGAGATTCCTTCTAGCATCTCTCATGAGCCTGGATATTGGTGCATTCCACGCTACCAGACCAGCTCCACACCTTAATTTACTAAGGGTGACTTGGCATCTCAGCAGAAGGCTTTTTAATAAGCGTCAGATTTACTTTTATGAAAGGAGAGAGACAAAGGCCTAGAGATTCATGAATCTGAGGGTGGCTTCCCCAGCTGGGGCTCCTCAGAACTTAATTAAGTCAGTCCTGGCAGACTCAGGCCGTAACAGAGTAGGGGGATCTGCAAGCACAGGCTGCTCCGATTTCAAGGGACCTTGAAGGTTTCCCCCCTCCTTCCTAACAACCCTAAGAGGGTATTATTATTCCCATTTCGAAGACAAGAAAACTAAGGCTCTAAGATCATGAATAGCCTCTACATAGGCTTTATGTAGACTGGGTCCCAAAAACCACCCTGTGGGTGAGGCAGTGTGAGCGGAGGGTGGCTCCAGAGCCAGAATGACCTGGGTTTGGTATAGCAAAGAAGGGGGAAAAATCCAGTGAAAGTAATCAGCATATTGGGAAAAGTCTGACAGAGTATACAATATTCTAAGCCAGTAGACCCCCACTCTTCAAGGGCAGGGAAGTGCTATCAAAAATCTCATGAAACACTAATATTTAAATAGACAAAGACCTCAAAGAGCATGATGGATGAAATTGTGGATTTTGGCTACACAGTAGGGTTTTGCTTCTTTTAAGTTAAAATGTGTACATTAAATTTAACAGGGAATGGGGATTGGTCTTGTGATTTCACTGGTGAACTCCTGGTATGGAAATTCACTCCTCAGATGCAGGCTGGCACCCACTCTGCACCATTCAGTCTTAAAGAGTTCCAGGAGTAAGTCCGTGGCCCAGAATCCCCCAGCTAATACGTGTCAGAGGCAGGACTTGAATCCAGGTCATCCTGAGCCCAAGGTCCGTTCTCTCTCCACAGTGGCCGACTGGCTCTCAAAGATTTTCAAAGGAAGGACCAAAGGAGCCTGGCTTATGCCCCATTCCAAGCCTCTCTGGTTTCTCCAGTGGGCATTTTCGTTGCTGCTCATTGCCCAGCCCGGGCAAAAGGCCACATGTCCTTAAGGCCCTGTGCCCCTCAGGGACCACTTCCTGTATGCTTCCTAGACTTTACACCCCACCCAGGACTCAGTGCAATCACAGCCATTGGCTGCGGCAGAGAATATTCTACATTAGCAGCCTCACTAATGCAGAAACCCCCAGAGGTCCATTCCCCCATTGGCCAGAGGCCAATTTCAGTTCATTCATGCCACAAAGCCTGATGGAAGGCCCATTGTGCCATGTTAGGTGTCAGGCCAGCCTTCCTTCTCTGAGAAAGTGGGGATGATAACGAACATATCTATTGAGGCTCTAAGGCTACCCCATTGGTTACCGTGGTGGATCTCCACAGAAACCCCTTGCAGCAGACACTAGAGGAGCCCCATTCTACAGATGAGGAAACTGGGACCCAGAGAACTGGGTGTGACTCTGCCCATGGTCCCACAATCAACAGAGGCAGGATTCGAACCCGTCACATAATCACCGGATGTTGGCCTTGAGAGATCACCTACCCTGATCCATCATTCACTGATCCATCAATGGATTCTTGCTCTGTGCTGGAAGGAGTCACCACTGTCCTCCCCGACAAAGTCTTTACACTCATTTTAAGAGGCAACAAGGGAGGGTTATTAACGAAGAGGCTGCATGAAGGTGGAGAGATGTTCAGACGTAGCTGGACACTCTTGTTGCTGTAAAGGGGTAATGCCGTGCCCTGCGAATGACCCCAATCATTGGGGAGCTGGACCATCTCAGCCCAAAGCTGAGGAAGTCACAAATCCCACTATTGCCCCGGAATTGATTTGCCATCTCCATGTGGTAGACCCTTCTTAGGCTTCCTTCAGGCCCAAAGGAATGGAGGGGCCCCTATTATTAGATGGGCTTGGCTTGGGTTTTTTGAATGATGTTAGGGACAGACTGAGCCATTTACATAGGGGGCTCCCAGGTGAGAAAACGCCTTCCACCAAGACAAAGAACCCTCTCAGAAAGCTGCTTAGACCATGCTAAGGTTAAGGGTTCATACAGCCATCAGACAGGAGGCAAGGTGGCACTACCCCTCCCCCACCTCCCTGGCCCCAAAGCCCGCTCTCTATCAACTATGACACAGCTGCCCCTCTTAAAAATAGCATAAAACACGGTGACAAATGCTAAGATGGATTTAGATTTGAACCCAACCAACCAACAAGCTTTTAGGAAACACTCACTACAGAGGGAGGGACGCCGGGGCACCAGGGGGGAACAGACAAATCCGAGCCTTTCATTTTATAGACACTGAGGACCATGAGATTCAGAGCTGATTGGGACCTACCCAGGCAGCCAGCAGCAGGGCAAGGCCTCGAACCCGGGTCTCCTGCTATACCAGCCTATCTGTCCAGTCCCTTGGGACTCCTCCACCCTGGCCCAGATGATGCCATCTGCTGCCCCAAACAACCTGCCCACAAGGCCTCAGGCAGGGCGCCCAAGGGCCAGTCCTACCTGTGTCTCCAGCTCTGTCACCTCCAAGTTCAGCTTATTAAGGTGTTTGTTCACAAATGTGATAAGAGACTGCAGGGAGAAGAGCACAGAGGACGAGGGGTTAATGACGGCCCACCTGGCCCCCACAGGCCCAACAGGGGCAATTCTGGGTACTGCAAAGAAGAAACAAACCCCTAAATTAAAAGCTAATGAAGCAAGCTGATACTTTAATGGGATGGGGGCATCCATCACTGGAGGGTGGGAATTACATGAACATACATTGAAATCCCTTGTTGATGGGCAGCTCACTGCCACTCGAGACCACCCAGTCCATCTTTAACTGTTCTAATCAAGATTGTCCTTCTAATCAGGAGGAAACCCACCCCATTCTAACCTGCCTCTGCCCCTTTTATGCTCCAGAGAATACATTTGCTTTCTTTTCCATGGGATGGTCCCTTGAATATGTGAAGGCACAGAATGACAAGATCTTGGAGTGAGGGCTACCTAGTCCAGCCTCCTCTTTTTACAGATGACAAAACAGAGACCTAACACAATCCCCCAATAATGAAACAATAAGAGCTGGTGAAGGGCAGACCTTCATAGTAAAATCCAGGACCCAATAATTAAAACTCTCTCATTAGGAGCCTTCTTGCACATTGGGGATTTTAGGAGATCCAAGCCTCTTCCCATCTCTCCTGCCGGCCCACCCTGCACCCCCACGCACTTTAAGGTCCCCATCCTTCTGCAGATAAGCATGGAGGGGTAAAGGGCTCAGACAAAGAAGCAGCTACTGCACAGGCCAGAATCGCCAGCTGTGCATTTCTCAGAGACGCCAGCAGCAGACGCCAAGCCCTCCATTCATCCTGTTTCACCTGAATAAAGACATGCAGATTTAATATACTTCTATGCCCCACCAGGGATGGGTTTCAATGTCTTTAACAATAAAAAAAGTTTTTTACAAATTCAGGCCACATGCTCCTGGAGGCCGATAAGCTCCTAACGCTGCTGATTTCAAGAGAAGGAAGTTCACGTGTTTTGTTTTTTTTTCCCCCCATTCAGGGCCTTGACATCTGCATAAGCTGATGAGACCCTTCAAGGCCCTTTCTCCTTTGTCTGCCTGTCTGGAAGAAAAATGGGCTCAATTTACTCTCCAGCCCCACTCTGACAGGCAAGCTCGGAGAAAGGGTTTCAGATAGGACTTAAAATGCTCATCAGAAATAGCAGACCAAACAGGCTTATGTGCTTTAAAAAAACAGAGATGAGGAAAAGGCTTGAATCTGAATTAGCTTCCACAGAACAGTGCTGGCTGGGAAGTGCCTGCCAGAATTTGCGAGGCGTGCAGGCCAGGAGGTCCCCAGGGAGCAGAAAGAGCCCATTTCCTACGTCACAGCTCCCTTCCTGACTCTAATTACATCTCGATGTGTGAGGCTGAGATGCTCTAGATTTCAAGCATCCGCCGCCTCCTTGGAGGCAGGGGACGCCTTCCTGCCATCAGAGCCCAGAGCCAGAGTGGACCCCAGCTTACCTTCTTCACCACACTGAGCTTATCAGGGGCATGGTCAAAGAGCGTGTCAAAGGCATCTCTTTCTGTGGGGCACATGGAACGAGAGGTAAATTAGACAAGAGGGAACTGGCATCTGGACCAAAGCTATTGCCAGCCCAGAGAACGGCCTCCTTGAGAGGGTGGAAGGAATGTATTCCAGGGCATCAAGCCATGCCAGCCCCCTGAGGGCAGGGACTTTCATTTCTGTCTTTGTATCCCAGCACTGAGCACCACTCAAGGCTAGGAAAGAGGCCAGACTTGTTTTCATTGGTATGAGGACCCTTCAGGTGAGGAACTTAGGGGCCATTGAGGCCAATCCCCTTATTTGACAGATAGTGATGAGAGTCATAGACCTTGGAGTTGGAAGGGCTCTTCAAGGCCATTTAGTCCTATGCTTTCATTTTACAGATAGAGAAACTGAGACTCAAAGTTTAAGTGACTTGTCTATTCCTGATTCAAAACTCTCTCTCCTGCATTACTGTACTACAATCTAGTGTCTAAACTGTTTAAATGGGATTATTCCATGATCTTATTAAAAAAGAAATCTGAAACGTTCTTAAAATGAATGCCTCAGAATTTGGCTTAAAAAAAGACCAACCCTACAAACTATAGCAGTGTGCCTTGTATGCCCAACAGTCTAAGCAGGGCCATGGCCACATCTCTTAAGGCACTGGCTTTGTATATATTTGTTGGCATGCTGTCTCCTCCACTAGAATGTAAGCTCCTTGAGGGCAGGAAACATCTTTTGTCTCTTTTTGTATCCCCAGAGCTTAGCCCAGGGCCTGGCACATAGTAGGTACTTAATAAATATTTACTGAATTAAATTGGATTGAATTAAAGTACAGGTATGTGGAGCAGCTGATAGAAGGTGGGACTTGGAAAGCTGACTTCAAATCAGACCTCAGACACTTAACTAGCTAAGTGACCCTTTGCAAATGATAAGGCCCTACAGAAATGGAGCTACTACTATTGCTACTGCCATTACTATTACCAATGTCCTGTTACTATTGCTGATGCCCTTGTCACTGTTGCTGATGCCCTCGTTACTATTGCTATGAAGGTGTCAAGCTAGTGTTAGGTTAGACCATGCAAAGTCGGCCTCTCTGTCTCCCTAGAGCACTGAGATTTTTCACCCTGGGTCCACAGAAGCCAAGGGGTCTGTGGAGAGATCTCAGCGCATCGGGGAACTTATTTGTTGTTGTTGGTAAATGTTCTGATGACTGTATTTTACTACAATTGCTTCCCTTTGTAATCTCCTGTGTTTTATTTTGTGCATTTAAAACCTGATTCTGCACAAGGCTGACCAGGCTTCACCAGCCTGGCTGTCAAAGGGCTCCAGGGCACAAACAAGGTTAAAAGAAAGCCCTGCTTTAGGGCACTCCATAAGCTGGCCTTAATCCCCTGGAAGAGGGATCTGGAAGAGGAACCTAAGAATCACCAAACCTACAACTCCCAACCTCCTCCCAGCTGGGGTGGGGGGTACAGGGGTGGTCAGTGAACAGGGACAATGGCATAGTGGGGCACAGCCTAGATTTTTGAGGGGGGGTGGTGTGAGGGAGCAGAGAAATGCCATCTTTCTGCCCCCACCTTATGCTCCCCTCTGGCCACAGAAAGGGTGCAGGGCCCACCCACCCGTCAGACAGCCCAGTTTCCAGGGGTAGCCTAGAGCAGGAAGGAACAGAAAGCTGTTGCCATAGCGACCCCACGTCATGATCCCTTACTCCCTGAAGATGCTTTTTCCTATTAAGAGAAGAGGTCTGCTGCCAGAGGAATCTCTGGAGACCTCAACCTGGTTGGCCCATCAGGTGAAGTGGCCGAGGGGGCTCTCAGCCTCTCTCAGTCAAGAGGACGCTGAAGAACCTCAAAAAGGGAAAAAGCACCAGTACAGGGGTGCTCCTAACACCCAACAAGTAGATCCCAGGACCCCAGACCAAGAGGTGGAGTTTTATTTAACAGGATAACTGGGAGCCAGAGAGGCCAATGACCAGCCCATGATCATAGTAAGCACCAGAGACAGAATTTGAACCCAGCTCCTCTGATTCTTGACCTCCCAGTATGCCTGAGAAGGGCTGCAATCTGCACAGATGGATGGCAGACCCAGACCAGCCTATATAACTACTCCCTTCTCTCAGCACAAGGTAGCTGTGGCTTTCACTGTTCCAGAGTGCGGAGGGAGATGGTCCCTGGCACCTGGAGCACCGCCGCCATCTGGTGCCCCCTCTTCTAATGCCTCTATATGCACCTAATTACTGGCATGTTGTCTCCTCCATCCAAATGGAAGCCCCTTGAGGCCAAGGGCTGATTTCTCCTTTTCTTTGTATTGACAGTACTTTAATAAATGTTGGCTGACTGATTGGTCAACAGATCTGTGGTTTACACATTTCTCAGGCATAGCAGCCATTGTCAACACAGACTCACCCTAAGAAGAGAGATAGCGATCGATGGTGTCTCACTTTTGTTGTTTTTTAAAATCCTTTTTCTTTTTGTTCATTTTTCTGTCTCCCCTTCTTTTCCCCCGTCTCCCCCCAGCACCTGAGCCTACATCCACCAGATGCCAGCCTCGATTCCCTCTGACGCCAGGGAGCCCAGCTCTGATGGCCTGCCACCAGACCCAGGGCAAGGCCTTTCAAGCCCTGGAGCTCTGGCCCAAACTACTGGGGTGACCCAGGAAGGGCTGGCCAGTCAGGTAAAAACCAGCTCTTAAATGGCAAGAGAGGAAAAGAAAGGCAAAACACCCCCAATGGCCTCAAACACCTTCCCTTCCCTTCTTGGAATAACCCATTGTAACCCCCCCACCCTAGCCTCTGCCCTTCAATTCCTGATTTTCCCATCGCAGAGCCAAACCCAAGAACCCTGGTTTTTAATCAGCTCTAGAATACAAAGCGGAAAATTATCTTAAATGTGAAGATTATATTCAATCCCACACTCTAGGGAAAGTCTCTGGCTGATCAGAACAGCACCCTGTCTTTTCTGGGTGGCATTTAGGGCTCTCTCTCTGCCTTTGCTCCCTCTGAAAGACCCACAGAGCTTAATCACCCTCTCCCCATCTCTTCTCTAGGCTGCAGCTGAGAACTCCCACGAAAGCCGGGATGTCTGCCCCGTTTCCCAGCATCCACTGGGGTCGATTCTCATGGGCCAAACACGGCCGTGACCTCTCTTTTCCTAGCTCCTCGCCAATATTTCACATTACGGGAGAAAGAACAACCAGAGTACAAGACCACCAGGCTCCCCTCCAATAGGAGTAATACAGGTCTACCGTCTATCAGCCTGGCCACAGAATGTGACAGCTAGGGGCACCATAGTGCACACAGTGCAAAACCTAGAGGCAGAAAGGCCTGAATTCAAATCCAGCTTTAGATGCTGACTAACTGGGTGACCCTGGGCAAGTCACTTCACCTGTCTGCCTCAGTTTCTTCATCTGTAAAATGAGGACAATAACAGCACCTACCTCCCAGGGCTGTTGGGAAGATCACATAATATTTGTAAAGTGCTTACTTAGCACAGTACTTGGCACTTAGCACAGTACTTGGCACTTAGCAGGTTCTATACAAATGCTAGTTATTATTCATTATCATCTTTAGCATGATTAATGTGTCAGTTTCCCAGGTTACTTACCAAATCTTCCCATCATCATCCTGCAAATGAAAACAGTAAAGGGACCCCCTATTAGAGCAGGTTCATTTACGGAGGCAAAGCATTCTTAAAGAGAGAAAAAGCAGACGAATAAAGGCACGCTGACAGAGTTACTGATTGTTTTGGTTACAGAATAATTCATATAATTAACTGTTCATCACAGCCTTTTATCCCCATCCTATCCTCCTTATAAAAAGCAGGCATTCTTCACCTTCATTCTTTTTTTAATTTTGATACCTGTATTTATTTCATTTATTATTTTATTTTCCCCCACTTACACGAAAAACCATTCTTAACATTCGTTTTTAAAACTTCTGAGGTTCAAATTCTCTCCCTTCCTTCTTCCCCACCCCCTTCATTGAGAAGGCAGGCAATTCAATATAGGTTATATATGTGTAGTCGTACAAAACATTTCCATAATAGTCGTGTTGTAAAAGAAAACAAAGACTAAAAAAAAAAGAACCCAAAACATGAACACCTCAAGAAAAATAAAGGAAGTGAAAAAGTCTGCTGCGATCTGTACTCAGACACCATCGGTTCTTCCTTTGGGGATACAGAGCATTTTTTATCATAAGTCCTCAAGAGTTGTCTTGGTTGGATAATTGTATTTCAATCCTATGCATTCTGTTTTATGCATTTAAAAACCTTATTTTTGTGGGGTTTTTTTTTTGGTCTGTGTTTTCTTTCCCAGTAAGACTAATATGGAAATATGTTCTGCATGACTGATCGCACACGCATAACCTATGTCAGACTGCTTGCCATCTTGGGGAAGGAGGGAGAGAATTTGGAACTGTAAATTTAACAAAATGAATGTCAAAAATTGTTTTTACATGTAATTGAGAAGAAATATTATTTAAAAAAAACCCTTATTCTAAGAGGGGGGTGGGGCCCGTGGGGCCTCAGCTCCAGCACAGTGCCAGAAAGGTCCAAGACATACAAAGGGTGAAGAAAGCTCTTGTAATACAAAGTTCTGGTACTTTTTCTTTTAGAATGTAAGGTCTCTGAGGGCAGGACCTGTTTAATTTTTATCCTGGTATCAGCAGCACAGAGCCTGGCACATCTTAGGTATTCAATAAATGCTTGCTGATTGAATGACTGATTGGTCTTGTTGACCAACCTTAGTTAACTGTTGACTCTGGGCAAAGCACTTCTCCCTGAGTCTGTTTCTTCATCTGTGAAATAAGGAGGTGGACCTCAGACTCAGAACCAGAGGGGCCCCAGGCCACCGGGTTCCCTCCCTCCTCTGAGCCCCATGGGCTCCACACACATTCTGTCTCTCCAATACCTCACACAAGATTCTGCATACAGTAGGGGTTTAATAAACGTTTCCTGCACTAAATGAACAAAAAAGGCATTTAATTAAGTACTTACTATATGCCAATATAGTACGGTATAGCACAGTGTGGGGTTTTGGAGATTTCAAAACTTTCCAGTTTTCCCCAAGCGGATTCAAAGCTGTCGATGTCAACAAAAAAGTTTCCATGTGCCTCTCTCCCTCTGACCAAAGTACTACATGTGGCAATTAAATGAAGCCAGGCCAGAATATGGCAAATTAAAGCTTGGCGCACAGTAGGCACCTTATGAGTAAAGATCGCTTGATTAAAACTGGTGTCCCCAGAAGCAGGGATGAAAAGGTACAAAGCCTTTGGATTAAGGCAAGTCCATCATAAACAAACATTCCCGAAAGAAACGTTGCTGAAAAAGGTCAGGATCTGAACTGCCTTCCAAGCAGACTTCCAAGATTAATGGGAAATGGCTCCACCCCCCACAATGGGGCTGATGAGAAAGGTAATGAGAACAGTGGGGACGCTCCACCCCTGTGCTGTGGAGAAGGGGGTTAGCACTTACTCGGTGGTGCTGGTCAGCTCCTCCACCACGTGAGCCGAGTGCAGCAGGCCTTCCCGCTTCTGAAAGAGCCCAAAGACAGGACACCCAGAAGTTAAGTCACGGCTGCCCACTCCCCAGCCTGGCATCCCTCACACTCGGTCCTTCTTCAGGATTCACACATCCTATCTCCAGAAGGCCCTGTGTAGAATCTGGAAAGGGGGGCCATCCATTCCCCAATCCTTTATTAAGCAGCCTGGAAGGGAAGAAAAGGGGGCTGGAAGGGGATCTGATCAAGGAGCTCAAGGCCCTCCAGGGGGCCCACTTGTCCTTGTTTATCAGCACCTCTGCTGGGTCCTGGGTCAGCCAGGCCCCCAGGGCCAGACCCTGAGGGAATAACTAGACTTTGCTGGGTGGGACCAGGAGGATGGGTAGTGGCTATGGCTAAGATGAGGCAGGATGCTGGGAATCTCAGAGCCCCAGCCCTGAGTGGAACCCCAGAGATCCTCTCTAGCTCAATGACCAGAGATGAAGAGCAGAGGGCCAGAGGGAAAGGGACAAGCCCAGGGCTGCTCAGGAAGGGCCAGGGCCAGAGCTTTTTCTCTGGTTCAATTTCACTCTCGTGGGTGCCAAGAAGCCTCTTCTAACCAAGAACAAAGAGAGAGAGAGAGAAGGAAAATCAGCTCAGTAAAACTAACCAACAGATTAACTCAATCAGAGTTCTATGCCCTGCTCTGCACCCATGGTCCCCCACCTCTACAAAGAAGTGAGGGTTAGGGTTACTTCCTATGTTCTAATCTCCGTGGTTACTGAACTGGCCTTCTCAGTTCTGAGCAGAAGGTAGCAGACTAGATGGGGTCCTACAGCCTCTTACATGCAGGAGGCACTCAATAAATGAGCTAAAATGAGAAAAAACATTCACTCTCACACCTACACATTGACACTTGCACAAAAACACACTCACACTCTCACTCATATACACTCACACTCATGCACACTTATACACACTCTCACATATGCACACATACACTCACTCTCACTCATACACATTCACTCTCACATGCATGCTCACACACACACACTCCCTCTCTTTCACTCTCACGAGCACATGCATGCATGCATGCATATACACACACACACACACACAGACACACACACACTCCTCCCTCCTGAAAGCCTGGGGTCCCCAGTTACTACCCGCTGCTTCATCCAAAGAAGACCCAACCTGAAGCAAAGGAGTCAAGAAAGCCAGATTTTATTTTGATACGTCTTCCCCGCTGCCTCCAAACTTCCCCATTGAGTGACAAGCACATTTAGGAGCTGAATATTGAATTCTGACGCGTCGGCTTTAGAGGGAGATAAATGTGCCTTTTGAAAAAAAATCTTGGAAATTAAACCCGAAAGCTCCGGGAGCCTCTGGGCTCGCCTTCCCTTCGAACACACCACTGTTTCTCATTTCCATCATTTATCTCAAATCCAGGAGGAGCTATAAATTCCACTGAAAAGGCAAACAGAACAGAGTCCCTCAGGAGAAAAAAAAGAAAATAAGAAAAAGGCAAAGCACCCCAAAAGCCCTGAGTCAGGGAGCCTGCCCAAACTGGCCCCATGGGCAAGCAAAGGGGAATGAGGAGTGTCACTTACTCTGACGACCACCACCTGCACGGAGACATGCTCAGGAAGCCGGATGGGGGCTCGGAAGTGCATGGCCAGTGCAACCAAGAGATGGAGGATGGCCACGAGGTTCTTCCCGTGGATTGCTACAGAGGGGAGAAGAAAGGAAGGTGCCTTTTGAATGATGTTACATGTGAAGTAAAAAACCAAACACTAAAATATTGGAGGGGAGAGTGGGCAGCAAGGTACAAGAGAAAGAGTACTGGGCTTGGATTTGAATCCTGACTCCTCCTGGGTGATTCTGAGCAATCTAGACCTAGGTTCCTCATCTGTGAAACAAAGGCATTTGACCTCTGAGGTCCCTTTGGACTCTGAGCCTGAGTCAAGAGAGCTGGGTTCGAGTCTCACCACTACTAATTACCTCCCATGGGATGATAGGTAAGTTACTGAATTTCTCTGTTCATCAGTTTCTCATTTGTAAACTAGATGAGGCTAGATGACATACCTTGAAACTAGATTGGGAATTTCAATGCTATTCCAAAGGTGAAGAAGGAAAAAGAGATAGGAACAGGCTGCCCAGATTTCCCAGGCCCAGTGGTCTAAACTCTGAACTGGCAAGCTTGTGCCTTGTCCTGACTGGATCCAGGCCTCCAAGCCACCTTCCATCCACACTCTACTGTCCCCTTACCTCTTTATGTGTTGTCTTTCCTCATTAGAATGGAAGCTTCTCAAGGGCAGGGATTGCCTTGCTTGCTTGTATCTGTATACCTACCCAGTAAGGTGCCCTTTTCACTGATTCTATGTCTAAATTCTATGATTCTATGTCTGCCCAAGAGAGGAGAATTGGGGTGCAGGACATGCCCTCCAAGCCCTCCATAATCCAGGAGAGGGGGCTGAAGTGGGGCTGGAAGTGCCCCGGGCCAGACGGGGCCAGGCCACGGGCCTTCCCCTCACTTCCCCAGCCAGGCCAGCCATGGCTCAAATATCAGACAGGTTGTTTAGTGGGAAAACATCTGTATTGAGATGAATTATCTCTGCCATCAAAAGACAGAAGCCAGTTATCGCTTCCACGCCACAGTTATTAGCACACGCTGTGAAGGCGGCCGTTGGACAGGAGGAGGTGAGGGGTGAATTCTGCCTTCAGGTTCATGCTGACAGGTAACACCTGCTCTGGTTAATTAAGTTTCTATTCTATCTTACTTAGCAGGGAGGCTTGCTGCTGTCAAAAAAGCCCTCCAGAAAATACCTGATGATAATTACCTCCCATTCCCAAGAAGACTCTGGCTGGGAAGGTGGAGAAAAGAGCAGGATGTTCCCAGGAGGGCTCTGGAATGGAGGGGAAAGCGAGGACCGACACAGAGAAGACCAGGAAGAATCGAGGGGAGGAGAAACTTACAACTTCTACAACTCAGTGGGACAAAAAGTACAGGGGACAGACAAGGGACAGGGGAGAGAGCACGAGCTCCAGAGTGAAAGGACCATCTCTGACACTTAGTGCCGAGTCTCTGAGCTCTCCGGGTTTCCGTTCCCTCACACAGGATACAAGGAGACTGATGCTCTGATGCCCACTGTCTGCATGACCTTGGACATGCCCCTTCCTCTCTATCATCCTCACTCTCCTCCTCTGAAAAATGAGGGGGTTAGATGAGATGGCCTCTGAGGGCCCTCCTAGCTCCAGAGCCTAGATTGGGGCTATGATCCCATGGAACTCTTCTGTTCACAATCTTAGAACTGGGCCTTTTGAGGTCACCTGGTCCACTCCCCAGCATCCCCCAGAGGCCTGATTTGGCCTCTTCCTACTGATTTAAATCCTGACATTATTCAGCTTAATACCATAAATACACAAACTGCTAAAGCCCTATGTGAAACGCTTTCCAAGGATTGGCTTTGGGGGCTTATCCGGACCACTGGTTCTCCTCCACTTGGGCAGATAATCCACTGATGACTATCCCGTCTTTGAGGAAGTCAGATTATGTCTAAGGAAAAAAGAAAGCCCCTCCCTAAGGCCTAGGGGTGCAGAGTCTTATCTGTCCCACCCAGCTGCCCACTGCCACCATCTTGACTGCCCCGGCTCCAAGGGCACGCACAACTTACAGTCCACATTCCATTTGATGGCCCAGCCATGGGGCCGCAGGATGTCATAAACTGCCTCCAGGATGGTCTGCAGCTTTTGTTTCTGGCCTATCTCTGACTGCGTCACCTCTGCCACGTTCAGTTTGCGGTCGGCTAACTTTTCTGTGGTGAGGAGGAAAGATGAAAGCAAAGTCAAGACTGAGGTGTGGCCAGGTGGGTCTGAGAACCCAATTAGTCATGGTTGGGAGGGGAGGGTGTCTCCCCACAGCTCCCCCAGGCAAAGGGGAGATCTGGAGCCACAGGAAGTTCTCAAAGGGCAGGGCCCATAGCCAATGACTAATAAATATTTCTTTGTTCATCCACCCATTCATCCATTCATCCATTTGATGAAGTGAAGCTGATAACCTCTTAACTTTCCCATCACAAAGTGTCAGAGCTGAAAGAGACTTCAGAGACCATCTGATCCAACCCCTTCATTTTACAGAAAAAGAAACTGAGGCCAAGGGGGGGGGGCAAGTGGCTTGCCAAAATCACAGTGAGAGCTTATTAGAACATCAGCTTCCTGAGGGCAGCAGCTATCCTGCTTTTCTACTGTATCTGCAGCACCTATTGCCACATCTGGCACATGGTTGGTGCTTAATAAATGCCTATTCATTCATTCATTCAGCACTCCTATGATAACACACTTCTTAACCATCCCCCTTGGAAAACTGCCCCTATGTGGAGGGAAGAAGAGGCGGGGAAGACTCCCAGAAAGGATAATAAGAATTTGAAATCCAGCATCAGATAAAGGCCATTTAAGCAGGAGAGGCTGGAGAGTGTCTGCCAGGAGGGTCTCAGAAGGATGAGGATTTTGATAAAGAAAATAAAAACCATCTTAAAAGCATTTTTTCCCTCTCCCACTCTTCTTCCTCCCACACTGCCAGGCAGGAAGAATGATTAGATCTTCCCGGATACTCCCCGGCTGCTTTATTACCAGGAGTGAGCTTTGAGCTGAACAAACACTGTCACATCTGCTCGGTGTTCAATTATCAAAGGCGAGACCCCCGAAGCCGACTTTGGCTCCTTCAATCTCACAGCTTTGTAGAGGAGAGGACTGGCAGAATTACCTGGGAAACCCGTGCACCTGGGACTCAGTGCCCCCTGAGCCGGTGTCCAGGGGCAGGGGGCGAGAAGGGAAGGGAGGCAGAAGTGGCTCATTGCCATCTCTGGGTGTCCTGCACCCCCACTCCAGACTTGGACTCCTCTGCCTTTGGCTTGGGAAACAGAATAAAAGCTATTTGGAAAAAAAAACTGCTTTCAAAAATTACTAAAAAGTCATGACTTCTTGATCATTCATACGTGGATTATTAATGGCCAGTTAAAAACAAAACAACTATCTTTGGGGTCCCTATCACTCAATGTGCTTCTGGGATGCATCCCAGATAGGGAGGTTGACCCTAACCTTGCAAAGTTAAACCTGCTGGGGGTGGGTCGAGGGCATGAAAGACAGACCCTGAGGATGCATCTGAGAGAAGAACAAAAACACCTTTTCTTTTTTCTTTTTGGTTCATACCTGTCATTACTTTGGGGCAGGGAATTCCCAGTAAGAAAAATCCCTCTACCAATGAGGCCCAGAGTCTTACATCGAGACCCAGAAGGGACCTCAGAGGTCACTGAGTCCAACCCCCCCCCCCCATTTTATAGAGGAGACTAAGGCCTAAGACTCCCCCATGTCATTACCTCTCCACGCACCCAAATCCAACTTAACCAGATGCCCCCTCCAGTCTCACTTCCCCCAGGAAGCCCACTGGGCCTGCCTCAGAGCACAGCGACCAGTCTTGCCTGCCTTGACCTCCCAACACTTTCATTGCCTACCACACACACCAGGCACTGACCACATACTGCCTTGGACTCCTAATCTCCTCTCTGTGTGTCTATACCTAATGTCCCTGAATAAGTGGTTAGACTCCTTAGAAAAAGGCCTGGCATAAAATGGAATGTGTGTAGACCATTTATCATTTAACAAGATGGAAGTTTAACTGGTATTAGTCAGTCCACAAACATTTACCAAGTACCTACTGTGGGCCCAGCACTGTCCTAAGGCCTGGGAATAACAAAAAAAGCTGAAGATGGTCTTTGCTCTCAAAGAGCTCACAATCCAAAAGCCCACAAGCCCAAATCTATTTACAAACAAGCTAAACTCAGGATAAAGTGGAGATAATGAACCGGGAAAGGAGCTAGAATTAAGGAGGGGCAGGGAAAGCTTCCTGCAGAAGACAGGATTTTGTCTGGGATCTGGCAGGTGGCCAGGAGATGAGGACCAGGAGGGGGAGAATTCTAGGTATGGGGGACAGTCAGAGAACAGGGCCCAATGTTGGGAGATGGAGGGTCTGTGGGGGCAGGCCAGAAGGCCCAGGTCACTGGATCAAATACACACTGGAGTATGTGTTGGAGAGTGAGGTGTAAGAAATAGAAAAAGCAGGAGGGGCCAGCTCAGAAGGGCTTGGAATGCCAAACAGAGCACTTTGTGTTTGCTCCTGGAGGTGGCAGGGAGCCACTGGAGTTAACTGAGGAGGGGGTGATGTCATCAGACCTGCATTTTAGGAAAATTACATCAGCGGCTGAATGGAGGATGGGCTGGTGTGGGGAGAGACCTGGGGCAGGCACACCCACAACAGACCAAGAGTGGAGGATTGAGGAGAGGAGGGTCTGCACCAGGGGAGAGGCAGTGTCAGAGGACAGAAGGGGGCGGATCAGAGACAAGCTGCAAAGATGAAGTCAACAGGCCTTGGTGCCGTGTTGGATCTAGGGGTGAGAGAGAGTTCAGAGTCCAGGATGACCCTGAGGTTGGAAGCCTGAGGGACTGGAAGGAGGGTAAAGCCCTCAACAGCAACCGAGACATGTGGAAAAGGGAAGAATGTAAGGGGAAAGATAAGGAGTTCTGTTTTGGACATATAGAGTTTAGTTTAAGACATCTATATAATGTCCAATACAAGAGACAGTTAGAGATACAAGACTGGAGGTCAGGAGAGAGGTTAAGACGAGAGAAGTGGATTTGAGGATCAGCAGCACAGAGCCGATAACTGGGAGCTGGGAGAAGAGAAGACGACCCAGGACTGAGCCTTGAGGGATGCCCAGTGTTGGCATTAGCAGGTATGACCTGGATAAACATCCAGGTGAGGCTAAGGTGTGTTCAGACCAGAAGAGAAGCCAGGAAAGAGCAGGGTCACAGAGACCTGGACAGAAGACAGTGTCAGGGAGGAGACAGTGTCCAAGGCTGCAGAGGGGTCAAGGATGGGGATGGAGAAGAGGGTTAAGGTGGAATGAGGCGGTCTGAAGCCAGAGGCAGGACGGTGGAGCTGAGAGGCAGTAGCTGGGGCTCCCAGGCCCAGCCCTGACAGCTAGGACTCCTGGGGCAAGTCACAGAGCCCCCAAGGGGAAGGACTCTCATCCGGAGAAGGCGGCAACTACAGCATGACCTGCTGAGCGCCCAGGATGGCCAGGAGGATTACATGAGCCACCAGATGGGAACATGCTTGGGACGCTGTGAAGCATGGATCAGAGGCGGGTTACTAGGAACCCAGACAGAACACAGGTGAGTTAACCGTTGGCACACACAGTTTAGCAATCACAGGCCTGAAGGGGATTGCGACGATTTCAGAGCTCATGTGCCTTGGATGAACGTGAGAAAGCAGCCCAAGTATCCCCAAACCGCCTCTTCTCTCACTGCAATTCCAAGAGTGAGTGACTAAGTGGGGAATGGGGACAAGGGATACAAAAATTAAAAGAACGAAGTAATGAATAAATGAGGGGAAAAGCATGGGCCAAGTAGGGATCTCCAGAAATACCTAAACACAAACAAATACAAAGGAAGTGTGGCCCTGCCCTCCAGGGGCCCCCAATCTAATGGAGATGGTGGAGGAGCAGCAGCATTGACGAGGTACCGGCTCTCAGGAAGCTTCTAATTCAATGGGGTGGGGGCGGGGTGTAGGGGGAGAAAATCTACAAATAACCAAGATACAGCTGAGAGTCCAAGGAAGTGGTCCAGGCCCAATCTAAGAGGGCCTTATCAGGAAAGGCTTCAGGGAGGAGAAGGGATCTGAGCTAGAGAGAAGATGGAGGCACAGGGGAAGGGAAGTCCTTTCCCAGGCACAAGGGACATTTAGAGATGGAAATGAGGAAAGACAAAATGACAATGGGGACAGTGGAGAAGAAATGTGGAGAAGATAAGGCTGGTAGAGAGGAGCTTGACTACGGTCAAGCCTGCCTTCCTTCCTCCCTTCTGTCTCTTCCTTCCTTCTTTCCTCCTTTCCCTCTCTCCTTTCTTTCCTTCCTCCCCTCCCTTCTTTCCTTCCTTCCTCCTTTCCATCTCTTTCTTTCCTTCCCTCATTCCCTCCCTTCCTTCTTTCCTCTCTTCTTCTCTTGCCCTTCCCTTTTCTTCCTTCTTCCCTACTTTTCCCACCTCTTCTTTTCTTCCTTCCCTCCCTTTCTCCCCCTCTTCTTTTGTCTGGGGTGAGTTACTATCATACTACTGTTCTCTTATAGTTAAAGCTCTATGTACCATTACTGTATCGTCTCTTATTATCATAATTTATGGAAATGATGCCATAATCTTCTCCATGCCTCAGTTTTCCAATCAGAAAATGAGGGCAAAACCATCTCTCTTCAGGTGAGGATTGAAAGCGCTCCCTCTGGAGATATCTGAAGGCAGAGGGACCTGAGAGAAGGGAGGCCTACTGCTTAGCTCGCTGCTCTGCTCCTCCCACTCCAGGGGCTGTTTACAAGGACAGAACTAAAGACGGAGCTTATGATGCCAACGCACACTGAGTGGCGTGAGTGAGAGACAGAGACAGAGACAGAGAGAGACGAGGAGATCTGCTGAGAACCACGGCCCCAGTCATCCTTTCCAAGGAGAGAGACCACGTCAGAGTGGTGGTCCTGGGCTCACTTTGAGGGACGCCCCTCCCGGCTCCACCTGCCTAACGCCTGGACAGAGGCAGGTTGGAAGGAGCCCATGAGGCTGGAATCCATTCTCTTCCATGGGCCAATGAGAGCAGCCCCTCTCCCACCTCTTCTGGCCTGCCTCACTCACCCAAAAGCTTCTGCAGCACCTGCCCATCATACAGGTCCTCCTCCACCTGCTTGACAATGATTCTCTCTTCCACCAGGACATCATTAATCCAGTCAATTAAAACCTAAAAAAATAAAACCAGAAGTTAACACCTCATCGAGGCAAGGTGTGACCTGAACCAGCCATTCACTGGATCATGTATCAAGGATGGAAAAACCTTCAGAGACCAGATAGCCCCTCTCCCAATTCGAAAAGCCCCCCAAACTAAGAGAGAAAAGCAGAGCTTTTCTTAGCCCGCTTACTCTAGCCCAAGCCCTGGTGCTCCTTGCCAATATGTCCCAGGGCAGCTGGCAATGGCTCCAGTGGTGGTCAGCTGCCGCCATCGCTGTATAGAGGAGGTGTGAGCCGCCTGGACTGGGCCCCACTGGGACATATGGCAGAGTGTGGAGAAGTGGGTGGAGGAGTCCCTACTGCTGCAGCACAAGGCCCTCCCCACCCATGCAGAGCCCCCACAGCTCTAGCTCGCCCAACTCTGCCTCCCCACTGTTCTGCTGAGACCAGGCGGTGCTTTGTCCTCACATGCCTTCATCACCATCACCATCATAATCCTCATGGCTAGCATTTCTGTCACACCTACTATGTGCCAGGCACTGTGCCAAATGCTTTACAAATATTATCTCATTTGAGCTTCGCAGCCCTGGAAGGGAGGGGCAATTATCTCCTCTTTTACAGACGGGCAGACAGAGGTTGAATGACGTGCAAAGAGGCACAGAGTAAGGACCTGAAGCAGGATTTGAACTCAGGTCTTCCTGACTCCACAGCCAGCACTATCCATCGTGCCCACAGCTGCTGACGTTTATAAAGCACTTGGAGGTTTTCAAATTGCTTTACACAGAATCTCCTTTCCCTAGACCTCATCTCTCTCTCTCCCTCCCTTCTCTTTGCCACCCTGTGATTCCATCTCCCCAGGCTTCTCCAGCAGATCACACCCTCAATCATTCCCTTTCTCTCCTGGACCTTCAGCCTCTCCCCATTTGTTCTTCTCTACTGCCATCAAATAGATCTAAGGCTCCTCCCCCTCAAAAAACCCTCCACTGGCCCTCCAGCTAGTATCCAATGGCATCCTCCTTCTTCAGCCAAACTCCTAGAAAGAGGCACCACCTGCATTTCTTCCATTTCCTCTCCCCTCTCCCCTTAACGAAATTACATTTGTAAAGCACTTAGCAAACAGTAGGCATCTATTAAATGCTTGTTTCTTTCCTTCCCTCACAATCTGACTCTAACCTCGTCACTCAACTGAAGTATCTCCTTCCAAAGTTACAATGACTTCAATGACCACACACAATGGTCTTGTCTTCGTCTTCATCTTTTCTGACCCCTTTGCTGCCTCTGACGATTGCTGCACCCTCTTCCCTCTCCTTGGTCCTTCCTGTCCAACCACTCCTTCTTTGTCTCCTTGGGCTAGGTCACCAACCATACGACACCCCCTAACTTGAGGTGTGGTTCTCTCCTAGGCCCTGTTCTCTTGTCCCCTACAATGCCACAGTTCTAATTATGATCTCAATGCAGATGAGTCCCAGATGTGTATGTGTGTGCATATATAAGCACGTGTGTGTATTTGTGTGTGTATGTATCCAACCCCAATCTCTACCCTGAGTTTCAGTCCCAGATCACCAGCCGCTCACTGAACATCTCAAACTGAATATTCCTAGAGACATCTCAGAGTGCAAAACTGAGATCATTCTTTCACCCTAGCCCTCCTCTCCTCATGAGGACGCTGCCAACCTCCCACTCACCCAGATTCATAACCGGGCATCATCCTCCATTCCTTCCTCTTCTTCACTCCTCACTTCTTGTCACTTGCCAAGCCTTCCACTTCTAGGTCCCATAGACCTCAGGCATCAGACCCTGATCCTTACTGTCCCTCTTATCTCTCATTCAGGCCTCTCACACATTAGCCTCTAGTTGGGTCTCCCTACTTCTCGTGGCTCCCCACCACTCTCCATTCTTTGCACAGTTGCTGGACTGTTTTCCTAAAGTACCCACCTCCCCTCCCCAATAAACTCCAGTTGTTCCCTATTAACTCAAGAATCTAGTATGGACTCATCTTTTTGGCATTTTTAAAACCTTTACGACCTGGCCTCTTCCCACTCCAGGCTCATGCATTACTCCCTCCCCAGTAACAGAGAAGATGGCAAGATGCCCTAGTTTCCAGGTGATTAATTGGGGGTGGGATGGGATGGAGAAAGGTTATCACCAACTTAGAAGCTCGGAAAAGGTTCCCTGGAGAAGATGAAGCCTAGGGCCCCGGGCCTGGAATCAAGAAGACCTGGGTTTAAATTCTGCTTCAGACACTTCTTAGCTAGGTGAGCTTGGATAAACCATTTAACTTCTCTGTGGATCACTTTCCTCAGTTGTATCTGATGACTTATAAAGTCTCTTCCAGTCCTGCGCCTGTGACCCTATTATCCTATAAAATTCCGGAAACTCAGAACATGAAATTGGAGATTTGTGGAATAAGAAGAGTTCAAGGAATGGAAGACCTGAGTTCAAATCCTACCTTGGATATTTACTGTGTGACCCTGGACATGTCACTTCACTGCTGTCTGCCTCAGTTTCTTCATCTATAAAATGGAGATGATTTATATAAAGCACTTTACATAAACCCTATATGAATGTTAGCTTGTTACTATTTTCATAATTATTTTTCTAGGCCAAGGTGATGACAAGTAACAGCAGAGGAAAATTATGGTAGTTAAGGAAAGGCCATCCCAGATTAATGTCAAGTTGTCACAGAGCCGCAATGTGTGACCAGTAGGCCTTGCAATGCTAGGGTATGACACCGTTTGTGGGACTAAAGAGTTGGGAGAGGCCTTGGAAACCCAACACTTGATAGCGGAGAAAACCGGGGCCTAGAGAGAAGTGACTTGTCCAAAGTCAGGCAGGAGTGAGCAACAGAACCAAGATTCAAACTCAGATCCTCTGACTCAAGCTCCAGCATCCTCAAAACATTCCATCTTAGCCAAAAGCTTTAAAAAAAAAGTTTATTAAGAGCCCAGGCAGAAGTTCTTTTGTTTCTGTCTCTTTACAGCCTGAGGGCTAGCACCTCTCTAGTCCAGGACATGCTTTGCAAAACAAAAGGTGCCTAATAAATGTTTTCAGGAACTGAAGAAGAGCATCACCAGTCTGTTAATGGAGTCCATCAAAAACACCATTATCAGTCTATTAATGGAGTGCATGAAAAAAGAGCATCATCAGTCTATTAGCAGAGTCCATGAAAAAAGAGCATAAGCTTCTTATAGAAATCTTTTGGTCGGGGGGCGGAGCCAAGATGGCAGCTGGGAAGCAGTGACTGGCGTGAGCTCCCCACCAAATCCCTCCAAAAACCTATAAAACAATGGCTCTGAACCAATTCTAGAGCTGCAGAACCCACAAAGTGGCAGAGGGAAGCAGGGCCCCA
>CM053623.1:233253529-233288514 GCA_028646595.1 Phalanger gymnotis
AAAAAAAAAAAGAAATCTTTTGGTCAAACAGTGATAGAGCTCATGCATCCCCTAAAACACCCTATGTCTCTATAAAACATCAACAATGACTGGGCTAGGATGGTCACATGGAGGCAGACTACATGAGCTACAACCACTCCTTGTGGGGCAGGCTCTTTCTGGGGAGGCAGTTCAGGACAGTGGAAGAAGACAGGGAGGACTGGGGTCAGGGGCCCTGGGGTTCAAGGGCCAGCCTCATTACTAATTACCAAGTGACATTGTATAATGTCATTGGATTTCTCAAGATCTGTTTCCTCCTGTGTACAATGGAGGTAGGGTGAACTAAGTAACCTTAAATATCCCTTCAAGATTCAAAAGAAATAAAACCCTAGTATTCAAGGAAATTTTCAAGAAGCAGAGATAGAGACAGAGACACAGAGACAAAGAAAAAAAGAAAGAGGGTGGGAGAGAGAGTGTGCACCTCTCTAGAAGTAAGGCAGATTCATTTTCACAAAATGAACCACAAAGTAAATTTCTGTGAAACAAATCACATATAACTCCTAAGTACATTATGAAATGAGACTGGAATAAAGAGGAAGAAAGTCAGTGGCCAGCTCAGCTCAAGGACAGTGGGGACAATAAAGGGAAGCGAGGGACAAAAGGACAGACTGTATTGTGTCAGAAAGGGTATGTCATCCCTGCCAACCTTCTCAGTCACCTGACCTTCAGTGCCCCTCCAGCACACACATACATGTGCACATACCTGCATACACACACATATGACACACACACACACATATGCTGAGTTTCTCTGTGGGTATTCTCTAAGTAATAAAAAGTAAACGCCTCTGCCAAGCCTCCTTACAGGGCTCGTCTGACTGTCTGGGCTCCCAGGTTAATGAGAGAAAAGGGATGGAAAGGTCTGGGGGAAGGAAGCCGAGCCCTGTGGGAAGGGCGGGATAAGAGCTGAAGAGGAATGAGTCCAAACTGTGGGGAGCCACAGGTCACTCTCCCTGCCTCCAAGCACAGCAGCCTTGGATTATTACCTGCCCTTAGTTGGTGCTTCATAAATGTTTTAGATTGAATTAGAAGAGGGGCTACAAGCAGGGATTGGTCCAAATCTGCTGAATATTCTGGTCAGGTCAGAACAATTTTATTCTTTCAGACAACTCAACGGAAATAGCCCTCGTTATAGAAAAAGAGGGCCTCAGTTTCCTCATCTATAAAATGGACTAGATGGCCTCTAATGTCCCTTGCATGGTCTATACCTACATCCTAAATTAATTTCCCTCCCTGGGCCTGTTTCCTTATCTGTAAGATGGAGAGTATAGCCAGATGCCCTCTGTGGTCCCTTGCAGCTCTGGGCCTCATCCATTCTTCCAATAACTCATTTCAGATATTACTTTTTGAAAAGAGGACACCAATTACTATTTCTAGACAACCTATTTCTCTCTAGGCAGGCGTCTTATCCATCTGAAGGATGAAGAACAATACCTCATACCTCTATTTCTCACGTCCTTGGCAAAGTCTTCGTGGGCTACACATTAAATGGCTCCCGGGGCCACTTGAACCAGAATAAAACATGATTTTTCCATTAGTCTTTTCAGAATCACAATGGGATTCCACAGTCTGCCTGCCCCCTGAGCCAGGAGAGTTGTGTTTTAATCATTTCCAAATGCACACTAAGTATTCCACCTTAGATCCACTAAGGAAGGATATAAGCCTTATCATAGTAAGTAAGAGACACCTCGACGATCTTTTCTGAAATGCTGGTAAGTTTGCATCCTTGGTGCCCTCTGGTATGAGAGGTCATGGTTCTTTCTGGGGCTGCTTCTTTTCTATGCCTTATTGCACCCAAAACAGGAACAGAGAAGTTAAGAAGCCAAGCCCTCCATCAGGTGATAATTACGGTCCTTCCTATCAATGTGCTTTTTAATTAGGAAGGCATTTTCCCCATTGAATTTAACCAATATGAAGAGTGAGAGCCGCCCTCTCAAGAACCACAGAAATGTCCAATCTTTTTTCGTTTTAACCAAATCACCCCCAAGCACCCTCTATGGAATGCAGATGACTCTCAGAGGTACAGGCACACCCAGGACACCTAGGTGAGGGGAGGATGTCATCAAAGGGGACCTAAAACTCAAGCTTCCACTGTCCTTTACTCCACAGAATTCTGATCCCCATTCCCAAACACCAGAGTTGTTCTCCCTTTGTTGCAAGAAGCAAGAAGATAGTCCAGCCTGGGGAAGAGGACACAGGGGCAGAGCAAAGGGGCAGAGAAGGACACCTGATGGGGAGGAAGAAGTAAAGTATCACAGGTCGGGCACAAATAGTGCACATGAACATTTGGAGCGGAGATGCCTCTAAATTTGCGCATCTCACGATACTCACACACACAGAGGGAAACTTCAATATAAATGTTACTTGTGCCTGCTGGCAGTTGATGCAAAGACTCGACCCCCGTACCCCTGAAGGGCAGTCACCGTGCCCTAGTAGACTGGAAGCTCCAGGAGGGCAGGAACTGGATCTTTTGTAAGTTTCCCACCTTCTTGGATGGACATTTAAGAGGTGTCTGTGGAAACGGCCTGAAGGGCATGTGCAGAATGGACACACCTACCCACTGGCACCAGGGCACACCCACAGGCCAACAGCCCCGTCCTGCCTGTTCTTCGGGATAAATAACAACCTTAAAGACTTGGCAAAGCAGCCACAGATGCCTGGCAAATTAAAATAAACAACACACAACAATAAAGTGGGACTGAATCACGCTTCCCACTCACTCGTCTTTTTAAAGGTCGTCGTTCCCCAAAGCAGGGCTGTTGGGAGAAAAGAACATTAGGATTCAAAGTCCAAGGACCTGAGTTCAAATTCCTATTCCACTTTTTGGCCTCAGAATCCCCATCTGTGAAATGGGGACCAAGGAGAGCTGTTGTGAGGCTGGACCAAGATAATATCTGCAAACTGCTTTGCTCTACAGAAATGCTAACGGTTGTCATCATTATTACAAATAAGAAGATCCTACAGCCAAAAGTGCGAAGGGGAGGCCCCTTCACCCTCCAGGGTCCTGGCCGGGCTGAAGATGGCACCCCTCCTCCTCCTCTCTGAGGGAGCCAGGACACAGCCCGGAGGCCTGTGGAGACCAAGGATGAAGCCCAAGACAGCCCAGGCCCTGCCCTCCAGGAGCTGACATTCGATCAGAGGAGACAAGATGTTCCCCCACAAATGCCCTGATCTCCATGGGCCTCAGTCTTCTCATCTGTAAAATGAGGGGGTGGGGCTGGCCCCACCTCTGCTGCCCCTTCCGGTGCACAGTAGTGTGGGATTCCAAACCCCCACATCTCTCTCCAGTTTTTGTAGAGGGCTCCCCACCCCCCCAAGCACCAGGAAGTTCTTAAGGGCAGAGATCCTCCCGAGTTTTCACCTCTCGTACCAGCACCAGGCCCAGAGCCTTGCCAAAGGTTCAGAGATGTGAAGCTGGAAGGTATCTTTAAAGGCCTTTGGAGAAGGGGGGACACTGAGGCCAGGAATTGAAGAGAATTAATCAAGACCACCCAGACAAGAAGGGAGGGTCTGTGGGTCATCACGTACTGATCTCCCAGCGCCCCTCCCAGTGGCCCGACAGCACAGCCTCTGCCTACCTTGTTCAGTTCTTTGAACTTGGGGTCTTCCCTGGAGGTGGGGTCG
This sequence comes from Phalanger gymnotis, assembly GCA_028646595.1. Taxonomy (NCBI): domain Eukaryota; kingdom Metazoa; phylum Chordata; class Mammalia; order Diprotodontia; family Phalangeridae; genus Phalanger; species Phalanger gymnotis. The sequence goes on from CM053623.1 coordinate 233,257,193, forward strand.
ATCATGGTCCGCTCTTCATTCTCTTCTGCCGGGTTACAAAAGGGACCCGCAGTTAGAGCCAGCCTCCCTTTTCCTCCCTCACTCCCGGCTCCCCAACAAATGGACAGGAAGCCAAGAAGGCGGCAGAGCCCGTGAGGCCCAGCCTCAGAGAGGGAGCACGGGCAGAGGCCAGGCATGTGACCACCCGGCTCCGGGAAGCGCTTCTTTGGAAGGCCGATCTGAGCCCTCTGCAAAGCGCTCACTTTTCCAAAAGTAGCTAGCCGGTATTTAGCCCTGATGATGATGATGATGGTAATTAATAATAACAACAGTCTTAAGATTTGCAAAGCACTTTCACAAATATTATCCTAGTGGATTCTCACCACAACCCTTTACAGATGGGGAAACTGAGACTGAGAGAAGTTATGTGAGCATCAGAGGCAAGACTTGAACTCGAGATCTTCCTGGAGTCATCCAGGCTCAGCATACTGTTCACGGCACCACCCAGTCTTTCAGTGGACAGAGAGCTAGACCTGGAGTCAGGAGAAGCCAAGTTCAAAGCCAGCCTCAGACACCTGGTTATATGACCCTCAGCAGGTCACTTCACCACCTGCCTCAGTTTCCTCATCTGTCAAATGGGGATAATCACCTCCCAGGACTGGCGTAAGGATCAAGTGAGATAAAGCACCCAGTGCACAGTAGGCACTATATAAATGTCAGCTATGATTCCCCTTCTGTCTATCCCTGCTCAGGGCCTCAGTTTCCTCATCTGTAAAATGAGGGAGACGAACCAGCTGGCTCATGAGGCGGCACCCAGTTCCAGATCTGGCTTCATGATGACAGGTAGCATGAAACATCGAAGGATCATTGACTGAGAAAAGGAACCCCAGGGGCCATCTGGCCCACACCCCTCCTCTTCTCTGGGAGGAAAATGAAGCTCATGGTCACACAGGGAGTGTCCAAGGCAGAATCTGAACCCGTCTTCTTAATCCTAAAGAAATCCTTCTCGAATTTCCACTGGCATCCCAACCCTGTTGCCCTTTGTTTTCTAACTCCCCATTATCTTTGTCTTCTCCCATTAAATGGTAAGCTCCTGAGGGCAGGCAGGGTCAGTCTAGTTTGCTTGTATTTCTATCCCCGGCCCTCAGCACAGAGCCCTTCACAGCCTTAAATCAATGCTTTCTCTGGTCCCAGTCTCTGTCTATTCCCCCTACCCTCACCCCCTTCCCAGGCACAGAAACATTCCTGGCCAGTAAAAGGGAGATGGAAGCAGAGATTGTACCAAGGAGAGTGTCCTCGGGGTGGATGTCCACTGTGGCAGGCGTCAGCGGAGAGTTGATGGCATTCTTGCCCTCTTCCTGGAGATCACTCACTGTCAGGAGAAAAAAAGCAAAAAAAGGAGCCCTGAGCCCAAGGGTAAGATGGAGGACTCCAGGCCAAGCCCACTCACAGACACAGTTGAGAAACCACTCCTGAATGAAATGTGGCCATCGTGGCAGAGGGAGTGGGTGCAGGACCTCTGGAGGTCGGCCATAGCAGATTCCATGACAAAGTCACAGCTCCTGGCTTCAAAAGAAAGAACCGTGTGGCACTCAAAAATAAATCCCTTTGGCTAACAATAATTTAGAGAAAGCAGCAGATGTGGTATGGGGGACTGGGGAGCCAGACCCAGAGCCAGGAAGCCCTGAGTTCAAGTCCTGCCTTTGGGACCCTGAGGAAGCCACTGAGCACTCAGGCCCCTGGCAGCCCTCTGAGTGTAACTGAGGCAGGTGTGGAGGGAGGGAGTTTCCTCACTAGGAGGTCCCTGTGCTAAAGAAAGCCCAGGTTCCAGACCTGTTTCCATCCCTGATTTATGGATATAAAATTAGTTACAAAGGACACTTCGAACTATAAACATTTAGCCCACTTGTCAATGCTCTGAGGCAAAAGGCTCTTCTGAGGACAAATGAACAGACACATCTTGGGTGAACTAGAGGGAGGGGCCGGATTGTGGCTCTTCTTTCTTCAGGGTCCAGCTCGTTGGTCCACGGATGCTGGCAGGCCCAAGGCTGAGTCAGGGATGCAAATAAACATGGAGAGAGATGCCAAAAGAGGAAGGATGAGGGGAAGGAGGGAGAGGACAAGGGAGGTGGAGAGAGAGGGGAAGGAAAAGGGGGCAATGGAGGGAGGACGAGGAGAGATGGGGAAAGGGGAAAGAGGAGATGAGAGAGAGAGGGAAAGGGAAAGGGAGAGGGAGCGAGGGAGATAGAGAGACGGAAGGAGGGAGGGAGGGACAGGAAGAGAGAGGGAGAGGGAGAGGAAGAAGGAGAGGGAGAGAGAGGGGGGAAGAGGATCAGGGGAAAGATACATACACTCCTGCTGCCACACCTCCCTAGGGTAGAATGTAGGCCCCTTGTGGGCAGGACTATTTTCTGTTTTACCTCTGTATCTCTCAAACTTGATGCCTTACACACACAGTAAGCACTTAATAAATGCTTGATAGGGTGAAGTCCCAAGCTCCCTTTGAGACTCAGTTTAGAAACCAATGCCTACCCAAGGCCCCTGATTCCCCCAAATGCCAGAGTTCCCCCCTCCCTCCAAAATTTCTCTCCATCTACACACCTGTGCACATGTTGTATCCTCACTGTAGACTTTAAGCCTCTTGACCATAGGGACTTTCACTTTTGTCTTTGTATCTCCAGCAACTCGCAAAGTGCCTGGTATACAGTAGGTACTTAATATATGCTTATTAAATTGAACTGTTGAATTTATTGCCTCATTTTAAATTCCGATTTAAGTAGGGCACAGCAGCTTCTAAAAAAGAAAAAGTGGGCCACAGGCTGGATAAGGTCCCACCATCAAAGAAAGGCCCTCAGAGGCAAGCTGAGGTCATTTCACGGCAGAGAGGTGAGCAGGTTTCTTGGAACAAGGAACATTAAAGATGGTACCAAGCATGGCCTGAGGTTTCATCTCTCTAAGAAGAGAAGAGTTCTAGGAAGGAAAACTAGATGAGGCTCCCTCCTGTCTCTGATTCAGTTTTCTCATCTGTAAAATAAGAATAACATCAACATCGACCTCCCAGGGCTGTTGAGGATCAATTAGAAAGCGCTTTCCTGACCTTAAAGTGCTATGTCAACATTGGCTATTAATAACTGAGGAGGAGGATGTCATAGTTCTTTTGACATGCACGGCTACTGACCATTCAAAGAGCCCAGGCCTTGTCTGTGATGATAAATCGGATGTTCTCCTTTCAAAGGATCAGCCTGGTTTTAGAAAAGGACAATTCTTTGGAACCTGCATTTCTTTTCCCCAAGACTTTATGGCCTGCCAGGCCCATGGGTTTCCACTCAAGTCTCGAGAATATTTTGGTTTAAAGGCCCTGGTCCATTTGTCAAAGAGCCCGAGAGGCCAGGGCCAGGAAACGGCCACATTCATGCCTAATGCTCTGCCAGTCTCAGAACCTGGCAACCTTTCACAGAACCACACTTGGTCCACACCAGGGGTTACACAAGTTCAAAGAAGGATTCTTAGCCCTTCTCTCTTGGGCTACGTGATTCATGGAGAAAACTTGTTTGGTTTATTTTCCTTGGTTTTGTCCATTGTTCTCAGGAGCATGCCTATCCTCAGCTTATTAAACACGACTGCCATGTGTGATTAAGCACAACCACGATGTTTACCGATGCCACTTCTGTGATGTCAAACATTTTGCCATTGGCAGTGGCCTTCAAAGTCTCTGAGACAAGACAAGGGAATTGCAGGCTTTAGCACACAGAAAAAAATTGAGGCCCTCTCTCGCCCCCCCCCAACCCCATGGACTCCTGACATCCAGGCCTTTTAAGCCACCATCATGGCCCAGGTGACTGAGAACTTAATGGTGTATTTATAAAAAGGGACCCCCTAAAGAAGCCCCTCACTGAATGTCCCTCACTACAAGCTGGGCCCTTGGACAGTGGTTCTGGCCTCACACAAACCCTCAGGCCATGGCCAGCTCTTTGAGAACAGGTTCTGGCCATGAGAAGCATCTTGAAACTTTTTTAAATGTGGAAGTGAATCAATTTGGGCCTGGTCACACAATGTAGATTGGGATGCCCCACATACCTTAGGGCCATCCCCTTATATGCTCCCCTGCCCAATCCTGGCCTTTCTCTTGTGTATCTTCACTTAGCCACATCTCTCATCCTGGATGACCAGTGAATAATCTAGTCTACAATGCATTTCACCCATGTACCTCCATCCATGGCCTCTGATTGTACCTCATCGAATTCAGCTCATGGCTCCAGCCTGGCGGGTCTTTCTGAGATCTGATTCTGCCCTTCGGTGAATCAGCCACTAATCCCCCCAGATTTGCATGTGCAAATCCCACAAGCTCCTATCCATCGACGCTGAGCCTGAGTGTGTCTTCAAGTTCAAAGTCAAGAATCAAGTGGCCAAACCCCGAGGCCACTGAGGAACTCTGGACCTGGTCACAGCCTTGTCCCACCATCCCTACCTCTCCTCTGGTCATCACTGAAAATCTGAGGGGGCGTGTCTGAGCTAGGCCTTGAAGGGTGTGAAGACCTCCAGCAGGTATCCATGTGGGAGGCAGAGGTTCAGAGCTGATAGCTAGCCATGCCAGGGCTTTAGCAGACCCAGGGGGAAAAATCTTCTGTGCTTTCAGTAAATAATCCTGTTACACAGCCATTCAACATGCATTGCCCAAGCATCAGCTGTGTGCAGAGGAGAGAGGCTGTGTAGCCCACCTCAGTGAGGGTGGGGAGAGGCAGGTCAGGGACCTGCAGCCCAGAGAAACTGAGTGACTTGCTTATGCTCACACAGGCAGTAACTATGAGTCCCCTACTCCAAATCCAGGGCACTCCCCACTGAGCCACACTGCCTCTTCCCTCACTCTTCCACATCTGGAGTCTACACTTTCTTAAGGCTAACAAAGCCCCTTACAAAAATGTCATTTGACTCACAACAACCCTGGGAGGTAGGTGAAGAAACTGAGGCAAACTGAGTTGGAGTGAATTGCCCAGGGTTGCACAACTAAAGTCTGAAGCAGAATTTGAACTCAGGTCTTCCTGACCCCAGGTTCAGAGCTCTATCCACTTCACCACCCAGCTACCACCAATGTGGCACTTGCCTGAATACTTGCCCATGCCTGGACACCCACTACCCCACAAAGCAGCCCCCTTCCACTTTCAGGGAGCTTTAATCATTAGAAAGTTCTTTCATTAAGCTGAACTCTCCCTTCAGATGGATTCTAGAAGGTAATCTCTCCGACAGCAGGAGCCATTTCATTGCTGGCACAGCCTGGAGCATAGAAGCTACTCCATTAAAGCTTCTCCACTGACTACATTCTCCTCCCAGGTGGGCGAAATTCCTTTTGGCCCCACCTTTGACATGTGTACAGGTAACTTCTGTCACCCCCAACTTCTCCTATCAAGACCTTCCCTTCCAGAGGTCACATCTACCCTCTCCTTAATGATGGCTGGCTATCAGGGACTGCCGATGTCTGAGAAAAAAACAGACCCTGGGATGGATTGCAGCCACTTAGACCGGGTGTGTTCACAACATGCCAAGAACAACTACAAAGTGCGATCGAGTTGTGGCAACGTGCATGTCTGGGAACGGCCCGTTCCTTCAGAGAGCCCCGGACTTCAGGAGCTGCCCTGGACCAGGAGACAAGTGGAGAAGGCACATCTCCAGGAAGGCTCCAGAATGACAAGAAGGCTATTAGCTGCAGATACAGCCACGTGTGGAGAGAGGCCACAGAATAGGGGGATGGAGGAGCAGCCAACCCGCCCCCCACCCCCACCCCAGCATCGCCAGAAAGGACCAGCTCCTGCCTGGCAGAGTCACCTAGCCATCAGTTCTGTGTGCCTAGGTATTGGTCGGTCTGATCCCTTATCCCAGGGGTAGCTGGGTCTGGGGAACACCAGCAGCTCCATCCCCTTAAATCGGAGGAAGCCCAAGAAAAGCAATCAGTGTTGGGCAGAGACCTAACTAATCACTGCTGCAAACACAGACGGCTGTTTTTTTCCCTTTATTTCTGCGGTAAACAGACAAATGTTAAAAACAGAAAAAAGTGAGTGCGCAGGAGGAAGCAAAGGAGGAGAGAGCTTCCGTGCTTGCATTAACCACTGGCCAGGCCCCCATCACCTGCCCTTCAAAGGCCAGCCCTCTTCTCTGGCCCCTGGGAGGTCAAAGGCAGCCACAGGGAGTCATTTGTTCACTTGTTTTAGACTCCGAGCCAACTAGGTCAGCTTGTCCAATTTATTTCCTCCACCAGCCTAAATGGGACGGTAAATAAATCTCTAAAAAGTGACCAATTTATTCTTAGAGGCAAAATAAAGCTCAACATAACAGCTCCCCTTTTCCTGTGGCACTTTAAGGATTACAAAGCACCATCCTGGCGACAACCCTTCGGGCCCTTTCCGATAAATGGTGGGAGGAGGAAAACCACAGCTCAGAGGGGTGTCTGGTCCAGGTCATAAGGCCGGTTATTTAGAAGAGTACCCAAATTCGACCATCTCCTAGGGCCTGGTAAAGAAATGGCAAGGTCTGCCTCATCCAACATGCTGCCAAGAAACTCCAGTCCTTCACTCCTGGTCACTCTCCCTCTTCTGTGCATCTCTTGGTGTTTATCATCAGAGGAGGAGAGGTGTGGACGGGGATGGGTGAGGGGAGGACATTTGTCAGTAGCCTGCATGATTCTGACATAAAGATGGGAGACATTAGGTGGCACAATGGATAGAGTGCTGAGCCTGGACTTAGGAAGACCAGAGTTCAAATTCTGTCTCAGATCCTTGCTGCCTTGTCAGACTCAGTTCCCTCCATTGTAAAATGAAGACGACAGTAGGGTTGTTGTGAGGATCAAACATTAGCAAAGGTCTTTGAAAGCACTATATCACTGCTGCCTATAACTGCTGTCAAAAAGCCTGCGAGGGGGACTTTGTCCTGTGGAGTCAGGTGCTTTCCCGTAATCAATAAACCATAAGAACAATGCAATCTTATATTCTCTGGACTCAGGCTACAGAGTGAGGGGTGAGGGGTGTGTGTGTGTGTGTGTGTGTGTGTGTGTGTGTGTACACATATACATACATATGCATATACATGTGTACACAAACACACATATTTTGGACACAGCCAATGTGGACATTTGTTTTGCCTGACAAATTTGTCTGTATTTGTCTGTAACGGGGGTTTTGTTTTTCTTGATTTCTCAATGTGGAAGAGTGAAGGCAGAGGTGCAGGCAAGAGGCAGAAGGGAGAGAATGCAGAATTGAAAACAAAACAAAATCTACTTTTTTAAAAAAGAATATGCCTAAGCTGCCATATAGTGGACAGCTGTGGACCACTACTGCCCTAGGAGAAAGAAGAACATGGCCCAGGGGAGAGGCGCGGGGTCAGGGTGACCATGCCATGAATGAGGGACTTTGGAGAAGGAGAGTCAAAGTCATCATCAGTGAAATGGGTGATGGGAAGAAAAGGGAGTAAAGGACACCGGGGTGTGAGATAATGGGCTGGAGAATGGGGAGATTTGGGGCAGGGATACTGGTTAGGAGGAAAGAGGTGATGAAGGCCAGAACTAGGCGGTGCGTGTGAACGGAGAGAAGCCCTAAGGGGACACAGGGGTCAGCTGGAGAAACAGATGAGCAAGGCCTGAGGCACACTGAGTGGACGCCTTGTGGTAGGGCCTTTCAGGGTGGGCAGGCACAGATGGCCCATGATCTGCACTGGAGGAAGGGAAGGACCTCTGGGATGGCTGAGATTGCAGACCAGGGGAGCACGGAGAAGAAGCAAATGTACTTGACATCTGTTGGTTGTCTATTCTCTGGTCTTTCAAGGCACCTGTGAATGTGGATGAGCCGTCATCCTCCACACACCCAACCATGAGGTCGAAGGACCTGAGGATGTTTTAGGCCAGAGAGGAGGCGTAGGAGGGATATAATGCTGTTACCATCTGAAAGCCTTATCTGTTGGGCAGCAGAGCTCAAGGCCCATGGAACAAAGGGGAGGAGGCCAGTAACACTGAAGACATTGAGAAGTGAGTCGCCCCACATACCCCTTGCCTTTCTTGTCTCTGCAGCACCTCTCATATTGGACTCCTCGCCATTCGACCATCTCCTACCTCAGTTCAGACCCTCCTTCCTTCTCTCTATTTTTATCACAACGGCCTCCTCCTAGGTCTCTTGGTCCCACATCATACCGTCCTCTGAGCCATCTTACACACATCTGCCAAAGTGGTTCCCATTAGCCCAAGACCCAACCATGGCACTGCCCTACTCAATCTTTTTGGTGACTTGCTATTGCTTCCAGGATAAAATGAAGTGCGTCTGCTCAGCTTTGAAAGCCCATATAATCTGATCCCAAACCATCTTTTGGCCCTTTCTAAACATTGTTCCCCAACCTGCACGCTGAGATCCAGCCAAACTGTCCTCTTCACTAGTACTCACATACCACTCCTCATCTCTTGCCTCCACACCTTTGCACTGGCCGTCCCTCATGCCAGGAATGCCACCCCCTCCTCATTTCTGCCTGAAAGAATCCCTCTCTTTATTCAAGACTGGCTCAAGCCCCATCTTTTGCTTGATGTCTTTTCCTACCATTCCCCTCCCAAGCTGCTAGTGTTTTCCCTGCCAAGACACATTCTATTTCATTATCTAATTTATCTTTATACTTATTTACTTTGTATTTATTCTGTATAGACTCATATGTATTTGTTGTCTTCCTCATTAGAATATAAACTCCCTGTGGATTGAGATGGTCCCATTCCCTGTCTCTGTATACCCTGCACCTAGCTCAGTGCCCAGAACAGGCTAAATACTTAATGAACACTTGTTGACTAATGACTGATAAGTGACCTCACCAAAATCAAAGGCTGGGATTTGAACTCAGCTCTTGTGGGTCCAAGTTAAACACCAGTAAAAGGCGGTTGGCCCTACCTGGCACAGATCCTGCTAGGGTCTGCAAGCATCTCTCAAGGGACATGGATTTAGGGCACCCAAAGTGCCCAGGGACGTCCCTTCAGAGAGATGTTGGATTATCACCACCCACCTCCCAGCCTCTGCCATCACCTCAGATCAAAGTCTTGGTTATTTCCACACACAGACCATTTATCTGTCAGTGAGAAGCTCCCCAAAGCTCCTTGCCCCCAGAGAGGACAGAGAAAAGAAGGTGATTTCATTTAACCTGTTCTTCCTGACCCAACCGCTTGCCCCTGGCCCTTCGGACAAGCAGCTGCTGCCATCCTTCTGAGTACCCATTAATCACCGCATTACGCCTGCCTCTATCATAACAAATTGGCAATTATGTTTAACCTGCTCGGAAGGCAGCATACCTCACCTGGCACTAATTACTTTTTCCGCAAAAGCAACTTGGGGAGAAACGACAGGAGAATTGGCACCGAGCCTCCTGGGGCTGTGGGGTCGTCTGAGTCTCCCACAACCACCAAAACAACATGGCAGCAGTAGCCCTCAGGGCCAGCTGCCTCCACCCCTTCTATCTGCAGAGGAGGCAACAGAGGCTCAGCAATTTGCGATCGGATGATTCAGACCAAGAATATAAACTCCAGAAGACACCTTTCATGGCCTCCAGCCCAACAGCCCAATTGTTTTTGGTTGCTGGTGTTGAGTTGTTTCAGTCATGGCTCACTCACCAAAGCCCCATTTGAGGTCTTCTTGGCAGAGATAGTCTGGCTCATTTTACAGACGAGAAAACAGAGTAAAAGGACTTGCCTAGGATCACATGGCTAGTAAGTGCCTGAGGGTGGATTTGAACTTGGGTCCTCCTGACCCCAGGCTCAGCACTCCATCCACTGTACCACCTGACTTTTTCTTTATCCATGGGAAACTAAGGCCCAAGGAATTTAAGGTCACAGAGAAAACCACTAGCCTCATCTGGCTAAGAAAACCATTGATTACAAGCTGAGAGGATCCTTCAAGGTGACACAGGGCCACCCCTTCATTCTGCAAATGGTCACACCTCAGAGGTCATCTCCAGGCCCAACCCCCTTATTTTACAGATGGGGAAACTGAGGCCCAGAGGAAGGCCACATAAGTAAAAAGTAGTTTAATAAAGAAGCTTCGGGGGGAGAGGGTGTTGGGAGACAGTGTTACATCCCCCATAAGCAGGGCCACAGGGCTGCAGTAAGCTGTGATGGGGACCCTTGCAGTCCTGCAATAACAGAATCAGCCGCTCATCTCCAGCAAAAGACACATTTTAATGAAGCCACCGAAAGGCAGAGACTGTTCTTAACCCGTTAATCCAGGCAAAACAGAAACAAATGGTCCCCAAAGCTGAGGGGGACGTGTTCCTGCTCCAGGGAGAGAGGACCAATTTAATGCAGTCTAACGGCATCTACAGAAGTGCCGTGTTTCTTTGGCGGAGGAGAAAATCAAAAGATGAAACATTAAATGTTTAAAAAAAAAAAACGGAATTGACTGGAGGAGAACTTGCTGCAGCTGAAACACATGAGTTGGGTGAGATCATTTCAAGACCCGGGGCTGAACAAGGCCAGGACCACAGCGCCCCCTGGAGGCCATTCTCTTGCAAGGGAAGTCCCAGGGATTTATCGCTGAGCAGGGCAGCAGCCAGTCGGCTTGGGCATCCCAGAGAGGGATGGGACCTCCAGGCCAAACATTTATTTGTTATCTATCTATTTGGTTGTTTGTTTATTCCAGGGCACGTCTGCCCTGATCTAAAAATCACTGAAAAAGCCCCAAATGATAGTTCTACCTTCAATTGGGCCAGGGTGGCTATTTGAGTCATGGGGAATAATCACAATTCATGACAGCATGGCACACAATGACCGGGGGTCAGGAGGCAGAAATCCTGCCTCTGCTGTGTGACCTTAGACAAGTCGCTCAACCTTCACAAGCCTCAGTTTCCCCAACTATACAATGAGATGGTTGGGTTGGTTGGCCAACCAGGTTCCTCCCAGCTCTGAAGCTATGACTTTATGGTCCTAAGAAATTAAATGTGGAAAGACAGCTAAGATAAAGGCCTGCCTCCTAGTGGATCCTCAGTTTCCTCATCTGTCAAAAACAAAAAAAAATCTGTAAAAATCTATGGTGTTCAATGGACTCTAAGGTTCTTTCCAAGTCTCAAATCTGGGATCCTAAGTCACTTCTTTATGGGTCTCAGTTTATGCCCCTGAAAAATGGACTTGCAGGCTAAGTAAGTCTATGGTCCCAGGATCATGTCATTTTCTTATGAACCTCCTTCTCCATAAAATGGACTCGGTGGCCCCTTGCAGGTCTGATTATGATTCCAAATACCTTCTCATGCTGGAGCCAGAAGGAAGGGGAGATTTCCCAGTTGCCCCTTCCCTTTGGCTTCAACAGAAGGATGGGAGGGGCCTGGTTGGGTCCCCCGGCTCTGCCCACTGAACACAGCCACATCCTCCCTCTGGATGCTCCTCTGCAGCAGCTCTCCCAGGGAACTGGCCCTCTGGCCCCACACCTCTGTTACCCTGGTAACATGTGGGAGCTTTTCAGCTGAAATCCCTGAGGGATTGCTAGCCATTGGCAGCCCCAGCTATTCCTGTCACCCTTCTCTTGCCCTGCTCTCTTCCGGCCTGCCCCCACCCCCCATGCTGAAGGAGATTCGGGGACAGAAAGAAAGGGAAGGGGCTTGCTCCAAGGCTGGCCCTCTAAGCTACGCCTGGCCTGGGCCCAGGAAGCACAAGAGGGCAGATGGATCGCATGCCTGGTGAAAGCCGCTTAGTAGGAATTATCCTGACCAGGGCATAACTTCCAAGTGACGTATTTTGTCAAACATGACACTGTTTGCTTCAGTTTCCCCTTCTGTAAAATGAGAGGGCCGGGCTAGTCAGCCTCTGAAGCCCCTTCCAGGTCTACATTTTTGAGCCTAGATTTTTTGTTTTGTCTTCTATGCCACTAAAAGCTTTTTTTTTTTTTCCCCAAACCTTCTTTGAGAGCAGGGGCTGGTTTTGCCTTTGTACCCCCAGTATTTGGTATGGTGGCTGGCACATAGTAGGTATCTAATAAACGCTTATTAATCAGCTGATCAATAGAAAACTATGGTTCCAAATGATTCTGTTTCATTCTCTTATTAAACTATTCTCCATGAGTAGAGGTACTAATTTTTCATTGCCCCCTAGCATCCAGAACAGAGTTCTGCATACAGAAGGTGCTTAATAAATGTCTGTTGTGATTGCACTTCCTCTTTCTTGCTCCTGGCCTTTGAGCTCCCTGAGGACAGGGCCTCTGTCTTATTTAAACTCTTTTTCTACCTCTCCCAGCATACTGTATACACTATATACCACAGGCGATTAATAAATCCCCTGCCTCATTTTTCTCCCCAAATGAAAGGGAGCCCAGGAAGCTTCTCTGCCGTCTCGCTGAGCTTTGGCAGGTGCAGCTTTATGACCTGGGCCCCTGGGATTCTTTCCCAACCTCCACATGACTGACAGTTATTGCCTTGGCTCCCAGAGAGCGATCTTCAGTGGGAATAAGTGGTTTCCTTTTGGGCAGGTTCCTCGGAGGACAGGAAAGACCTAAGCTGTCCTGGGAAGAACAGACTTCGGCCGTGGCTCAATCACACTCTAGCCTAATGGATCATTCTTCTGTTTGTGTTGGTTTTTTGGGAGTTTCCTGGTGCTAGAGCCTACCCCTTTCCACATAGGAATTCCCCAAAACTAAAACTGCAAGTCTGCCTGTCCATCAGTCAGTCAGTCAGTCAACAAAGCCCTGATTGCCCTCTGGGCAGAGACAGGCCAGGACCACAGAAGACAGAGCTGGGAGGGGCCCCAGAGGTCAGCCAGTCCAAGCCCCTCGGTTTACAGAAGGAGAAACTGAGGCACAGAAGGGTTAAGGGACCTAGTCAAGGTTACCCAGGTTCTAAGAGTAAGAAGTGAGATTTGAACCCAGGGACTCTGATGGCAGAACCAGGGCTCTTTTAAGAAAAAGGGAATGACTATCATGCTCTCTCATGAGAAAGGTCTGCCAAGCACTTCACAGACTTTCTCCCCTTCAGAGCAGCATTCATGTACTCCCAGCATAGAACACAGTGCTCCATATAAAGTAAGAGCTTAGCGCATGCTTCCTCGTTTATTCATTCTCTCAAGCGCCCTGGCCACGCCATTCATTCTAATACAAGTAGGATGCGTCTCTGGAGAAATCCTTTGGCCTCTACCTCATCTGTGAAATGAAGTGACTGTGGTGTCTGGGATCAAATGTGTCTTTGTTCTCAAGGGGGCTGGAAGCGGGGAGAGGAGGACCTTCATCATCCTCATGGTTCTAATGACCATATCTAGGGACCTGAGAGCCCCTGTCCTAGGGCAGCACAAACTGGGCCAGAATTATTAGTCAGAAGGCCAAGGTTAGAGTCCAGCTCTATGCCTGGGAAGCCTTGGGCAAGTCATTCCTTTCTCTGCACGTTGGTTTCCCTGTCTGAAAAATGAGGCAGCTGGACTCTATGGCCTCAGAGGTCCTTTCCCCCTCCAGACTGAGAATCCAAGGTCATGTCAATACTTTGTGCCTCAGTTTTCCCATCCATGAAATGGAGGGAATGACAGAGATGGCCTCAGAGGTCTGGGACCCAAGACCCCTTGCAGAAGCCAGCCTGAGTCTGCAGATCCCCTCAGTGTTTTAGGGAGTCAGACCCTGCAGGGTCTCAACTCCAAGCAGACTCTGAAAGACAAACAGAAGCATAAACAAAAGAACTTACTGCTGATGGGGGAGGCGGATGGTCACAGGCCCCTGGCAGCCCAGTACTCAGTGAAGGTGAGAGGAGGCTGTGACAGGCTCAGAACCGACAGCGATGCCCACAGGAGAAGCAGCAGAGCCTCCACTGCTGCCACAATGACTTGCAATTTTTGAGACACCTTCTTTGGGAATCTTTGAGGAAGGAAGGACACAAAAAGCCTGACCCTCTCAAACGGAGGACAAGGCTGTTGTTTCATGATACAAAATGGCACCTTTATCTTGGCCAACAGCAACTATCCCACAGGCCACACACATCCTCCTTTCCCTGCTCACCCCTAAAAGAAGGAAGCCCATAACACAGAAGGAAATGAGGAAGGAAGGGTGGGTCTGCACCCTTCACATGTCTTCAAAAACCCTGGGCGCTGGGCAAAGCCAACTAGGGTCTGGGGGCCTGGAGGACACCTTCACCCTCCTCTTGGCATGCTCAAAGCCAGGCTCCAGGTAGAGAAGAACAAGAGCCCATGGGATGCAGAATAAATGGGGCACCCTGTGCCCAACGTGGAAGGTGCCTAATAATAACCCCCCTCTACATCTGCTATGTACAGTACTTCCTCATTTCAGAAGTGCCAGAATTCTTCCCCACTCTGTTTCCATGACTTCAGAAATCAAACATTTGCAAAGAGAAAACCTACAAGAAAGTGGAGACTAAGGATGTTTAAAGATAGATACTGCACGGTCCTGACTGGTCCTGGTGGCCCTCCCAGAAAGAGGGTCCCTGTGGCATCCACAGAACCATTCTAGAGATAAGGCGAATGAGGAAAGGAGAGAAGGAAAGAATAAAGGGAGAGAGGAGGAGGAGGGGAGGGGAGGGAGAGTGAGAGGGATAGATAGGGGAAAGAGAGGGAGAGAAGTCACAGGGAGGGTCACTGATGGATGGATCTGTTTATCTTTTCTGCAAGCTATGGAAGGGTTGATTTGACTTCTGTGCCCAGAGTCATAGGGGACTGTGGTAGCCTAGTGGCAGAGCAGATGGCCAGATGGCTTAGGTAGAAGAGTAGATGGGCTAGGAAGCTCAGCCATGTCTGAGGATGCCTAGAGAAAGTCCACATTCACTCACTCAACAATCGGGACTGCTCTGGCTGGAAGACCAGTTCCAAAACTGGATGAATGAATTTACCCAGGAGCATCTGAGTATAATTTCTAGAGGTCTAGTCATAAGATGTAGAAATGGAAGGAACCTAAGAAATCACTTTATCTGATGCCTTCATTTTAACAAATGGAGAAACTGAGGCCCTACCAGGAATCTGGAGACCACAGAGGCCACCTAGTCTAACCCCTCATTTTAGAGATGAGGAGTCTCAGGGACTTCCCCACAGAGGAAGGAACTGAGCCAGGCAGTGTTTGGATGAGGCCCTCTGACATTCCTCTCTCAGGAGAGAGGTTTGCAAAGTGCTTTGTAAATACTGCCTCACTGTACCCCAACCATAACCTCGTGAGATGGGGGTTTATTATTATCCTCTTTTACAAATGAGGAAACTGAGTCAGGCAGCGCTAACATGCCCTGCTCAAGGTCACACAAAACCAGCCAATGTTTGATTCAGGATTTGAACAGAGATCTTCCTTCCCCACCCAGCTGCCTCTAGTGACCCTAAAGGTCCCAGAGGAGCAGCAAAGCTGGGCAAAGGGCAGTGAGGTAGGCTCCAGGTCCCCCTGATCCAATGATCTTTTCTTTCTTCCCACAGATTGGGGCTGGTTCAGATTATGGGACTTCTCCTTGGAGGGAGGGGCAAGGAGGGCAAGGGAGTCAAAGTGAAATGGCCAAGGGACAGAGAAGAGCAGCAGGGATCTGGCCAACGCTGGCACAAACACACCCACGTGTGCCCCTTGGCCTTGCCCTGTGACCTCATTCCTGGTCACTTGGGAAGCTACCAATTGACAGAAAGGACTAATAGCTGCAAGGATCCACCCAAACCTTCCTCTCCCCCCTCCCAAACAGAATAATCAACATTCACTGAGCACCTACTATGCGCCAGGCGCTGTACTAAGGTTTGGGGATGAAGAAAGAGGCAAAGGACAGTCCGCTGCCCTCAAGGAGCTTACAATCTAATAGAGGAGACAACATGCAAAGTTATGTTCAAAGCAAACCTTCTACAGGATAGAGATAAGGACCAGAGGGAAGACACTGGAATTAAGAGGGGCTAGGAAGGCTTCCTGCAGAAGGGGAGATCTGAGCTGGGACTTAGAGGAAGTCAGGGAGGGCAGGAGGAAGAGTGGAGGAGGGAGAACCTTCCAGGCTGGGGGAATGGAGAGAATGCCCAGAGCCCAGAGATGGACGGGCTTGTTCGTGCAACAGCCTGGAGGCCCAGGTCCCAGAGTTGAAGAGTAAGTGGTGGGGTGCAAGTAATGGGAAGACCAGGAAGATGGGAGGGGGCCAGGTTCTGAAGGGCTTTGAATGCCAGAGCATTTTGTATTCGATCTTGCAGGCCATAGGGAGCCACTGGAGGTTATTGAGGTGCCATGGTCAGACAAGGGCTTTAGGAAAATCCCTTTATTGGCTGAATGGAGGATGGACTGGAAGGGGATATGGCAGGGTAGGGAGATATCCCAGCAGCTACTGCAACAGTCCAGGTATGAGGTGACCAGGGCCTGTGCCAAGGTCAGAGAAGAGAAGAGGGCACATTCTGCGAAGGCAGAAGCAACAGGACTTGGGAACAGCTCTGATATGGAGGGTGAAAGAGAGTGAAGAGTCCAGGATGGCACCTATGTTGGGAACCTGGGGGACTGGGAGAATGGGGGCACCCTTAACAGTAATAGGAAAAGGGGTGGGGATTAGAGAGAAAGCTAATGAGTTCAGTTTTAGACACACTGAGCTCAAGATGTCTACTGGACATCCAGCTTGAAAGGTCTCAAAGGCAGTTGGAAATGCAAGATTGGAAATCAGCACATAGTCTGGGGCAGGCTAAGCATAAATAATTCTCAAAAGAAGAATGAGAAACAATTAATAACCGTATGAAAAAATGCTCTAAGTCACAAATAATAAGAGAAATGTAAATCAAAACAACCCTGAAGTTTCTCCTCACACTGACATTTTACCTTAAATTAGCAAAGATGTCAAAAACCCATGTTGGTGGGGCTGTGGAAAGACAGGCACATTAGTGCACTGTTGGTAGAACTATGCGCTAGTACAGCCATTCTGGAAATTTTAAGTTATGCAAATGAAGTGGCTAAAACGTCCATTCACTTTGATTTGAGGCAGCTAGGTGATGCCACAGTGCATAGAGCGCCTAGCCTGGAATCGGGTAACAGAGGTCTTCCTTCCCCACCCTAAAGGTCACTAGAGTTCAAATCTAGCCTCAGACACTTACTACCTGTGTGACCCTGGGCATGTCATTCAACCACTGTCTGCTTCAGTTTCCTCAACTGCAAATTGAGGATCATAACAGCACCTACCCTGAAGGGTTGATGTGAGGTTTAAATGAGATGACATCTGTAAAAAGCACCCAGCACAGTGCCTGGTACACAGGCTTGTTCTCTTCCTACCCTTCCCTGTCTTTGTGGCCCTGAGGACACAAAGACAGAAGTGAAACAGGCTTTGGTCTCAATGGGCCAACATTCCCCTGGGGAGACAACATGTACACATGGTATTTAGAAGGTATTTTGGAGTGACTGGGGCAATCAGGGAAGACCTCATGTAGCACAGTGTGGGGGATGGGCTGGGATCAGGGAGAGATTCTTGGTAGGTTCCCTCCCCGGTCTCTCTCACCTATGCTTCCCCTTCGTGGTGCCCATAGCAGATACCCAATTAACAGTCTAAGGAATTGGTTATTCCAACAGTAACTCTCTTTCCTAAAGCAGTTTTCTAGGATTCCTTACCACCCCTTCAGGAGCATTTTCTGCTCATTTTCCAGACGAGAAGAGGCTGCAGAACAGGAAAGCAAGAGGTGGGCTGGTCCGTTGGGGAGAGTGGAGTTCCATCACTGGCCTCTGCCAACTCCCAGTCTAGGCCCTGGGCCTAATCTGGACCTGGGGCTCGGGGAACCTCCCTCCTCTTCTTGCAGGAAGGGTCTCCTGTGTGTCTGAAGCCTTCCCAAAGTTTGTCCTTTTCTTCTGCCCCCTCTTGTCTGGTTCAGCAAGCTGAGTACAGACCCCAAAGTCCCTCATTGATTAGAGAGCCAAACTCATTTGATCTTTTTCAAAATTAAACACAGAAGCACAGGTTTGCACACTCAGAGAGCAGCCAAGACCTTTCATGCTTCTCTAGAAGGGAAATGCTTCCTTACCATTTCCAAGACAGAAATTTTGGTGCTGACCTTGACCTTGACCAAGTTTAGCATGCTTGGCACAAGGGGCTGTCCAAGAGGATCTGAGGTCCAGAGCTAGAAGACGCCTCAGAGGCTCTGGACTCTGAGCCCCTTGTCCAACAGTGGAGGAAACTGAGTCACACACATACCTAAGTGTCAGCAGTCAGGGTTGGAATCTGGGATCTTCCCACTATACCAAATCTCCATCAATTTAGTAATTCAGTAATTACCAAGTGTGTGTAATATCGTCTGCCCGGGCTAAGGGAGGCACAGTCTAATAAGGAAACAAGACACAGAAACTGGAAGCTGGGATGTCCAGTGTGATCTGATAATAAGCAGTAGGGGAGAAGTGACCAGATGTGACATGGGCAGACTTCCCAGTGGGATCTTACATTTAGAGCGGGGGTTCCTACAGGCCCCTGAGGGTTCCCAGGAGAGATTTCAGGGATTCCATCAGTTTGGACAGGAAAAAAAGATACGTCTTTATTTTTACTAACCGTCTCACTGAGATTGAGATTTGATTATTTCAATTATTAGATTAAATTATTTAAATTATTGATTATCTTAAAACACGGGTCAAAAGAGGGGTCCATGGGCTTCCCTGGGCTGCCCAAGGGGTCTGTGACCCATAAAAAAGGTCTAGACCAAGAAGCAGCCCCCAGAGCCCACTGAGGCTCCAATCTCTTTCTTTTACAAGGATAAACTGAGGCTCAGAGAGAGGTGTGACATGGCATAGCCAGTCATGGTCTAGTTAGTGACAAAGCCAGGATTTGAACCCAGTTCCTCTGACTCCAGGGCTGGAGCTCTTTCCACTGAATCACATTTTGATTTCTTCAGTACACACAGCATTGGCCTGGAAGTCAGGAAGACCTGAGTTCAAATCTAACCTCAAACACTCACTATGGGCAGTGGTGGGCAAGTCATTTGACCCTTGTCTGCCTCAGTTTCCTTAACTGTAAAATGGAGATAATAATAGCGCTCACCCGCCAAAGTTATTGTGAAGATCAGTAAAGCACAACCTGGCACACAGCAGGAGCTTAATAAAAATTAATTTTATTATTTTAAGAATCTATTTTATTATTAATGATAACAACTTCTGCTATTTTAAAATTAATAATAAATTTAATGAAAATTGATAATGATAATTAATTTTAAAACTCTTTCCTCCTACCCTGCTTTCCTTCCTTCTTACCCTAGATGCATTAATTCTGTTTGTGCAAAATCTTTTCAATTCATATAATCAAAATTATCTATTTTCTCTTTTTGTGACTGCTTCCATCTCTGGTTTGGGATTTATTTCCTACCCTTAGCTGCAAAAGACCTTTATGTGAGCTGCTTTTCATTTTTTATGCTGTGATCTTTGAAATTCAGGTCATTTGAATTTATTGCGGGATACGGTAGAAGATGATGGTCTCAGGCTAATTTATGCCAGAGACTGTTTTCCAATTTTCCCCATAGTTCTTATCAAATAACAAGTTTTTTCCAAAGGAATTTATGTTTTCAGGTTTATAGAACACTGGGTTATAGAGTTCAATTCTTTCTGATGCTTTTTCGTCTAGTCTGTTCCATCGACCAAAGGAAAGGAGCCCTAGACACCAAATAGTTATACCATAGCAGCAGTTTTTGTGGTAGCAGAGAATTGGAAACAAAATACAAACACATCAAATGGGGGAGTGGGTTAAAGTAACAAATTGTGGCACATGACCATGAGGGCAGATGTCTGTGCCCTAAGAAACCACAAATACTATGAATACAGAGAAGCATGAGAAGATGTACATGAACTGATGCAGATAGGGGGAAGCAGAGCCAAGAGAACTATATGTTCAATGACTATAATGATGTAAATGGGCAGAACAACAACAATAAGATGTTTCAACATCAGAAATAGATAAGATTTTATCAGTGGAAATAACCTTAAAGATCCGCTACAATCTGCTACAATCACCGCTACAACCAATGAACATTCAACTTGTAGCTGAAATCTCCCCTATGGGGAGATTCCTCCATTAGAATGGAATCCTTGAAGGCAGGCGCCATCTGACTCTTCTATCTGTATCCTAAATGCTTAGCACAGGGCTCTGCACAAAGCGGGAATTTAACAAATATTTGTTAATTAATAACAATCAAAAGTAAAGGCTGAAAAACTATAACGACTAAACTTGTCCCCAAAGAAGAAAGGGGCAGGAGTGCATATAATGTCAGTTGTTTTTTATATGTTGGTCGGTTTTGCTGAATTTTTTTCTTTTAAAAAAAAAATCTTTGTTATAAGAGTATCTTTCTGGGAAGGGGGAGGTGAAGGGATACAAGGGAAAATCTAGAGAACATGAAAACAAAAGAAACCAATAAAAGTCTATTATATAAAAAATAATAAGCTAATATACATTTAATATACTCTGTTTCAAATATGAAACATGACACAGTGGCTAGAAAAGCCAGGAACACCTACCTGCCCCTAACATATACTAAATCTGTGACCTTGGGTAAGTGACTTAGCTTCTCAGCATTCTAGATAATTCCCCAAAATGGTTCCATTTGGACATGAGACTGACTTGCATTGATCAAGGGTATTTCCTCATCTAGGATTTCCCTCTATTAATGAAATCACAAGCCCAGTTCCCAATAGTCTGGGTAAAAATGGAAGAAAGTATATTAGGAAGGTTTCCAGAAGCACAAACTCTTAGAACTAGAAGAGACCTCAGAAATGAGCATTGTTGTTATTGTTCTGTTGTGTCCAACTCTTTGCGACCCCATTTGGGTTTTTCTTGGCAGAGATACTGGAGTAGTCTGCCATTTCCTTCTCCAGCCCATTTTAAAGATGAGGAAACTGAGGCAAACAGGATGAAGTGACTTGCCCAGGGTCACACAGCTAGCAAGTATCTCAGGCTAGATTTAAACTCAGGTCCTCCTGACTCCAGGTCAGCACTCTATCCACCGTGCCACTCAGCTGCTCTCTCTCCTTGGCGGGGGCCCCCCCCCACTACTACTACCCCCAAGTGTCACAGAACCACAAACTCTCAAGGAGGGGAGGGACCTCAGGGGCCATATGGTCCAAATCCCTCATTCTACAGTTGGAGAAACTGAGGACCAGGGGTTAAGTGACTTGGATCCTCCTCCCCCAAAGCTAGCTTCTTTTATGCTGCCCTCCAACACCCCAGCCTCCATCTAGCTAAGCCTACGTGAAACAAGAAACTGATGGTTTTCATAACGAAGGCATTTAACCATCAGAACAGGTCAAATCAGGAAAGAAATGCCGTGCTTCTGATATGCTGTGCACTGTACAAAGGTCTGACTATAAAAACAGAAATTACGGTTGGCATTCTGGCCAGGAGAGTCTATTTAAGAAAGCTAACCAATGTGTTTTAAGAAAATTCATTTTGAAACAGATTTATATACAAAACGTCAAGTCAATTAAAGGAATGACTTCAGCTACTTGGAAAATCTCCTTGGAGGAGCACCATGTTCTCTGCTAACGCCGGATGAACGGGGCCTTCCTGCCCCTGGGTCACTTACCCAGCTTCAAAATTGAGTATCTAGTCCTTTTTCAAGAAAAGCAACATTAACAATAAGGTCTAAAACATTTCAGGAAAATCACTTCAGATGTAATTTAAAGGAAGAAATAATTCTCTCTTCTATTTTGGAGAAACTTTTTAAGAGCAACAAAACATTTCCTTGCTTTGCCACTTTTTTTCTATTTTTTAAGGCACAGCCCTTATATGAAAGAGGTTTGAACTGAAGAATCCCATACATACAGCATCCCAAATGCAAGGCCAGTAGCCAGTGAGAATGTAACAAAGTGGACTGATGTACTAACAACACCTCCTAATTCTACCATTTTTTCCTTTAAACGGTATAGGTTTGCTCCCCCTATGGACCAAAGCTAGGCGAAGCACAGGATCCCAGAACAGGTCTGCAAGAGACCTCAGAGGCCATGTGTCCATTCTCCTCACCTTACAGATGAGGACACTGAGGCATAAAGTGTTTAACTGATTCACCCAATATCACACAGGTAATTAGTAGCCAAGGTGGATTCCGGACCCAGATCCTGTAAAACTCCAAAGTCAATGGTCTTTGATGAAAGGTTCTCTCTAACAAACGCTAAAATGAATCAATGAGCAGCTTGGAGAAGCGTTCCTAGGGCACCTCGATGTGAGGAAGTGCTCAGACCTTGTTAGATCTTAGAGATCATTCACTGCATTCCCCAGCCAACCCAGACCTGGACAACTAAACGATATCTGCAAGCAATGTGCCCTGTCTAGTTCCTCAGCCTATAAAGAAATGATATATATTTATCAACTGACTCACTGACTAGCTTCTCCAAAATTGGGGAAATTAACCCTATGTGTTCATTTCTGGGGCTGCATTTTAGGGATTTTTGGCCTAGAGAAGATTCGGGGGGATAGAATCACTGTCTTTTAATGCCTGAAGGATTGTTGCTATGGGATACCTCTCCCTCCTCAAATTAATCCATCAACAAGCATTTATTAGCAACTACTATGCGCCAGGTACTTTGCTAAGGGCTAGGGACACAAAGAAAGATGAAAACAATCCTGCAGGAGCTCATGTTTCACTGGGAAGGAACAAACTGAAGGAAAAAAGGGAATGAGAGAAAGAGAAAGAAAGAGAAAAGGAGAAAAAAAATCTTTGTTATATGAAGTGGGTCTCTGGGAGGGGAAAGAAGAGGGAGGGACACAGGAGGAATCTCTGACAATTAAAGATAAGAAATATCAATAAAAATGTTTTTAAAAAGAGAAATGAAAAAGGAAGAGAGAAAGAAAGAAAGAGAAAAAAAAACAACTCTGGAAGGGGAACTTATTAGCAGGAGAGAAAAGCAAGGTGATTCCACGAAGGCAGGCCAGATCCGTGGCTCAAGGTGGAGCTATGTCCAAAGGGATACAATACTGCGCATACCCCTGGATCCAGCACTAGGGCTGTATTCCAAAGAGATCGTAAAAAAGGAGAAAGGACCCACACATACAAAAACATTTAGAGTAGCTCTTTTTGTGGTGGCAAAGAATTGGAAATTGAGGGGATGCCCATCAACTAGGCTCAAAAAGCTGTGGTATAGGATTGTGATGGAATCCTATTGTGCTATAAGAAATGATGAGCCGGATGCTCTCAGAAAAACCTGGGAAGATTTACATGAACTGATGCAAAGTGAAGGGAGCAGAACCAGAAGATCATTGTAATAGTAACGCCAATATTGCACGATGATCGACTGTGAAGGACTTAGCTATTCTCAGCAATATAATGATCCAAGACAACTCTGAAGGCCTTATGATGAAAATGCTACCCATCCCCAGAGAGAGAAGTGATGAACTTTATTATCACAGAATTATTTTTAACTTTCTTTATGTTTCTGGCTTTTTATTATTTACTGGCTTGTGGGTTTTTTTTTGGGGGGGGGCAACATCGCTAATATGGAACTATGTTTTGTACAACTTCACATGTATAATCGATATCATATAGTTTGCCTATAGTTGGGGGAGGGGCAGAGGAGGGAAAAAATTTGGAACTCAATTTTTTTTAAATGAATGTTAAAAATAAATTTAAAAAAAAATTAAGTGGCTTGTACTGCAGGTACAAAGCCAAACTCAAAAGAGTCATAAAGTCATAGAATTCCTAGACCTAGATCTGTCTGCAAGGGACCTTAGAGGTAGTTAACAGACCTTATTTTATACTTGACCAAATGAGACTTGGGGAAAGTGACTGGCCAGCCCATCAGTTACACTGTCAAAGGGTCAAAGCTATAGAATTAGGAGGGAATTTTGAGGCCACAGAGTTCATTTTACAGATAAGGAAACTGGGGGAAGGGAGGACCAGGGGTGAAGTGGCCCGTCCTAGGTCACACAGCAGCACAGATTCAGCACCGGACAGGACCTCCGAGGCCGTCTACGCCAATCCTCTCATTTGACAGACGTATCTGTATTACACGCTACACTAAGTTTTACAAAGCACGTTCCTCCCTTTATGTCAGGGCTTGAAGCATAATTACCCACACTTTGTAGATTAGGAAACGGAGACTCAAAGATTATGATGCGACCAAGGTCACAGCTGAAATTCAAACCCATAACAACTGGAGCATCCAGGATGCTAAGGTATACAAAACACTGTAAGTGGGCAAGTATGTTATTAGCCCCATTTAAGAGATGAGAAGATGGAGGTTCAGTAATGTGATGTGTCATGCCTGAGGTCATACAACCAGTATGTGCTAGGAAGGGAAATTGAACCCAGGGTTCTTGTGACTCCAAGGCCAAACACTCAGTTGCTAGCACTTCCTACTCCCCGACAAGTCCCTGCTTTTATTTGGTACATAATCTGTATTCACTTAATTGATAATATGTAATCTTTATGTATATCTATATTTATCATTTATATAATATGTATTTATACACACGTATCTCTCAATAGAATGTAAGCCTTTGGAGGACAGGGATTCTTTGATTCTTGTCTCTGTCCCAAGGGCCTATTACAGTGGCACATGGTAAGTACCTGATTATGTACTAGGTGATGGACACATCCAAGTTGGGACTCAACCCAGTTCTTGGAACTTCAAATCCAGTATGAAAGGATGTCATCCACAAATAAGGCACAGACTCCCAAAATGGCGTCCGTTGGCACAGAAAGTCCTACTCTGCCAGTTATCTCCCATCTAAAGGTCTTCATCCCCTCCCCCAAAAGGAAAGGAAAACATGTCTTCTTCTCACATGCCAATGATCCATCCTTGTATAGACATGGAAACATATTAGAGTGTATGGCCCAGCCGCCCCCCACTCTGCACAGCTAGCATGTCAGCCAAGAGAATGACACGGCCTATTTAAAATCCAGTGACAGCAAGCTCGGCATCTGTGTAATAACAGTTCTTCATACGCCTGTCAAACATGCTAAGTGAGACAATTTTTTTCTGTTTTAGAAAAGAGGCTGAGATACAGGCACCACCAACCACCAAGACGGGAATCCTAATAGCGCTCATTTACATCCAACGCCCACATTCTGCGACACCGGACACCTATTCTCTCTGCTCACCCAATATAAACGGGAGATCAGGGAGGTTAATTAAATTTCCCAGGGCTGACATAAATTAGTGACAATTTTTAAAGGCAATATAAGTTACATTTTTGTTATGTATCATTCTATAATATGGTGCTATATATTATTATAAAAATATAAGTTGGTATTTACATTACGGCTAAATAATAAATCAGAAGCTAGGGAAAGAAGAGGGACCTGTCATGTTTACAGTTAGAGGCAATTACAGGCACGGTGATTTCATAACTTTTTAAAGGAAAAGCACCAACAATCTTCCTCTTCTCTTTCTACCCCCAAATAGTCCAAAAAACAAGAACGAAAGTCAGTTCTGGTCCCTTATCAGAGCGAAAGACAGATCAGGAGCACCATCTTTCACGTCTATGACACTAGCACTTTCTCACGGGACCCAGGGAGAAAGCTCACTATCTCAGTGAAAGTTTCATTATCCCCATTTCACAGATGAAGAAAGAGACGCTGGAATGGAGAAGAGCATCACGCTGGCAGTAAGTGTTGGAGGCAGAATGTGAATATGAATTAGGGGCTTTCCTGACTCCAAGGCCAGCACTCTTTCCACAACTGTTAAGATTCCCCTCAGCCCAGCAGTGCATTTCTGAGAACAATCTAAACCATTTAGGAAGTGCCTATTATGTGCTTGACACTGTGCTAGCTCGGGTGGGTACAGAGACAAAAAAAAGAAACTCCTGCCTTCAAGGCATTTACAGACTTTTGGGAGAGATGTACATAAATATCTACAAAAGAAATAACCTAAGGGGCTCTTCTCACTTCCCTAACTCTTCCACTCTCCACCCCCCAAGCTCTTCCATCAGCCTGTTCCCCCATCGCCCCACTCCCAGCCAATCTTCAGCCCACCAGTGGTCAGCTCCCCTTCCAAATCCTTCAGGGAAATTTCTTTTCATGTCTTTAGCCTTCATCTTAATACACTGACACATCACCTCTCTGTTATCTGCCCCCTTCTGTTACTTCACCAATTGAGCTGAGTAAAGTCACTCGGCACGGCACCACCCCCCTCCCCATACCAGCAATGGCAGTGGGGAATCTGTGGCCTTCTAGGTCCTCAAGTGCAGCCCTTTGACTGAATCCAAACTTCCCAGACCAAATCCCCTTCATAAAAGGATTTGTTCTGTGAAACTTGGACTCAGTCAAAAGGATGTACCTGAGGACATAGGAGGCCACATGTGGCCTTGAGGCTGCAGATTCCCCACCCCTCTAGACAAGAGATGATGAGGTTCTGAAACAGGGCAGTACTGTGAGCAGAGAGAACAGGATGGATGGAAGAGATGTGGAGGGAAAACAGTATGGTCCAGCAAGTGACTGGGCACATGGAGAAAAGCAGAGTGAGGAGTTAAAGACAGCTGACGTTGTCAATCTGAGTGACTGGAAAGATGGTGGTGCTCTCAACAGAAACAGGAAAATTAAGAAGAGGGGGATTCTGGGGGGAAAGGAGCTCTGTTTTGGGCATGTTGAATTTGAAGTGTCTCTGGGACATCCACCAGATAGCTGGAGTGGAAGAAATGAAACTTGGAAGCTCCTGGGACAGGATTGGAGATTTGGGCACCATCACCATGGTTCTTAAAGCAACGGCTACTGATAGAGCTACCAACTGACCATGCAGAGAGAGTGTGGCCCAGAAAGGCACATGAGGAAGCAAAGATCAGTGCATTCAGTCCAACAAACATCATTAAGCAGGTCAAAGGCACCAAGCTAGGACACGGGAGGCCTGACAATGAAAATAGCAACTCCTGAACTCACAGAACTTCCATAATAATGAGGGTGAAGAGGCCAAGAAATATTCAAGATAATTTTTAAACAAGACAGAGTAAGAAAAGCACAAAGTAGAGAGATTCAGGTCAAATGCTAGGAAAAATACAAAGGGGGAAAGCTGCCATCACACATAAGTGGAATAGACCATGAATTCTAAACCATGGCATGCTTCTTGACTTAGAAACACCCCAGAATAAAATGGATTGTTTCAGAAAGTAGTGAGACCCCTGTCACTGGGAAGGTCTAAACCCTGACTGGATGACTCTTTCTTGAGTGTCTACACTGCAGGTAGGGTTGGATAAGATCCAAATGGCCGCAGAGACATCTTCCAATTCACCAATTTTATGGGTGATTTTCTAGAGATGTCCTTTGTCTCTTCACTCCAAAACATCAAAGACATCCTAGAAAAATTCTCTAACCTTTCTAAGTAAAAGTCCAAGAAAATCAGGATCTCTGTGTAGGGGAGAAAACAAACTCCCTTCCCCGTCTATGTAAGATATTTTTTAAAGCACTATTTGCCATCTAAAATCACTTTGTTCACTTGGGAACATAAATATGTGTTATGTATAACCCAAAGGGCTCATAAAATTACCATGTTTGCTAAGTCAAAAAAATAGCCTATTCAGACAACTACAAATGTGCTCATTGAATTCACTTATGAATGTTTTTAATTTCTGTTACAATGACTTTGGAATCTAGTCTCTCTTACTTTTTGCCTATTCAAAAATGGGTGAAAATCTGAAAAAGGGGAAACCATCAAAGTGACTAAGAAACAAAAGAGAATTAATATTCGCCCCCCCAAATGCCTTCTCCAGAGTTCACAGCCTGGGTCCATGGAGAGATTTCAATACGAGACTATGAATTTGGATAGAGGGGAGAAAATTACATCTTTATTTCAATATAATTGGTTTTCTTTGTTATCCTACATGTTTTATTTTGTGCGTTTCAAAACCTGATTCTGAGAAGGGGTCCATAGGCTTCACCGAGGAGCCAGAGTTTAAGATCCCAGCTTAGGATCTATACTTCTCTACTAAGCAGCCAACACTTCCTAAGTGCCTCAGTCAGTCCACAAGAATTTATTAAGCACCTACTGAATGCCAGGCACTGCACCTGGCCCCAGGGATACAAATACAAAGAATGAAATCATCTCTTGTCTCAAGAAACTCCTATTTTATCTAAACCATAGGATTTTAAAAACTCAGGAATCAAAGCAAACCTCAGTACTTAATCACTAGGTACCAGGTCATGGTGCCTGGATTCTGAGTGGCCCATGAGAAGACCTGAGTTCTGTCATGTGTTCCCTGAGCAAGCACAGACAGCTTGTTTTCAGGTATTTCTGGTGAGAAACTAGAATCTTTGCCATAGAAACACTAGAAATGAGAAACCTAGAAGGCTAATACAAATGAGCCACTTAAAAAGGCTAAATGATGTGTCTGCATCCTAATACAGAAGAATAGACAAGTGTCCCTTGACTGTCTCCAGGGGTCAAAGGAGCAGCAAAAAAAAAAAGACAAATTCAGGGCCTATAGTAAAGAAAAGTGATAGATCAAAGGAGTGTATTAGGGAAGTAATGAGGAAGAAGAGGGAGGAATGTACAAAGTGTACTGCACAACCACATTCCTGGCATGGGCTGGGGAAACAGGCATCCCATGAACCTCACTCTTATTTGAAAAGGGCAAAGGAAGGGTGGACACAAGCACACACAAAGAGTTATTGTAGAAATAAAATTAAATCAACAGAGAAATCGGTGAGGAGAAAAAGGAATTTCAGGAGGAGAAGAGAATAGGAAGAGATGGCCAAAAGCAACTTCAATTACAGAGAGATGATTATAAAGGGGATGGGGAGGGAGGGAAAGATAGAAAGGGAAGAAGAAACAAAGAGAAGAAAGAAAAGAAGAAAGGAAGGAAGGAAGGGGGGGGAGAGGGAGGGAGGGAAGAAGGAAGACTCCTGAGTCTGGTCTGGATTAAGAGAGAAGCAGAGGAGTAGTATTAGATCACACCAATTATAAATTACTAGTGTTTTATAACATTCCTTTTCCCCTATAAGTCTTTTTCTTCGTAAAGGAGGTACAGAAGGGGATGAGCGGAGAGACAGTATGGAGGTATGGCACGCAAAGAGAAAGGACATAGTATAACAGGATATGATGCAGGGAAATAACACCTAACAAACCTAACTGTGAATGTGAAAGAAATTAACTTACCCATAAAACGGAGGAAAGTTGCAAAATAGATCAGAAAGCAGGGCCCAACAATTTGGTGTCCATGAGAAATATATATGGAAAATAAAAATTCATAGAATTAAAGTAAGGAGCTAGAGTACAATCTGTTATGCCTCAGGTAAATTTAAAAAGACACAAACCAAAAGTGACCATCAAGATCTCAGATTTAGGGTTGGAAGGAGCCTTATAAACTATGGAAGGCAAACCCTTTACTTTAACAGTTAAAAAACTAAAGGAGTGAGAAATTAAACATCTTGCCCAGAGTCACACAGTAAGTTTCTGAAGCAAGATTTGAACCTAGGTCTTTGACTCCATGTCCAGCACCACGTCTACGACACCATGATACCTCTCTTGGTACTTAATAAATGGTTGGTGAATTTATGGTAGAGGTCCCCTTGCTGACTCTCATATACAATATTCAATTCAATTAAACAAATATTTACCTAGTGCCTACTATATGTAGGGTACTATACTCACCTAATCTCTTTTTGAGGATCTTCAGTGACAGGAAACCCATTACCTCACAATTCAATTTAATTCAATAAACATTTATTGTATGCCTACTATGTGCAAGGGAATTTCCTTGCCTGGAGTAGGTCTAATCCCTCTTCTCTCCTAATCTTCTCTCCCAATACGCCAGGCTTGGTTCCACATCATGATCGGGCTCCAGACCTCTCACCATGCTGGGGGCCCTGCTCTTAACGTTTGTGTTCCAGATGGTCAATGTCTCTCTTAAAACCCAGTGTCCAGAAGTGAATGCAATGCCCTACATCTGTCCAGAACCACAGGACTCTCTTACCCTCCTTTCTCTAGATGTCCCTTGCTGAAAATGTCCATGTTTCCAGCCCGGGTATCCAGCCCACGAGTTCTATTATGTTCCTCTCAGCTTCATCATCAATGTGTCCGGAGCTGGTGACTTCACAGACCATCATAGAAGCCCAGGTCTCGAGCTGGACAGGTCATTGGAGGCCATCAACCCAACCCTCTCATTTTAAAGGAGGAAACTACAGTCCAAGCAAGAGACGTAACTTACCCAATGTTACACGGGTACTAAGCATCGGGGTGAAGAGTCACCAGAGTGTGAGCTCCTTGAGGGGAGGGACTATTTTTTGCCTCTTTTTGTATCCCCAGAGCTTAGCACAGTGCCTGGCACACTCTAGGTGTTAAATAAACGTTTACTGACTGACTGAGAAGCCCGAGAAAAGGACTTGTTCACACTGGGATCCACAAACAGGTTTCTCTGACTGTAAGTCAAACTCACTACCCACCAGGGTGCACGGCCTCTCTTGTTCTAACTGTACCAATAGTAGTATCATGACCTGGGCAACTGGGCTCATTGACTGGGCAGCCAAACAGGGACTTTGAGTTCATTTCTATTCCTGGTCAGTTCCTTCACATTCTTGGCTGACTAGTGAATTGGGACACATTCTCTTCACCAAGTAAACGGCCAGACCTTGGTTCCTTGGCTACAAGGCCAACCATACAGCACACACCTCCCCTCCAAAATGGAAAATAAAATGCCTTCTTGTTTTTCTCTCCATGGAGCTTAGCTAGCTATTAACAAGGCACTTAACGCAGTCTGAGTCTCCCACCAGCTTTTCTCTCCTCTGTTCTAACAGACCCGCTCCTCCAGATCCTATCCCAGCAGATCTCTGCCAGGCTTTGTTAGAAACCAGAAATACTAGACGGCAGGCTCCACAGGCACCACCTATATAAGGATGAAGAACGCAAGCGTGTTCCCACTCAGTGATTAATTTTCCCCCAGAGCCTATAAACAGGCCATAACTATGGCGTAGACAGTCTCCCTGGCTGCGATGAGGTCACAGGGCAAAGTAGGGCCTTGCTTTCCTTTTTTCATTGGAGCTAAAAATAAATAAATGTGTGTGTGTGACACACACACACACACACGTATACACGCATGGAGTCATATTTCTATTTCACAACTAGGACTCCGCAGACAAAAAGCTCACATCTTTGATTCCATGACACCTGCCAGAAGAGACCTTTTTCACCAACTGACAACAGGATTTTTTTAGAGAGCAGAATAGCCACGTTGTCACCAAACACAGATGAGTTTCCTCCTTGGCCATTACTGAGCACAGAAGGATTTCCAACATGTCAGCCAGGGGAGGCCAAAGGGCTGGCTCAAAGACACCAATGACCGCTTCCCTGCGGCATTTTGAACGAGATAAAATCCCACCTTCTACATGAAGCTTGTCCTGTTCCCCTCAGTCTTGGAAGTCACCCCCAAGTAAACCTGTCTCTCTCTATCCAGTGTGAACTTAGGTGGTCGCCCCTATTAGACTGGGAGCTCCCCCAGGGAAGGGACTGTCTTTTGCTCTTCTTTCTTTCCCATTATGCTAAGTGGGGCTTAGCACAGTGCCC
>CM053623.1:233288614-233344427 GCA_028646595.1 Phalanger gymnotis
CACTTCAGGAGTTTTGGTTCTTGTTTACCTTGAAAGTACTTTCAGCTGTTAAGTGCTAAGCCCCAGGCCCAAAGCCCTATCAGGTGTGAAACCTGTGTGGGCCGCAGATTGATGACTTAAGAGGGGCCAACTCGGGAACCAATGGTCTCTGGTCGTTGAGGCAGGGCTTGAGGACGCCAGAGGCTTGGCTGCGAGGAGAGGGGAGCTAAGAGACAACTACAGCTGAAGCCAAAGCAGAAGCCGACCCGTGTGTGGACCCAGGAGTTCGAGCAAGGACTTGAGGCCAGTGAATATGATTTATACTATCTTGTTTCTCTGTGGCCTCCTGGTTACTCTTCTGAGGCGAGCCTACTGGGCCTGGAGTTCTTTGGTCAAGATGTCACAATGGGGAGGCTGGTTCACTAATTTGTTGCTCTGGGGCCTAAATAAATGTTCTGTTGCTTTCTACTTAGAGAATCTCTCATACCTTGCGATTTCGAACCATTCAAACACATACATGATTATATTTGAGATTATAAATTTGGCCTTCCTACTACAGAAGGCTGGGCAGGCATTATCAATCACATCCTAAGTAAGAGGAAAGAAAACTGAGGCCCAGAATGGGTAAATGGATTGCCTGAGGGCCCACTTCTCAGCCAGAGACAAAGACTCTCAGACCTGCTCTGGAGGGGTGTCTGAAAGCGGCTCCAGATCTCAGAATCTAAGATCCTTTGACCAGAGAGAGACTCGTTTAACTAGAACTGAAGGGAGCCTCGGAGACCAAAGGAACCCTTCTTACAGATGAGGAAACCGAGGCCCAGGCAGGGGAAGAAACTATAATGACCTAATAATAATAATAATAAATGACAATGGTGAGTATTATATAGCACTTTAAGGTTTCCAAAGCACTTGACAAATATCTCATTTGATCCCCACAACACCCCGGGAGGTAACTGCTTTATCATTTTACAAGAGAAACCGAGGCAGAGAAAAGTCATAAGTGGGATCTACCGGGATTCACACTCAGGGGTTAGGATTCCCATCCAATACTCTTTCCACAAATCTAAGTGGAGGGGCCAAGCTCAGGTCTGTGGGTGGTCCTAGACACAAGCAGCAGCTCCAAGGGTTTCTGGAGCAGAACAGCGGCACATTGACCCGCCATTAGGGAGATGATAGCATCATACAGGGCCGGTCTCAGATGCAAAGCTGGAAAGGACCTGGGAGACTATTTAGTTTCAGCTTCTCCTTTTACAGAAGAAGAAACAGAGGCTCAAGGTCAAATGACTTGTCCAGAGCCATATTTGAACCTCGGCCCTCTGATTTTGGGGATTATTTTGGCAATGAGAGAAGAAGAGGTGGGACACCTAACCCCCTCCTTTCACAGATGAAGAAATGGCAGTGATCCATGCAAAGTCACAAAGCCAGTTAGTGGCACTATCAGGATTAGAACCCAGGTCTCTGGACACCAACCACCATACCACCTCCCTGCTCTGTTTAAATGTGATTCATGCGGTACTCAAGCCTGAGATTAAACAATGACAGAAAAGAAGTGCAGTTTATCTGGTGATGGGGAATCACCCTTCAGAGGGGTATACATCTCTTTCATCACCGTTCTAATTTTACATTACTTGTAAACAGGACCATTTATAAATATTTATGCACAGCTGTGTTAATAAAAGCTTCTACTTTCATTATATATAAAAAAAAAAAAGTCTGGGCTGGCAAGGGGAGGAGACCAGTTTGGAGGCTATTACCACAGGACGCGGGGTCCTGAGGGTCAGCAATTCAATAGTCAAGGTAAGAAACAGTGGGAATGGATGGTGCAGAGGGGGCGAGCCATGACAGGCAACCTAGCCCCAAGTGACAGACGACCCTCCAGCACCAGCAGACTTCTGTAGTCATTCTGTCCACGTACAATCGAGAGGCACAGGGAGCCTCAATTAACTCCGGGTCTTGTTCAAGTTAGGGACAATTTCAGCTCCAAGCCACCCTCTGCAGCCTAGGGGAGCTGGAGACATGGAGGACTTAATTACGAGGACTCTGGGAAACCATATGCAAGCTGTTTGGCTTGACTGAACCTTCAACTGACCTCCAGGGCCAGAGGGGCCACCCTTTCAGAGCAGCAAAGTGGCCACTGGAGTTTCATTTCCAGGTCAGGCCTTGCAATTTTCAAGGTCTCCAGAGTCCTGGGCAGCCTCCTCTGAAAAGAGCTCTCAAAATTGGCCCAACTGGGCACCAAAGAGAAAATAAAACTAATAAATGGTGGATGGAGAAACACATGGAAGAAAATTGTTCTCTGGGCTTTTTGTCCCTGGAGAAAGATGACCAGCTTCTGAATGAGTTATGGACTATACGCTGTTGCTTTGCTGACCCCCAAGGCTGCTTTGGAGAATTCTCCACTTCCTTCATGCCTTAGCTCACAGGCAGGCCCCCTCCTCCAGGAAGGCTTCTCTGATGAGTTAGTTATTAGAGCACTCTCTTCCCTTCCTTCCTTCACATTTTCACATATTTGCCTACATGTGCCCGTGTTGGTAAGGCAAAATGGGCTCCTTAGCACTTAAGGAGTTTGGCTTTTGTTTACTTTGAGTGAAAGTACTTTCAGCTGTTAAGGGCTAAGCCCCAGGCCCAAAGCCCTATCAGGTGTGAAACCTGTGTGGGTGTAGATTGATGACTTAAGAGGGGCCAACTCGAGAACCAATGGTCTCTGGTCGTTGAGGCAGGGCTTGAGAATGCCAGAGGCTCAGCTGCGGAGGAAAGGCGAGCCAAGACACAACTACAGCGGAAGCAGGAAGCTGCAGAAGCAGAGCTGACTCGTGTGTAGACCCAGGAGTGCGAGCAAGGACTTGAGGCCAGTAAATATGATTTGGCTAAATACTATCTTGTTTTTCTGTGGCCTCCTAGTTTCTGTGGCCCTGGAGTCTTTTTGTCAAGATGTCGGAATGGGGAGGCTGGTTTGCAGATGAGGCCTAAATAAATATTTTGTTGCTTTCTACTTAGAGAACCTCTCATACCCTGTGATTTCAAACCATTCAAACATATACATGATTATATTTGAGATTATAAATTCAGCCTTCCTACTACAGTGCCCTGACAGAATGGAAGGGCCATGAGGGCAGCCCCAAGCCTTTGATTACCCAGCTAAAATTCAGCACAGTGTTCAGTACACAGTAGACATTTAATAAATGCTTGCTTATTACCTATTTACATTTGTATACAATCAGTAGAACATAAGTCCATAACTCCTGGCACGTTTATGATTTAGAATAGACATACAAATTTAGTGGGGCATGAAATTCCCTAAGCTCTGATGGAGGAAATTGCCCTGATGTTGTCTGCACCATCTCACCATGCCCAGGCCACTTCCAAACCATGCCACCAGGTGCCCATGGCCTCCCTCCTATTTCTACACAATGCATTAGAATGTAATCTCCTTGAGGGCAGGGCCTGTCTTGCTTGCTTCTCATTGTACTTGGCACATACTGAGTGGTTTTCTAAGTAAATGCTTTCTGTTCATTCATCCCTGTTGGGTCATACGGATATGGATATGTCTGGAAAGCAGCCTGTCCTTGGACTGAGAATAAAGAGCTAGGCAAAATCTGGAAATTCCAGACAGAGGTCTGAGAATCATCTGCAGCCAGGGAGGCCACAGTGCACAGAGCACCAGGAAGACCTAAGTTCAAATCCAATCTCAGACATTTACTCAGACAAACCCCTCCCTCCAAGGGTTGTTTGGAGGATAAACTGAGATATCTGTAAGTGCTTTACAAACCTTCAAGTGCTCCATAAATGTTAGCTATTTCTCTGCAGTGACAGATGCCAAGACCACTCAGGCCAATAATATGGATAAAGAAGAGGGTCTAAGCCAAAACCTTGGAGAACACCCACATTTAAGGGGTGGGAGAATTACGAAAAGGCAGAAAGAACTGGGAACAGAGAGAGGAGAGGTCAGAGAAGGAGGAGGGTAATGAGGACACGTGCATCTAGGAAGTGGGCCCTCAATGACCTGCCAGGCTTAGAGGGAAAGGAAAACGGGGGTGGAATCAAACGTCGATGGAATTGAATAGCAACAGAATCAGCTGGTTTCTCTGTCTCAGGCTCAGTCTGTCTTTCTCAGGCCACTTTGCCATGCAGGAACCCCTCTGGCAGGCTGATAAAACCTAGGATGCCCTTAGCAGAATCACGTTCTCCTTTTAAAATCCTAGTGGAGAGAAATGCTCCATTTCAATGAGAGGTTGGTGAAAATCAAGGTCATTTTTTTTTCCCATCCAAGTTCACAGATGCCCCCCTACTGTTGTAACCTATCCACAGACTCATGGGATGTCTGTGGACCCAGGTTAAGAACCCTTGATGTGAGGCTAGAATTTGACAACACAAGCAACAGTCTGCCTCCCTGATCGCCTTCCTCTGTACTTATGGATAGGGGCAGGAGCTGGCATGGTATCACCATAAGGAACTCCAGGTAAGGAAACTCTCTCCACCAATGCCAGCCAGCACCTTCTCTGTAACTTGTATGGGGAACTCCCAGGTAAGCAAATTCCCTCCACCAATGCCAGACAGCACCTTCTCTGTAACTTGGAGTCTCAGAGAATGCCTAGAGCACAGAGGAGGGTACGGTGACTTGCCCAAGGTCACACAGCCAGCCTGAAGTGAGACTTGGACCTTGTCACTCTGACAGCCTGCCTCTCCATGACATTTCTATCAGGAGGATCAAAGATTCAGAGCTCAAAGGAACCTTGGAGGCCACTTAATACAACCCCCCATTTTACAGAAGGGAAAACTGAGGCCCTGACTGTGGAGCCAGGTCTCTTTTCATTGTACTGTCCTGTCTCTCCATCCCTCCAATGGACTGATATCCTTTCCCCCATGGTCCCTGTTAAAGGTGGCAATCAGAAAAGTTTCATTTGGAGAAAGCTAATGACCAATGGGTGACTAGTCAAGTGTCCAGCAATACCCCAGGGCTGGCCACAGGTTAGCCATGGGATCAAAGGAAGTCACCTAATTTCCATCTCAATTTTCACATTATCTAAAGTTTAAGAGAAAAAAAGAAAGAAAAGGAAAAAAAGAAAGAAAAGGAAAAAAAAAGGCAAGGAGGGCGGGGTGGTAGAATGAGGTTTTCCTGCCCCCTCTAGTGGTCACCCTCCTCGAACAGGCTTCTGAGGGAACGGCAACAGAAGGCCCACCCAGGGCATTTAAACTCTAGGGAACACACCAAGAATTCGCACTGATGCTCCCGTCACACACATCTCTGCTCTCCCTGTAAACCGAAACATCTAAGGCAGCAGCCGTGGTCATCTCACATGACCCTCTCAGTGTGCAGCCTGGGAGTAAGGGTCCTAATCCTTCCAGGCCTCAGGAGGGGCTGGACTGGAGCTGCCCTGGCCTTACTCCCACGATCCTGGGACAGCACTGACTTCCCCAGTATAACTGGTCCTAGGAAACTCTCTGTGAACCGATTTAAATGGACAGAAATAAAAACCACAGCCATTGTCAGTCACAGACATGTCCGTGACATCACAGACTGAGTCCTTCCCTGATAGTCACTTCAGGAGGGGGGGGAGCATCTCTCCATTTACATGCCAGGAAACTAAGGCATAAGGAGGGTTATGAGTTGCCACTGGGACCCCAAGCAGGGCTTCTGACCCCAAGTTCGGGGCTCTTTCCACCATCCTAAGGAAGCTCAGTATCCATGCAGAAAATTTGAGGAGGCAATGAAACTGGGGATGATCCCACATATACCTCCCATAGCTAGAAAATCATCATCACTAGGAAGCACTTATTAAGCACCTACTGTGTGCCAGGCACCATATTAAGGCTCTAGGGATACAGAGAAAGGGGAAAAAAAAAAGACGTTCTCTGCCCTCAAGGCACTTATAATCCAATGGAGGAAACAACATACTAAGAATTACACACATATAAGATAGAGACACAAAAAATCACTACATCCAATGTGTAATAATCAAACAAGAAGCATTTATTAAGTACCTACTGCATGCCAGGCACTGGGCATACAAAGTCAAAAATCAAACAGTCCCTGCCCTCAAGGAGTTTACATTCTACAAAAGGAGACAACATGCATACAGCTCAGCACATACAGGGTATGTACAATACCACAACAGGGAGGGTGGGGAAGGAGCAGGGGACTAATGACAGGGGAATCTGAAAGGGCTCCTTTCATGAAGAAGGTGGCATTTGAGCTGAACTTAAAGCAAGCTACAGGTTCCATGAGGTAGAGGTAAGGAGGGAGGGCATTCCAGGCAGAGGGCACAGCCTGTGCAAAGACACTGAGGTGGGCAATGGGATGCTGTACACAGGGGCACAAAAAGTAGACCAGCTAAGAGGAGGAGTGACACGTCCTCATGCAGGAAAGACAGGCTACACAGAGACCATAAAGGGCTTGAAACTAGAACATCCAACAAGTCAGCCATTTTGGCTGGAGCATGGTATACTGGGTCATCATCCTGGAAAGACAGGCTCCTCTTAGTTAAGCACTTAACTTAGTTAAGCAGTTAAGCCAAAGAAAAGAGCATCTCCTACTGTTAATGTGGAGCCTCTGAGCTCCCTGGATGGGGCATGGCCTGATCAGACTTGAGCTTTAGAACTATCTGGAGAAGGGAAAGGCCTGGAGGCAGAGAGGCTGACCAAGAGGCTGTAGGAGGCCAGGCAAGAAGCAACCAGGCCTCCAATGCTTTTCAGAGGCCTAGATGGTAAATGCTGCTAATAACCCAATGATTCCTGTTTTTAATGAAGAATTAGGGTAAGCAGATACTGCTTAATTGCAGCACAAATGGCCATGTTTTTGTGAGTCCGAGCCATCCAAGTCTGCCTTGGGAGTGGACAATAAAGCTTTATTTTATGCCCGTTCTCAAGGCTCATGAATGGACTGGCCAGGCCAAATCTAAAGGAGGCTTTCTTTCCCAGCCTGCCCTGGGGGCTGCAGTGCAGCTGCTGACAGAAACACACAGGCCTCCTCTATCTATCACTGAGTTCCCCAGGAAGGAAGCGACTTCCTTTCAATTATCGGGGTCATCGGCCCAA
Organism: Phalanger gymnotis; assembly: GCA_028646595.1. Lineage (NCBI taxonomy): Eukaryota > Metazoa > Chordata > Mammalia > Diprotodontia > Phalangeridae > Phalanger > Phalanger gymnotis. The sequence goes on from CM053623.1 coordinate 233,295,629, forward strand.
GAGAGCAATGGGGCCCCAGCTTGGGCTCCCAAGTCAGGCCTAAGAGCGCAGCTCGGGGCCCTGCACCAGCCTAGGCCTAGTACTGGGCACCAGAGAGAATCTCTGAGGGAATTCTTCACCCCTCAGTAGTCATTTATTACACATACTGTGTGGTAGTTACCCCCAAACACAAGGACAGATGGTTTGAAGTCTCTGACCTCGAGGGGTTTATGCTCTATCAGCAGAAAGAATCCTGGGTTTGGAGTCAAAAGGAGCTGCAGGAAAATCCCACCTCTCATCACTTACAACCTGGGTGACCTTGGATGGGTCATTTCTACCTCTCTGGGCCTCAGTTTCCTCATCTGTTAAAAGGGTTTCTAAAGTTCCTTCTGGCTGAAAAATCATCTTCTGCAGATAAATAATGTCAGACTATAGGGGGAGGCTAATGTATCTAACTCTGAGCAGCATATGGTAGACAAGTCTGAGTGTACTGAGGAGGGTGACTGAAATGGTGAGGAGATGAGAAACCAGCCCCCATGGGGGTCACTGGAAGAATACCAGAATGTCTAGTGTGGAAGAGGCATTAGGGGAATGGGATGGGAGAAGGGGGAGCATCCTGCAGAAAATGGAAAATATCAAATTCTCCAGATAGTGCTCAAATAAAAATAGATGATAGACAGAGAGACAGAGACACAGGGACAGAGAGAGGAGGAGGAAGAGGGAGGGAGGGAGGGAGATAGAGACAGGGAGGGAGAGAGAGATGGAGATGGATGGATGAATGGAATGAATGAATGAATAACGAAATAAGGGAGGGTTTATGAAACTTGACAGGTCCCAGAAATGACCCTTCCAGACCACTGCCCAAAGGAAAGTCTTTATCCACTTACAGCCAGCCATAATCCCCAGGATCATTAAGCACTTACTCTGCCAGAAGGGGATAGAAAAAGAAATGCACGACAACCCCTGCCCTCAAATAGCTTACATTCTAATGGAAGACACGGACCCATACAAGCATATGTGAATTATAATCACGATAAATACAAAGTAATGGGGTGTGGGGGTGAAGGGAGGGCACTGGCAGCTGACAGGGAGAGGAGGAGGTAGCGAGAGTGTGAGGGATTCTCAGTGGCTGGGGGGAGGAAGGAAAGGGCACTGGGCATGGTCCTACAACTCCGAATCACTCTTTTTCCTCCATAAAAAGAGAGGGTTGGCCTTGTGGGGGAGGGAACTGAGGGCAGAGGTGTGTGTGGGGGGGGGGGTGTTCATCTTTCACCACACATTTCTTCCTACTTCCAACAGCTGGGGGAGATGGGAGTGGGGAAGGGTGAAACGGAACCACCCAAGGATAAGCCTGGAAAATCTATTCCTATGAAGACCAGATAATAACAAGCCTCCATCCCTCCCCCCCCTCTAGTGACAACACTGTGCTTCAGTCCTGATTAAGCCCATCAGACTTTTCAAACTGGGTGCAGATTCTGGGAAAGGACACTGAGTGACTGGAGAGATGGGAGAGTCGGGGGAAATGAAGCCCAACCAAAACCAAAAGACCAGCTGTGTACAATGGCCCTAGAACCGCCTTGCATGCTACTCCAAGGAAATATCAAATCGTTAAACTCTCATTACCCTAGTAAGATGTTTTCTAGGCAAATTGAATACAGACCACTTTTCCCTTAAGACAGCACAAAGACGCTCATGAAGGGGAAACGCAAACAGCAGCAGGGAGAGAAGTGTAATTGAGAGGTGTCCGCAAGTAGCTCCTCCCATAGCTCCAGCGTTTTTAAATTTAATAAATTCACACTAGGAGAGTCAGCAGCCTTTCCTGGCAAGAGTCAGGAGGGACAAACCTAGGCTCAAATCTGATGCTTACTTAGCTGCGTGACCCTGAAGCAGGCCACTTCCTTCTAGGAGTCTGTTTTTCCATACGTGAAATGGGGAGATTCACACCTATTGTACCTCTCTCCTTACAATGCTGAATAAAGTAAAAGATCTGGAAGGGTCTTCAAGGGTCACCTGGTCCCAACCTCTCATTCTACAAAGGAGGGAAATTGAGGCCAGGGAAGACTTACCCAGAGTCACGCCAGTAATAAGGCTAAGAGGCAGCATTTGAACTCAGGTCCTCCACTCCAGGGCCAGGGCTCTTTCTACTGTACCACATTGGAGCCCAGAGGCATAAAGAACGTACAGCATCCTCACCAAATGCAAGTTCCTTGAGGTACAGGATTGTTTTGCTTTGTCTTGGCATCCCCAGTACCCCAGCAGAGTGCCTGGCACCAGACAGATGCTTCTTGTTCCTTTGAGTTAGTTTTACCTTATGCCCAAAGTATTAAGCCCACCATTTTCCTGGGATACTTGGGTCACTCCTGGGGCAAAGGATGAGGAGGCACAATGTAGGGAAAAACTTTCCAACTCGGACTTATACAATGACCAACCAGGTTGACTAACCAGCACTCCAAAGGCCCTGTGATAAAGCATGCTGCCCACCTCCTGGCAGGACGGCAATGGACTCAGAGTAAAGAACGAGCAAGGGCATGCCAGAACTGGCTCTTACCAGCTTGAGCTGATTGTTAAATTTCAGTGGAAGCATTGACACCTCGGATATTGCAAACCCCACAAATCAGAGCTTGATTTATTGTTTTATTGATTGTCTAGACTTTGGAAAGTGATAGAGAAAATTAAAGTTAAATAGAATTTTCCCCCTTGGAGAGCCAGTTATTAAACATTTATCAGCACACTGCTGAAAGTAGATGTGCATTTCTGGACACAGCCAGAGAAGGAATTAATTTTTGCTTAATAATACATACTTATTATAATTTGTTTGTTTATTTTTCCAATAATGGAGGAGAGGGAGAGAGAAGGGTCTGATGGTCAACTCAAATGTCTCCCACCTATACATCACAAAACACTTTTTTTTTTAAATTTCATTTTTTCCAATTGGCAAAAATCACCTCCTTTCTCTCCCACTTCCCTTCCCACTGAAAAAACAAAAGAAAGAAAAATAAAACCCATTATAAACATACAGTCAAGCAAATCCCTGCATTGGCCACGTCCAGAAAAATGCTGTCTCCATTGGCACTCTAACAGGCAGTACGAGAAGCACATTTCATCCTAAGTCCCCGGTTATCATTCTGTTGGTCTGAATTCCAAAGTCCTTAAAAGTCACCTGTCTTTACAACATTGCTGTCTTTGTATCCACTGGACCAGAAGAAGCTGGCTCTACTCTCTTTCCTATGCATCAGTTCATACAACTTTTCCCAGGTTTCTCCATCCCCTTCAATATTTCTTACAGCATTCCATCATACACATGAACATAATTTGTTCAACCATTTCCTGACTGATGGGCACCCCCTTTGTTTCCAGTGCTTTCACACCATAAAAAAAGAACTGTTACAAATATTTTTGAACATAAGAGTCCCTTTCCTCTTTCTAGGATCTCATTGTGGTCCAGATCTATACAGCTAGGGGGAATAAATGATAGAATGTGGAACTTGGAATCAGGAAGATCTGTGTTCAAATCCTTAAATGCTTACTAGCTGTGTAACCCTGGGCAAGTCACAACTTCTGTGTACCTCAACTTCCTCATCTGTACAATGCTGCGATGATACAATGAGTTAATACATAAAGCCCTTTGCGGACCTTAAAGTGCTTCTGTATGAATAGCCATTATCAGTGGTTTTGCTGGGTCAAAGGATAGGCACTGTTTGGAAACTTTCTGGACAGAGTTCCAAATCCCTGGGTACTTTCTTCAATATACTCAGAAGGCACTAGACAAGGTGAGCCAAATGACACTCGACAACCCATCAGAAATGTGGTCAGATCTTAATGGATGGTAAATATCTCATCTCCGATGTCTGTTGGTACCATCTCCAAACCACCTCTGTGTGTGCAGCTGGACCATCAATTTATAAGAGCAAAGGTCAAGATCAACACAAAATGGAAGGAAAAGACCAAGAGGAGATGAAGCCAACCGCAGTGATAACAACACCATCCTGAGCTGTCCAGGTGAAAGAATGAAGAAAGGATGAGACCAGAGGATCAGCCCGTCACACTTTCACTCACAGAAGACTGACCAAGAGAAAAGCAATCACTATGAAGAAACCAAAGAGCCCTCAGGCAGTGAAAGCCGACAGGACCCAAGAAGCAAGACCAAGTGGCCGAGGGAGGTACTAATTTAGACTGCAAATTCATTATGGAGGAAGGGAAAAAAAAAAAAAAACAAGCTGAAAGCTACATATGCTGACCAAGCTGGTCCCTGAAGAACAGAGAGGAAAACAAACCTCTCTCCTTTTTTTGTCAAGACAGAGGGCTATGAGTATGGAATGCAAAATGTACTCTCACACTGGTTAATTTTCTTAAGCTCCCTTTTTTTCTTGTTAGAAGGGACAGCTCATGGGGGTAAGGAAAGGGGGAGGGGGTGTATTTGGAAAAAAGATAGTGTAACAAAACAACGTGGTTTTTTTTTTAAACATTACAGAGAAAAACATTGGAAACTCACATTCACACCTCACAAAACAGTGAGGAGTCATGGAAGGGAAAGGATGTTTGTAGGAAGTTCAGTGCAAGACCCCACAGGGCCAGATCTTCCCATAAACAAAACATAACCTATTTTCCTCATCACTGACAGTGGAATGCTTACACTTGGACCCTAGCACAGCAGTCGCTTCTGAGCTATATGAGGAAACAGAAATGGCCTCAACAAGACAAAGGCAGGAAGGGCAGCTGGGATGGGTCTGGGATGGGCCGAGGACACAGCAAAGTGGCTGGCGAGCCGGAAGGGACAAGTTTGAAAGCATCGAAGGATCGATTCTCAAGAAATCTGATGGAGATGAAATAACCAGACACCTGGGGCGGGGGGGGGGGGGGGGGGGGGGGGAGGGATAAAAGTCTCAGAGAGTTTTATTATCCAAAAACAGCAATCAAGAGGACATTGTTAACTGAGGATCCATAGGCCTGCATTCTCATCTGCCAAAAATCTTAATGAAAATTATATAATTAAAAGAGATACTCAAAGAAATTGCATTATGCAAGAGGCAGCTAGGTGGCTCAGCAGATATAGAGCACCAGGCCAGGAGTCAGTTAGACCTGAGTTCAAATCCAGCCTCAGACATTTACTAGCTGTGTGATCCTGGGCAAGTCACTTCTCCCTGTTTGCCTCAGTTTCCTCATCTGTACAAAGAGCAGGAGAAGGAAAGGGCAAACCACTCTAGTATCCCTGCCAAGAAAAAACAGGGTCACAAAGTTGGATACAACTAAACAACAACATGCATTCAGTGTATCTTTGATGAAAAGGAGAAGGGAACACAAGGGTTTTTTCACATATTTTCCTGTAGAAGCCTATGTTTTCATAGTCTCCCAACCGACTGAAAGGTAAAGGAAATTCAAGGACAAAACTGCTGTTTGTTTGTTGATGGCAGGGAAAACTATTCAACCCAAGAGCCAAAAAGAAGCTTAAAGTCTTTCCTCCAACAAGGTGCCCATGCATGTGCTAAGACCATACAAAGGGCCTTTGAGAGGCGCCGAGATTTCAATTCTGAAATGACTGTTCCCTTATCTCCCAATTATCTACACTGATCAATCAACAGGCATCGATTAAGCATCTCATACGTGGGTGCCGAGACAGAAATTAAAGTCCCTGCCTTCAGGGAGCTTCCATTCTATTGGGGAAAGCCCACAACATCAGATAAAGTCTAACTCCAGGAGATGGGCCCTTGGCCCATGACAGACCCCTGTCGGGAGGGTCCTGAGCAGGGGCCAAGCAAAAGAAGGCCTCTGCAGAATGGATGAGGTGTCCCAAATCCTGCTCTTTGCAAATTACATTGAGAGATCTGGAGAGGACCTCAGTGGCCACTGAATGAAACCCTTTCTGCCCAAGGAGGTTAAGAGACTTGTCCAAAATCATCCAGGGAGGGGGTTCACCCGAGTGATGGATTTCAAAGGCATCAGCACTGGAAGCACTGAAAATTCTGGAACTGGGAACCTCTATAATGACTATATATATATATATATATATATAAAATGACTATAATAATTAAAATTACTACGAGATCTTTAAAAAAAAAAGATTCATTAGAAACATAGAAAACAAGGATCGTGGACGTGGAGCAAGGAGGGACCTCAGAAGGCCAACTCTCTTACTTTACAGAAAGGAAAACTGAGGCCCAGGGAGATAAAGGGATTGCTGGAGGTCACAACAGTAACGTCAATGGCACTAGAGTTCAACTCAGAACGTCTGACTTCTGAGCACATGTCCTTTCCATTGTCCTGGGTGAATATTTTCTTACTGGGAAAGGGAAAAATTATAAAAATTTTAAAAATGTGAAACATGACCCAAGGAAACTGTGGAGATGACGGAGGAGGAGCCCCAGGGATTGGCTGGGGAAGCCTGGGTCTTATAATCCCTGGGAGGCTCCAGGAGCCCAGGGCCAGAGATAAAGGAGTCACAAGCTTCTCCCAGCCCCAGGCCCAGGGCACCAGGCTGCTCCAAGAGATAAGACAGCAACCACAAAAGCTGCAGCAACTTTCCAGTTCTCCTGTGGAGGCATCAAGGTGGCCCAGTGGATAGAGCACTGGGCCTGGAGGCAGGAAAACCTGAGTTCAAATCTAGCTTCAGTCCCTTATTAGCTGGGCAAGTCACTTCACTGCTGCTTGCCTCAATTTCCCCAACTGTAAAATCAGGATAATAAGAGCACATACCTCCCAGAGTTGTTGTGAGGATCAAATAAGATATTTGTGAAGCACTTAGCACAGTGCTTGGCCCATAGCAGGTGCTTAGTAAATGTTTGCTTTCTCCTTCATAATATTAAAAATCCCTTTATTTAAGGCCTACTCAGCATTGCAGCAATGTCCTGCACATCCAAATCTGTGTGTAAGCATGCGCGCACACACACACACACACACACACAGACACACTCACACATATACACACACACTCACACAGACACACGCACACACTCCACTCCCCCATTCTAGAACAGAGCAGTATGGTATGGGGCTTTACATCTGCCCTGTCTTATTAAATTAGCCTGTCATGCCAGTGAGCTGAAATCATCTTTGTTCTCTCGATTCTGCTGTCCAGCATTTTCACAGCCATCCCTCAAAACTGTTTCAAGTGCAAAGATGATCAGTATGTCTTCATCGGGGCCAGTGAATGGGATCTCGGCATTGGACAGAGCCAGGAAACACACCAATCTGATCTCAACTCATGAAGTTCACACTCTTTGGGTCCTTGGATCCCATCACTGACTGGGGAAGGGAAGGAGGGAAAGGGAATAAGACCAGTTCTGAATCTTCCCAACCACAGTCATCCAGCCCCCATCTCTTCATGCGGTCCATAAAGGAGAGACTGAAGACAGAACTGAAGACTCAGAAGGCACTTGAGAGGGGAGCCAGACCAACTAGTTCCCAGACCCAGAATCCCCCAGGACACACCCTGCCTCCACATGTGGCCATCTGGCCCCTGTTTGAAGCTCACTGGAGTAAGAGGGAAGACTGTACTTCCACAGGCAGCCAATTGTCCATGTAAACAGCTCTCCTGGCTAGAGTTTTCTGGCTCTCCAAGCCAAGGAGAACAAGACTAAGCCCTCTACCACCTGCCTGTCAAATGCCTTTCTTTTTTTAAACCTTAAGGATGACTTTTGTTTTTACCCAAGACATTCATCTCTAAATAGAACCCTGCCCTCCCCAACAAGTCTTCTCTTGTACCAACACTTTGAAAAAAGAGGGGGGAAAACCACTTCAAAACAAACACAAACTGAAGCTGAATAACTATAATGCCCAAGACTGGCCCCTAAGAATGGACTAGAAAACACGCCTCCCTCCATTCTTGGCAGAGATGGGGGATACAGGTGTGGAACAGCCCAAATATTGCCAGATTCCGTTGGTGAATTGGATAGTTTTGCACCTTGGTTTTTTTTTTTAATTCTCTTTTATATTCTATGTTAGGAAGCATGGTTCTGTAGTCAAACGGGGTAGGGGCATGGAGAAGACGTTTAGAAATGAAGGCAACATAAAAACAAGGCATTAACAAAAATGTAAGTTTGTTTTAAAATTCAGCTAAACCAGCCAACACATTTACCACCCACCTGACAGCAAACGTGACATGCCTAACTCTTGGCCCCCACCTCATTCAGGACCAATGTTCTGGAGGCTGATTAAAAAAGCAAACATAAGATAATGAAAACCTAAAAAAACCCTCTCCAAATGTCCAAACTGTTATTCACTTGTAAAAATACAAGCAGAGAAAAAGTGGCTGTTAGCCTGGCAGAGCTTTCCACAGAAGAATCTCGGGTAAGAAAACATTTACATTTACTTGTCTGGGGGTGGGGGGGGGAGGAGTAAATAATAATAACTGATTCGACCCACATAGCACTTCAGAGTTCTAAACATCTGCTTTGGCATGGAGTGCACGCAGTGGGATAGAGTGCTGGGCCTGGAGTCAGGAAGACCCAAATTCAAATGTGACTTCAAACACTTATTAACTGTGTCACCCTGGGCAAGTCTGCCTCGGTTTCTTCCACTATCATGTGGGGATCATAATAGCACCATCATCACAAAGTTGTGGTGAAGAAAGATCAAACAAGCTATTATTTGTAAAAACCACTTATGTGCCTGGCACATAGTAGGTGCTATTATAAATGATTATTTCCTTCTTCTAATTGAAGCTTTGCAATGTATAACTTAAAATGGGTTCCAGTCACTATGGGAAAAGTCAAGAATCTGCAAAGAGCCACTTCTGAAAATCTAAGGATTTCAAGGATTTACAAACAACTATTACAGCTACTAACAATCATGTGGCCAGAGAATGATTTCCAAGGATGAAGTAGGAGCCAGGTTAACTGAAAAGTGCCCTAGCCTGGGAATTAAGAGAAATAGGCCCTAGTCCATGCTCTTCAACTAAGTAACTCACTAAGGCAAATCACTCTTTGATCAAATGGGGATTACAGTCATTTCATCCCTGCCTCACAAGACTGTATTGAGGGGTACATATGTAATAACATACCACACTAAAAAGAAACCAACTTAAAAGTCCAGTGATACCAGCAAAGGTGGAACTGGGGCTGTTTATATCTAAAACCCAATGCTAGCGTTATAGGCAAAGGGGAAACACTAAAAGCTTCCCCAATAAATACAGGAGTAAAAACAGGATGATCCCTTTCCCTGGTGTACTTTGACATAATTCTAGAAATGTTAGAAACAGTACTGAGATTATAGGCATAAACGTGGGCAAAGAAGAGACAAAAGTATTCCTATTTGCTGATAACATGGTATCCACAGAAAACCATAGGGAATCAGCAAAGATGCAAACTGAGACAACAGATCCTCTCTAAAGTAACAACATATGCAATATGCCCATAAAAATAAACAGTACTTCTGGGAAACAATCACAAAACCCAAGAGGAAAGAAGAGAACTAAACTAACTAGACAATGCAGAAAATAAAATCTCTGGGTGTCTTCCTCTCTCTGCCCCTTTGCTTATCTCTCTATACCAGCGTTCCCTCGGCGGAGCCCGTGTGGTTCAGCCATGGGGGACAACGGGACTCCTCCGAGAAATGGGAGAAAGGGCGTCTGAGGATGTAACAAAGATACCAGTGTTGTGTGAGGTTTGAGGCAGGAACAATTAGTTCTGAGGAGGATCACAGCGGGAGAATTAGAATGAAGCAGTTAACGAGTATTTAGTAAATGACTCCTATGTGCCAGGAGAGGAAATAAAAGCAAGATCCCTAAAAGCTGTTGATCATCCACCACCACCACCATCATCATCATCATCATCATCATCGCACCAAATCCCCGATGTGGACAAGGGCTACCACCTCACACAAGACTGGGGTCATCAATGAGTCACTCATTTCAGGGAGCCCTTCTGTCGGGGCTTCCACTGTCTGTCTTCTCCAAAGGCATCCTTCAGGGAGGTTGATGTGGATTGGTGGAACAAATGAGGAGAAACGCTGGCTAGAAAGATAATAAGGCGGAGAATAATCAAAGGAAGTTAGACTAAGCCACACCAAGCGAGGCTCAAAATCAAAGTCACTTCCTCTTAAGCGGCAGGCGGAGGAAAAACAGAGAAGTGATTTCCAAGCCCACCTCCCCTGGGGCTGCTTGGGGAAGGGGCTAATTTTAAAGGGTCCGTGCCTAGGACCCAGTGTGCAATGAAACACAATTTGGCCTTTTTAAAAACTGCTGACTGAAAGAGCCGCAGCCAAACAAACCGGCACCTTTGTTTTTATCCCAAAATGACTCTAAACAATAGGGAAAGGCCAAATAGCACCGAGGCTCTCAGTTAAGAAGAAGTAAAATAAAGTTCCAAGAAACTGAGGTTTATTTTCAGGGAACAGTATATACAGGATCCTAGATTTAGGGCAGGAAAGTACCTTACGGGCAGGCCATCAAGTCCAAACACCTTAATTTTACAGGCCAAGAAACTGAGAGAAAAAAGAATAACAGAGAAAGGGGTAGAGGAAAAGAGAGAGATAAGAGAATAAAAGAGGGGGAGAGAGAGAGAGCACGAGAAAGAAAGAAAAAGAGAGAGAGAAAGATAGGAGAGGAAAAGAGAGATAAGAGAGTAAAAGAAAGGGGGAGGGAGGGAGAAAGAGAGAGCACGAGAAAGCAAAAGAGAGAGAGAGAGGTAATTTATCCAAGCAGAGTGCCACTGGACATAGACCATTAGCTAGCTGACATGAGCAGAGTGTCTTGATACATCCCTGGAAGGCTTAGTAGCCATGGCTTGCTCCCGCTGGGCATTATGGCAGGTCACACAAACACTCTGGGTTTCTCCATTCCTCCCACAGACAGCGTACATGCTTGTAAGAGGGTGCAGCTCAGGTTGATGGGATATGCTCTATGGCTACTTTTCCTATGGTATTTTCATCAAATAATTTTGCTTAGGTTGGTGAGGGAGGCTGTGGGGAGGAGAAACACCCTTGTGGCACTTCAGAAATTCCAGCTGTGACCATTATTCTTTGATAATACATTCCCAACAAAAAATCGCCATTTGGCTCCCTGTGAAACGGAAGAAAAGAAAATGATAGCCCTCCCCCCAAAAACCCACCTTTGATTTTTACTCAAAATGTTTAATCCAGCCTCTGAAATCTTCAGGTCCCCCTCCCACTGGCCCTCCCAGGCATCAGCACAACACTGATTGGAGGGAAGTTGGAGAGACCCCAGAATTCTAGCCAAAGCACTGACCCATGGCAACTTCAGACAACAGAGAAGTGATAGGCCAAAGGCCCAGAAGGAGCCATGTTGTCACCTCCAGACCCGATGCACTGGCTGGTTTTACTTGACTCTCCATGTCTGTGACAAGGGACAATGTCTACTGAGGAGGGGGGAGGAGAGGCTAGTGAATAGTGAAAACACGGAAAAAGCATTAATAAAACAATTTTTAATGTAAAAAAGAAAAAAGTGTACAGAAAAGAGGTTCATAGTTTCTCCCACAATCCTCAGCCCAGTTCTCCTTTTATATCTTGAATGTGAGTTAGATCATTCATTTACAATTTAATCATTGTTTTAAAAGCAGTGGGGCCGGAGATCTGGCCCCTGAAGCTCCAGGCTCCATCACTAACTCACGACCCTCCCTTCCCCTGGCTTCCACTGGGGCCATAGCTATTTCCTCTACAGAAGTGAACCACACCACCCCTAACTGTGAACAATAGTGGGGACTGGGAAGGGGGACCCGGCTTGTTTGGAAAAGCTTAGTCTATGCCCATCTCATCAGAGAGCTTTAATCATCAGCTAAATCTTCAACTAGAGATTAGGAGGACTCCAAAGAAGAAAGTCAACACCTGGAGTCCCAGCCCCATCCTAGGCCAGCTGATGGTTGCCTGTCTCCTGGCCAAGTAGCCCTTCCCAAGCTGTGGGAGCACTACAGAGGTCCCAGCAGGACCTGATATATCACGCCCAGGGACCTTGATACTTGGGGTCTTAGTGAAAAAGCCTTTAGTAAGTGTTTACTGTGTGCCTAGTAGTGGCCAAAGCTGTGGGAATGAATGAATGAATAAATGAATGGATGGCCTGCATTAGGTACTTACTTTGTGCCAAGCATTTCGCTGCAAGCTTGGGATCACATACAAAAGTGAGAGAATCAGACAGTCCCATTCTAAGAGAAGGAGACACAGAGAGGAGCTGGAGCCAGAGAAGGGAGTTCAGTTTGGGAAGTCACAGAGCCCATCTCCTCAGAGGAAGCCCTCCCCAACCCCTCGTAACTCCAGGGCCTTCCTTCCATTAATCATCTCCTGTTTACCCGGCACAGAGTTTGCTTTGTACATATTTGTTTGTAGGGGGCCATCTCCAGTCGTCCTGATCTGTACCTGACCACCAGACCCAGATGGCTCCAGAGGAGAAAGTGAGGCTGGTGACCTTTCCCTGCCCTCCCTTCACTTAAATCCAATAAACTTGCAAGTCATGACATCACCTTCCTGATGTTAAGGTCCTCTTGGAGAAGGAAGGACAAATAACAATTTGTTTGTAGTCTCCTCATTAGATTGTAAGCCTATTGAAGGCAAGGTCTTTCTTTTGCCTCTTTTCATATCACCAGCCCTTAGCACAGTACCTGGCACACAACAGGTGCTTAATCAATGTTGACCGATTGACTGGTGAGAGTCAAGGATGAGCCCTTTCTAGATGCAACAGTGGTGGGGATTTGAACACAGATTCTAAAGAAAGAAGCAAAAGGGAGGCTCTCACGTGCACAGGGGCCCACTAGCCAGTCTATTTAGGAGGGGGCTTGGCTTAGTGAAGAGAGCACTCACTCACTAGCCCCAGGCATGGAACCCGACTCAACTCGTGCCTTTGACCTGGACTTTGTGTGACCCTGGCCAAGGGGTCTCAGTTTTCCCATCTATAAAATGGGGATAAAAGTATGTACACTATCCACTTCCTAATACAGCAAAAACCTGTCTGCACCTGAAAGTGCTATAGGAAGGTGAGTTATGATGAAGGAGGCGAGGGCAGGTTGAGTACTGGACTAGGAGTCAAGAGGATGTGGGATGGACTTCCACCCCCAAGATTAAGTGACTACTGAGAAGTTTCTTAACCTCTTTGAAACTCAGTTTCCCCATCTGTAACATGAGAATAAGGGCCACTAGGAGGTGCAGTAGATAGAGCATGCTGGTTTTGGAGTCAGGAAGACCTGCATTCAAATCCAGCCTCAGATGTTTATTAGCTGTGTGACTGTGTGACCCCGGGTAAGTCACTTCACCCTGTTTGCCTCAGTTTCCTCATCTGTAAAATGAACCGAAGAAGAAAATGGCAAATCACTCCACTATCTTTGCCAAGAAAACCCCAAATGGGGTCACAAAGAATCAGACATGACTGAAATGACTGAACAAGAAATGGGGATAATAATCTTACAGGACAGTTGTAAGAATTAAATGAGATAAGCTATGTAAAGGACTTTGCAAACCTCACTGTGCCATCTTGCTACATATGTGTATATAAATATAATGCATAATAAATATACTTACATAGATCAATTTAAGTCAGGTCTGTAATTTCTCTGACGTGTAGAGTTCCTGGGGAGAAAATTCCTACTAATGGAGATCAGTACAATATATACTCTTAGGAAGTGGCCTCAGATACTGGGGGATTAAACAGTCCCACAGACAGTCCAGACTGGATTTGAACCCACTTCACAAAAGGCAGTATAGCACAGTGGGGAAATCACGAGCTTTGGGGTCAGAGGACTCAGCTGTGCTAATTCTACCTCTGAGGTTTACTGCCTGTGTGACTTTGGGTTAGTCACATCACTCTCAGCCTCAGTTTCCCTAGCTGTACAATGAAGGGGTTGGACTAGATGGCCCCTGAGGACCCTTCCAACTCTAGATCAACAAATCTCAGTCCTCTGGACTCTAAAACTATCCTCTGCACCCTCTGAAACAGTATCTCCCATGATACAAATAAATGTCAGATACAAATAGACACACAAAACGGCTTGTCAGTAATTTGATCTGTGGCACACACTGTCTCTGGGTTTTCAATACAGAAGAGAACAGAGGAGGTCCAAAAGGAGACACAGGTAAGCAAGACAGCTTTGAAACTAACATGTGGAATGTATCATAGTCTGCAAAAAGAAATGCAAGCCATCAAGACTGGATACAAGGTTTCAGGTAGCTTCTTCTCCTATATGTGTATGTATGTATAAATAAGGAAGAAAAATAATATACATATTCCTATATACGTGGATACGTACACAAATATGTATAGATAGATTATAATCATGGACCTGAGTTTGTTTAGCCATTTTCCAATCAACAGGTATTGACCATTTATTGGAGATTTTTCACATACACACGTTTCTATGTATATGTATGTATGTGAATATATGTGTATATATAATATTTATAAAATAAATAAAATTATGTTTACAAAATAAATAATACATGAATATATTATGCTTATAAAATAATAATATATAATGTTTATAAATCTATAATATGTATGTTGCATATTTATATACATACACACATTTAATGAAACAGAGTCAAGGTCTATTGACTGGAAAATGGCTAAACAAACTCAGGTCCGTGATTATAATGAGGTATTACTGGGCTGTAAGAAATGACCAACATAAAGAATTTAGAGAAGCCTGGGAAGACTTCCACGAACTAACACAGAGTCAAGTCACTAGGATCAGGACAACACTACCCACAACAACTACGCCAATATGAATGGAAAGAACCAACAAAACAGAAAACAATTTAAACCAAATGCTATACAATTCTAACGACCAACCTCGGCCACAAAGAAGTCCACCAGACACCTTCCTCCCTGCCTTGCCTAAATGCCAGACTATGGGTGGAGGACACTGCAGATGTCAGGTTTTTTTCAATATTTTGGTTAGCTTTGCTGAAAACCTTTTTTCTTCTTTATTAAAAGGGATGGTTCTATTGAGAGAGGCAGGTGACATAAAAATAAAAAATAAATAAAATTTCATTAAAAAGAAATTGTTTCCAGGGCTGCAAAGTGCTATGTTCTATGTACTTTAAATATTCCTTTCCATTTTTCCCAATGGTCACATTTTGTCACAGTTCCCTTTTCTAAAACAAGGATGCCACATGATGGAAAAATGTTTCAGTCATGGTGTGATTCACAATTACACAGCCCTTCCTGTTCACTATTCGGCACCAAAGCCTTTCTACCTCCTTTCTTGTGGTTTCTAAAATTCCTGCTCAAGGAAACCAGAGTCGATCTTGGCTAAAATCCTTCCTCGACATCCTATTTCAGTGAAAGATTTATTTCTAAGATTTGTGGACTGACGCTAGCTTGTTAATTACTTCTGGATAACTGCAGTCTCCTATTCTGTATCTTACTTCAGCCGCCCTCTGTTCCCATCCCCTGCTCCCTCTTCTAAGCATCTTTTCCACATGTGGTGCTCCCAAAGATAACAGCTCTCTCCTAGAGTTCCCACTAACTCTCTAACAAGGAGAATGGAACTATTGTGAAGAGGGGATGAATAACTGGCACCGATGGAAAATCTTCTCTCAGCAACTATTCCTTTAGATAAAAAAATCTTCTTGCCTCCAATGACAAAGAAATGCTACTTCTAACACATAAGGAGGTTGGGACAGGGGCATCCTCTGATGGATGCCAAAGAGAGGGACCGTAGGAGAGATTGTCACCCACAATTGGGCAGATCCAGGGCATCACTTACTAGGCAGGTACCCAAGGAAGTCTAATACAGACAGAAAAACCCACATTGCGCAAACATTGGGACAAAGGGGGCAACCACGAACTGGGACTGACTGAAAAACACAATATGTATGTAATGAAATATTAGTACCCCCATAGAAATAATGGAAGGCACAGCTTCAGAGGATGATGATGACGATGACAGATACATACATAGCACTTACACAAGGCTTTGAGGTTTGCCAAGTACTTTACATATATTAAGTCATTAGATCCTTATAACAACCCTTGGAGGCCAACATTAATTTTATTCCTGTTTTACAGATGAGGAAAGGTCCAGTATCTTGCTCAGGGTCACACTGCGGGAAGGGTCTGAGGCAGAATCTGAATTCAGGTCTTTCTGACCCTGGTTCTGAACTCTAGCCACTGCCCCACAGAGCTGCCTAGACTTAGGAAGACTCAGATGAACTAAGCCTGAGCCAAGCAAACAGAGCCAGGGGAACAATCTACACAAGGAGCACAGCAATGGGAAGGAAAACACTCTGAAATAAAACTTCAGAATGCTGATCGATGTCATGAGATCATAATTTAAGACATGAAGCCACACAGAACTTTACTCCTCTGCAATCCAGCCACAGTGGTCCATTGGTGGGTCCTCCAACACACCACTCCAAATCCATCTCCCGCCTCCAGGCCTGGACTATTCTCCCTCCTCCCTCAGCCTCCTGGCTTCCTTCAAGACTAGGTTCAAATCCCACCTCTGGCCCTTGGCTCTAATGTCTCTCTTTTCTGATTACCTTCTATTTACTCTGTTTATATTTTTGTATGTACCTACATACTTCCATGTTATCTCCCCCATTAGAATGTACACACCTTGAGGGCAGGGACTGGTTTTTGTGGATGGTGGCTATGAGTTTTCCTTTTTTTTTTCCCCTTTTGGTACACACGGTTAGGCACTTAATCAACGTTTGTTGTCTGACTCCTTTTGTGCCTGGTTATTCACAGCAGGTAAAGTGGGTATTTTCATGATTTTTTCTGCCTCTGTAGGCTAACAAAGGGTAGCCCTACATAATTTCTCTGAGGCATAACCCAGAATGGAGCGATGGTATCTAGACCAAAAGGGTGGCTTGGATCAATGCTCCTTCCCCGCCAAGGAAGCAGCCATGACTGGAGAAAAGCAAAATCAAGGCCTGCACTTTTGGCCTTTGGGTAACAGTCTGCGTTACTATTAAGACGTATTTGTTCAGTATAAAATACTGAATACTCAGGTGCCCATAGCAAATAAGACCCCTTGGCTTCAAGGAGATTCCAAAGGAAGCGTATCCAGGAGAGACACACAAATAATATTAACCAATAAGCCTGAGTTTCTGGCTGGACGCCCACTGCTTTCACCCCTCCAAAGGCCACCAGCCATTTGGGCCCTGGCTGGTACAGACAGGTCAGGAGAGAGGGGCAGGGACTCCAGGCATCCACCAGGCTTCCTGGGAGCCCTGGGCTCTCACCCTTGCCCTGGTTCTGGCTCCAGGTCTTGGGCAAATGGCCTCACGCTGAAAGACTTGACTGTACTCATCAGAAAAATTGGGATAACCAGTAGTCCCTGGCCACCAGAAACTGTCACCACTAAATAAAAGGGTGGGGGTGAGTATAAAGGTCTATCTAAGGGTTGGAATTTTAGAACCAAACAGAATCTAAGGAATAACCTAGTCCAAGGGACTGTAGGCCTCCTCCAGGTCAGGGACTGTAGTCAGTTGTTTTTTGGGTTTTTTCCTCCATCTTTGTATCCTCAGGTAAGTGAATGGAGTTTTTACATACAGTAGGCGCTTAATAATTGTTTCTCGCATCAATATCGAAAGGTGGTGCCTTGCCTGAGGGCTAGGACTTGAGCTACTCAGTGAGGGTCCAGCAAACAGGAGGGGGTGGGAGTGGTCCTAAGAAACGTGTGCAATGAAATCGGGACAATGTCCCAGACCCCCCCACCCCTCCCCACTAGTTTGTGAAATGCTTTTCTCCAGGAGTTGGGGAGTGGAATCCTGTTGGGAAAGGGAAGAGGAAGAAGGGGGAGGGGAAAGGAGGGAAAAGGAAGGGAAAGGGGAGAAGGGGAGTGAAGAGGGGCGGGCGGAGGGAAAGAGAAAAGGAGGAAAAAAATAAAGGGGGGATGCGGGAGGAGTGGTTTCAGGAAACAGGAAAGGAAGGAGGAGAGGAAGGGGAAGAGGAAGCAGGAGGGAAGGAAGGAAGGAGAGAAGAAGGGAGGAATAATAGCGGGGGAGGAGGAGAGGGGGAGGAAAGATTGGGGAGGGGTAGGAAAGTTGGGGGAGGGGAGGAAGGGGGGAAGGAATAAGCTGGGAAGGATAGAGAGAAGGGGGTGGGTCTCGAGTCCCTCTCCCCTGGACCAGGTTTAGGGGGAGGGGGGACCCTCCCTCGCTCACTCACCCTCCTTGGCTCTCTTCTTCCGGCCCAGCGTGCCTCCGAGCTTGCCCAGAAAGGACTCGTCCTTCTTGGCCCGGGGCGGCCGCAGCGGAGGCCCGGGTGAGCGGAGCGGGGCGGCAGGCAGCGCGGACATGGGGCCGGCGGGGGCGGCGGGGGCACCGGCGGGGGGAC
Source organism: Phalanger gymnotis (assembly GCA_028646595.1). Classification (NCBI taxonomy): domain Eukaryota; kingdom Metazoa; phylum Chordata; class Mammalia; order Diprotodontia; family Phalangeridae; genus Phalanger; species Phalanger gymnotis. The sequence continues at coordinate 233,313,825 of CM053623.1, forward strand.
GTGCGCGCGGCTGCCCGAGCGCGTGTGCGAGCAGCCCTGAGTGGAATAGGGAGCGGCGTGGGAGCGTGAGCTCTGTCCGGCCGCGCTCCGCCCCGCCTCCAGTCCCGCCCCGAGCCCCGCCCCGGGCCCCCGGCCCCGCCTCCGGCCTGCCCAGCCCTCTATAACCCCCAGCCGACCTTGACCTTGGCCGCGGGGGCCCCGACTCCGCCCTCACAGAGGTCAGCAGCTGGTATGGGAGGGACGCGGTGCCCAAGCACACACTCAGGGCTGGACTCTAGGACCCCACTCTGCACCCATTCCCTCACTTTACAGAGGCCCAGATCAAGCGAGCGAGCATTTATTGAGTGCCTACTGTGTACCATGCCCTGGACTGGAGTTGGGAGATGTGCAAGGGATACAAAAACAGCCCCTGCCCTCCCCGAGTCTAGAATCTATCCCCCGGAGAACGGCCTTTGTGCACAGAAGTCAATGCAAACTATTTAAAAAACAGGGCCAAAGTCCAAGGCCATTGAGATAACTGTGCAACAATTGATGGGAGAAGGAATCCTTCAGAAGCTACTTTCCAGTCTTCCAAAGTCGGCCAGACAAGGAACCCAGAGGCCGGGAGTCTGTGTGACCTGCACTGTCCAGGCTGGTTCCTTCGCCCACAGGGCAGTTGGAATGGACAGACTTAGACGGGCTCACACTGGGCACCTGCCTGGGGTCAGAAGGTATCAGCAAGGCCCTGAGTGCCTGGAAACTGAGCCTGCCCTGCTGCCCCTTTGGTGGCCAGCCTGGAGATGAGATTCAACCAAGTGGCCTGGGTGCCCTCGTCTGCCTGTGCAGAACTCCACAGCCCAACGTGGTCCAGCCTTCACCAACACGCCTGGCCGAAAAATAATTCCAACAATCTGGTGGCACTACACCCCCTGGGTCTCCAAGGAAGGCCTCTGGTCCTTGAAGGTTTGACCCAAGCATCCCAGGGGTTTTCCCCAGGTCAAAGTATTGACTGAGCTAGAGAAGTAGGAGTCTGCCCAACTCAGAAATGACCAGCACACACACACACACACACACACACACCAGGTGTCTGGACCAAAGAAAAACCTGCACACACATGTGGGTGTCAGAGCTGAATTCTATGACCCAGAAATCAGAGTTCAGCAATGTTCTAGGGCAACGTTCTGGGTCATTGGATGGCCCTGTGGGCTGGAAGGCAGGACTTCCCCAAACACTTGAAGTCTAGGTGAACCACAGTGTAAGCCACAAGAGGAAGGTAAAAATCTGAAAGTCAGTGGTGTTAAACCACCAGTGACCTATACAACTACCACCAGACAGGATCAATTTAGTTTTTCTTTAAAATGGAGTAGTCCTTTATTTTTTTTTAATTCCAAAAACTTAATAAACAGCCAAATGCACAATTTTTTTTTTAATGACCATACATAAAATCCCTAAGGAAGGGGGACCTATGGTTTTGTCTGACTAGGGAGTTCCCAAAATAAGAAATTCTCTCCACCAGTACAAATGGTCAGCTGTTGTTAAATTTATGGTCTTAGAACAGGGATGGGGAACCTGCGGCCTCGAGGCCTCGTGTGGCTCCCTAGGTCCTTAGTGTGGCCTTTTGACTGAATCCAAGTTTTACAGAACAAATCCTTATTAAGCAATTTGTTCTGTGAAGTTTAGATTCAGTCAAAAGGCCACACCTGAGGACCTAGAAGGCCACATGTGGCCTCGAGGCCACAGCTTCCCCACCCTTGCCTTAGAAGTTCCCTGGAGTGCTGAGAGGCTCAGTGTCTTGGGCTCATGAGTCACACTGTTAAACCAGCAAGGGTAATGGACAGAATTTGAACACAGGTCCTTGAGTCTTAAATTGCTATAATATCTCTGAGAAGTGGAGGGCCTTTCTAAGCCCACAGAGCCAGGATCTATCAGTGTGGTCCTGAGCTATGTCTCTGTCTTTCTCATGAAGCCACAGACTCCATTCAGTACAGTCTGTGTTAAAAATGCATGTGTAGCAAAGTCTGTCCCCACACGTAGCCTGAGGGGGTGGGGCTTGAAGGGGCAGAACAGATATCTCTAGCCTCTTCTCCCGAACTCTCCTCCAGGAGAGATTTTCTTTGTGCCAATGGGGAAGCAGGAGGTCAGGAGGCTAGAATTTTGGCCCCTCTGCTCTCCTTAGAGGTGCTAGTGGGCTACCATTCTATCTATCTGCTGGGGTGGGGTGACCTCGTAAGATCCAAGATTTAGAGCTCAGAAGCCCCTCTTTTTACAGACAAGGAAGCTGCCTCCGTTGAGATTCTGAGGATTTATGGAGACAAGCACTTATTAAGCTCTTACTGTGTGCCAGGCACGGGGCTAAGTGCTGGGGACACACAGAAAGTCAAAAACACGGTCTCTGCACTCACTCTCTAATAGGAGGAACAACATGGAAACAACTATGTACAAACAAGACCTAAACAGTGACTGGGAGGTAACCTCAGATGGAGGAGCCTCAGCTCTCTCATCTGGAAAATGGGGATAATAACAGCCCCCACCTCCCAGGGTTGTTGTGAGGATCCAATGAGATCATGCTTGTAAAAGTGCTTAGTACAGTGCCTGGCACACAGTAAGTGCCATGTAAATATTGGTTATTATTGTCATTAAAGTGGGGAACATTTCTGACTTGATGTCACACTGCTTATCTTCTTAATGGTTGGGGGAGGGACTGGAGGGAGGGAGAGAATTTGAAACTCAAATTTTTTAAAAAAAATGAATAAAGGAGAGCTGTCCCACAAATTTATTTTAAATATATATGTATATGTGTGATACATATGTATATGTGCATATATATGTATATACATGTGTGCATGTATGTGTGTGATGTGTATATGTACATGTGTGCATGTGTGCACATGTGCATGTATATATGTATGTGTGCCTGTGTATGTGTACATGTGTGTATATATGTATATGTGTGTATATGTATATATGTATGTGTGTATGTGTGTGCACAGGTGCCTAGGTATGTATATGTACGTGTGTGTATATATATGTATATGTACCTGTGCATATATGCATATGTGTGTATACATGCATATACACATATATATGTAAAGCTCCTAAAAAACTGGAGCTAATAATAACACTGGCCTCCCAGGGGTGTAAGGCTCAAGTGGGAAGCTAATTTTAAAGTACTCAGCTTAGTTCCTGGCACGCAGTAAGCGCTACATAAAGATTAGTTATTCTTATTAATATCAAAGGCACTGGGGCAGTGGCACGGGCAAGAAGGCACACAAATAACTCTAACACAAAGAGAGTTATGGGCAACTATACAAGGTAACAACCACACTGGGGGAAGAAGGTGGTGAATGGGCTTCCCCCATGAAAGTCTCCCCTTCATGTGAGCAAATCGCAGGCTGTTTTAAATACTATTATTTCTGAGTCACTTTACAATTCGCCAAATGCCCCACGCAGGAGGTAATGCATTGATTATTATGTCCTTTTTACAGATGAGGAAACTGAGGCTCAGAAGGATCTGCCCCAGGTCACACAGCCAGTCAGTAGCAGAATTGGGCTCCACACCTCACACCTGGAGCCTGTCTCTAACTGAAGTGACTCAGCAAACGTCCAAACCAGGCATGTTGGATGACACCCATGTGAACAGCCCTCTTCTGGGTTTTGCTTTTGTGTGGTGGGGAAATGAAACTGCTTTTTATCTCGGGCCTTCTAGGTATTTTGTAGATGGGCATGGTTATTTTCAGGCATGGAGGGCCAAGTGCTTTGACTGGGAGGAGCCCAGAGGGATGAGTTTAGGGGTTTGGGAGAGAAGATTGAGCAGGAGGGAGGCCCATGGAAAGGACAGGGTCTTAGGCTCCTTCACCTAGAAGGTACCTTAGAGGTCACCTGGCCCAACAACTCCATTGTCCTGAGGCACAGGGAGGAGGTGTGGCCCACCTGGCTGGACGACTAGTGACTGCCAATGCCAGCACTCTACCCATCATTCCCTGCTTTCCTGGGGCACCTGGGGGTGAGGAACGGGATAGCAGTAAGAGAAGAGCATCCCATTCACCCTCCTCTTGGTTCTGCTGAGAGGATCCATGACAGTCCATCCATCCTGCCTGCGAAGGCCTTTTACCAAATCATCTGCCACATCCCAGTGAGATGAATCCCAAGGGACTGAGCAAATGGGGCAGGGGAGCATAGGGTGAAAAGGAGATCCTAAAGGTCAGGGCGGACCTGCCAGCCTGCCACTGAGCTGTGGCCTGACTTGGAACAAGTCACTTTCCTCATCTGCAAAATGAGAGTGTGAGGGAAGCAGAGATGGGGGGTGGGAACCATAGAGGGAAACAGAAGCCAGGACCCAGGAAAGGATAATCAATCAATCAAACCTTTATTAAGCACCTACTATGGGCCAGGTGCTGTGCTAAGAGAGTGGCTGCCTCAGGAAGGCCACCAAGCTCAAGAAAATAGGGCCTAAAAAAGCAATGGGCCCAGCAGAGATGCAAGGACTCATTTCAGTCCAAGAGACGCCCAAATTTGTAAGCCACAGGCTGCCCTGAGGAACGGCAAAACCACAGACAGCCTCTATCTCCTGCCTCTGGGACCCCAGATAATGAAGCTCTGTGCTCCACCCCAGGGCTACTATCAGAACTTGGGCTGCTGAGGGCTCAGAGATCTCTACTATCAATTGGGAGGAAGGTGGGCCTCCTTCAGAGTCAGGAAGCCCTGAATTCGAAACCTGCCTCTGGCATATAGCACCTGTATGGCCTGGGCAAGTCACTTAACCTCTGGGCCTGGGTTCCCTCATCTGTAATGAGGGGGGCGGACTCAGCCTCTGAGGCTCCCTCTAGCTCTAGCCCTAGGGGACAATGGGCAGCCAACCCCTTGCTGGTCCTCTAGGCCAAGTGGGCAATTGGCTTTCCCTCCCTTGGGAAAAAAGGCACAAGTCTGCAAAGAGTCACATGAATAGACAGAACGCTAGATTTGGAGTCAGGAAGACCCATGTTCAAATTCTGCCTTAGACACTCAGTAGTTGTACCACCCTGGGCAAGTTACTTAACCCCAGTCTGCCTCAGTTTCCTCATCTGTATTATGAGGATAATAACAGCAGCTAGCTCCCGGGGTTGTTATGAGGATGAAATGAGATGCCATTTGTAAAGTACTTTGCAAACCTCGAAGCGTTGTAGAAATGCCATTATTAGTAATAACGTAATGTATTATTATAGGTCAAACCCTGGGCTTGGAGATTCTCTAATACTTTAATGTCTTCCAAGTGAAAAGCGTTTTGTCTGAACTCTTTTACTTGTCAGGTCCTAACTTACTCTGGTGTCTCCACCCCGATCCAGGAAGCAGACTAGGGAGACACTGAGCTATCATCCATCAGCCTTGTGGTTTTTTTTTTCCTCCAAAAGAATTAAGAATTAAATAATTTCTCCGTCAGAATTAAGGAAAACTAAATCAAATTTCTGATTACTCAGAAGAAATAAAATAGGGATGACAACTCATTTTTCCAAAGTGATTTTAAGCTTATTGCAGAAGGGGGCTTCTGTTCTAATGCGGCTTGGCACAGTGCCTGGCACACAGCAAGCACTCAATATGTGCTCTTCCATTCATTCATTCATTCACATGGCCTGAATTTAATGTTCTCTGAGGATGACGCCTGAGGTTCTGTGATTCTGGAGGAAAGTCTTCCTCACTCCCTTCGCTAAAGACTGCCCCAGAAACAGCTGAAGAAACTGATTTAATTTAATCTTTTCTTGATGACTCAGGATGGGCATTACAATGATCAATTTTCTTCATTCTTCTCCCCACACTGGAGGAATCTTTCCTTCCTCTGACCTCTGTTATGCCTGCATCACATTCATTTGTTACATATGTGACCCCAGTTAAGGGACCTTTCTTGTCTTTGTGTCTCCTTCAGAGTACACACAATAGGCCCTCAAAAAAATGCTTGAATGAGTCGATCATTTCACTAAGAGCTCACATCAATATAGCAGCTCCAGGTTTCCAAAATTCTGCTCACAACCATTCTATGAGCTCTTTAAATACATGTGTGATTATTCGAACACAGTGCAAGCTCCTAGAGGGCAGGACTGTTAGATCTTTGTCTTTTTATCCATAGAACCTTTCACTGTGTCTGGCATATAGCAGGTACTTAATAAATGCTTATTGATTGGATCCCTATTTTATAGAGGATGAAATTGATGCCCATAGAGGTTAAGAAACTTCCCCCTGGTCACACAGCCACTAAGCATTGGACCTAGGACTCAGTGGAGTTCCGGTCTTCTGATTCCAAGGTCACTACCCTTTCTACCCTACCAGTATCATCTCTAGAATACTTCAAAATGCATTTTAATTAGAAAGTCAGATGCAATTGGACAAGCTAATCTATCGGTGTTACAAGATAGCATCTATTAATCAAGTTTTCTTTTGTTGAGGTCTGCAATACATACATTACAGTATGACAAGCTCACTGATAGTACACTCATCATCTAGAACATAGAAGTATGTAAGTAAACAATGCTATAGCATCAGTGAAGAATTGAAACATGAAGTTGGTCAGTGATTTCCCTTATCTAAGTAGGCAGCTCTTTTTGACTGAACAAATTTTAAATCTGGAAAGACACAAATAAAGTAAAAACATGGCACTCAAAAAATTTAACTAGGAAAAAAAAAACTTTAAGTAGTACAACCTTTGTGTGGAAAGGAGTGCAGAGTACTACTCTCCCCATTTTACAGATAAGGAAACTGAGTCTCAGTGCCATAAAGTGTCCTGCTCAAAGTTACAAAGGCAAGGGCTTGTGTCCAGGCCTTCTGGTTCCAAGTTCAATGGATTAATTGTGTGGTTCTGTGATATCGAGGCTATTTTAGGGCAGAGTTTGTCAGTTTCAGCACTGCTCTGATTTTTTTCCTCAAAGACATTGGAAGGACATTACCCCATCCTTACCCACATCTAGGCAGCAGGAAGTGATTACAGAATCTTTCAAGCCTCCCCAAAAATGAGATCAGACTCACCGGAATCTTACCGCTACTCCAACAATCTAATTCTTGTCAATTATAGCAGATAATAAACATGGCTAATTTTCCTTCTAGGAAAGGAACAAAACATTTGAAAAAAAATTTAACATTGGTCTTCCTTGATTGTGTTTGGAAATACTAGCCTCAGATACTTAGAGAAGATTTCTTTTTAAACTGAAATTTCAGTACATTGATTCCTTGATGGTGGCATTTTTCTCAGTCTTCCGTGTTCTGCTCACTGCTGCTCATGATAGGATCAGAAGGGCCCTATTAAAACCACCAACTTAAGGCTATCCGTCTCAAGGATTACTGTTCCTTTACAAGTCGGGCATCAGCCAGCCACCTGCGGGGAGCCAGCCGCCCTATTGTTGAGGCTTCAGGGAAGCAAAAAGAACTTTCTTTATACTTGGGAACCTGCCAATCATTTTGAGCTCTATGGGCACTTCAGATGGAGACTTCGCAACTTTTCTAATGACTTTTCATTTCACTTTTAAAATGCAAGAATCAGTGTTATGGAATAATCCAGTAGAGGGGAAAAAAAAGGATTATATCTGTTCACTTGCCCCTCATAAGGTAAACTTAGCATGGTCTAGTGGAGTCAGAGGAGCTGGGTTCAAATGCTGACTCTGCCCCTTTCAGCCTGTGTGACTCTAGGAAAATCATTTAACTTCCCTGTGCCTCTGTTTCCTCATCTGTAAAATGAGGGAGTCAGACTAGATACCCTCTGAGGTACCTCTCAGCTCCAAATCTGTGGCCCTATGAATGTAGGATGGACCAGAGGCACAGAGTAGCCTGGATTAGTTTCAGCCTCATCTGACTGATGGTGGACTCCCCATCAAAGTCAGTGAAGAACAGTTCAAGTCCACCAAGGGGCAGGTGACGAAGATTATGCTTTTGGGTGCTGACTCCCACGAAGAATGAAAGCTTAGGGACGCTCTGCTTACAACAGAAAGAATACTGCACCTTATGTTCTTTGCTGTTCTCAGGTCAATAACATTTTCTTCGAAGGTCAGGATGGCAGCTGTATGCATGTGTGTGTGTGCGCGCGCGTGTGCGTGTTTGCGTGCGTGTGTGTGTGTGTGTGTGTGTTTCAATGGTGCAAAGAGGCTCAAGGAGGTTCCTTTTTTAAGAAAGGTAGGGTGACTGGTTCCAATTCAATTCAATCAACATTGATTAAGCACCTACTAGGAGCCAGGCACCACGTTAAGTGCTGGGGATACACAAAGACACCAAAGTGCCCTCAGCAAGTTCCCTCAGGGAGTTTACAGTCTGACTGGGGAGACAACAGGCAAACACCTATGTACAAACAAAAGACAGACCAGATAAATTAGAAAGAATCAGCAGAGGGCAAAGGAAAGGCCTTAGACTTCCCTCCTGAGGGTCAGTATCAAAGGTCAGGGGACCTGAGTAGTCAGAGATTAGGGAATTAACAGTCACAGAACAACGATTAACAATGGACTTTGGGACTTACTGGCCAAATTCCACTGGACTCTTGTGGCCAATGGAGAGGTCAGACACACAGCAAGATTCATGCAGGGGGTGGGAAATAGCACAGGAACAGAAATGGCAGATTACATTTGACAAGCTGGTCCTATCTGTGCCCCATCCAGTGGGCATCATGTTGGATCCAAGTGGAAGGGAACAGAGGGACAGGCATGAACTGGCTAAATGATGATGCCAATGAATTGAGAACAACGACCTCCACTGAGAAAAGATCCTCCAATATTTCTAAAATATAGAAGAGTAACAGGTGTATTGCTGGACTTGGATTTGGGAAAACCTGGGTTCAAATCTTGCCTCTAACACTTACAGAGTTATGTGAGCCCAGACCAGTTACATCTCCTCTGTGCTGCTGACAACTCCCTAGGAACCATCTATTTATTAAGTTATAAATGAGTGTGATTCTGATTAACAGAACAAACATTTACTAAGCACAAGGCACAATGCAAGGGGCTAGGGATAGAAAAACAAAAATGAAAGTATCCCTGCCCTCGGGGACCTTAATTTCTCCAAGATCCCTGCCTCCCTAGCAGTCAGAGCCACTGGGGAATTAAGGTTTAGTTTCTCTTCCTTCCTCTTCTGAATGCCCTGGTTCTTACTGCACAAAAGCTTTTGATTTTTATTTTTTCTCTTATAATTTTTTCCAAGTTATAGCTTTTTAAGAACTCTCCACAGTTAGGATGGCATATAAGATGGCATTTCCTTATTCTCTAGTTTTCACATAGTGTGATTTCTTTTAAATATTTAAATCATTGAAACATTTGGAATTTACTTTGGCCTGGGGAATGAGATGCTTGTCTCTTACCATTTTTTACCAAACTGTTATTTTTCTCAACAAGTTCTCTTGATAATAAAGATTTTCTCCTGTGTCTTATGATTCTAGTTTTATTGACAAATACATCCATTGTTATTTTTTTGTTTTTTTTATCCAGTGTGAAACAATTTGATAATTATCAATGCATATTATGAATAGAGATCTAGCAATACATGTTTCCTTTCCTTTTTATTTCCCATAATTTCCCTAACCTAAATTCTATTCTTGAACTTTTCTTCTTCTTTATGAATTATATAATTACTTTGTCTAATTGTATAAAGCACGCTGTTGCTATTTTGATCTGTATAGTTTTCAATGCTCCCTTTTCTATATTAGCTCAGCCTAACCATGAACACTATCTACCTAATTATTTTTTATTTTATTTCTGTAAATGTTGTTTTATCGTTGAGTTTAAATGCCCTATGTGTGGTATGCTAATTAGCTAATGCATTTCATTACTATTTTAAATAGTATTACTTTTTTATCACTTTTTCTGATTTTGCTTGGTGAGTTAGATGATTTCCTGCCATTTTTCTGAAATTGGTTGTTAGCTCAACAATTTTGTTGATCTCTGTTTTCCTAAATAACGCTCATCTTCAAATAAAGACATTTTAACTTCTCCCTTACCAATTCTTATTTCTTCCATTTCTTTTTCTTGTCTTACTGTAACAGCTAACATTTCTAGGACCACATGAATAGCAATGATAGGTTCTTAGGATCACACATTTAGAAACAGAAAGAAAGAGAAAGAGATGGGAAAAGTCCATCTGGCCCAATCCCTTTATTTTACAGGCGAGGACCTGAAGCCCAGAGAGGTTGAATAGTTATGAACTGTCCAGAGTCACACAGGTCCTAACCAACAGAACCAAGGTTCGAGCCAAGGTTCTCCATTCTTCCACTGTTGAATATGCTTCTCTCTTCCCAAGAGTGAATAGCATACTTAATTCCCTGATCTGTGTAGACAAGATCCCAAAGTTTCCCTATTATTTGTGTCCATGTTCTAAGGGCTGAGATGCAGGGTTAGTGCTTGGTGACACTTGCCCATGCCCCTTTGGCATCTTCCCAGGGGCTGGACACATCCTCCCCAAACCTCAAAAGATTCCACAATTCCCTTTCAATGACCATGTGGTTTTTTACACACTCAAAAACAGCATAAGAAAGTCAAATAAACAATGAAAACAATGCTTCAAACAGCAGGATACAATAATATTGTGGCCTGGATGATCTCTCCTCCCCACCCACTCATCCACCCCTCCTCCCAACATTTGGTACAAAAGACAAAAGGAGACAAAACGAAAAGAGATTGAATATATGTTTAAAATTAGGAAGGAAGGAAAAGAGATGGGGGTGGGGGGAGGCAGAGAAGTGGAATTCTACTCAATCTTTCTTAAAATTTTTTGAATTTTGAACTTACCAAAAGAACAAGCATTTCTACATATGCTGAATACAAAAATAGGATCCTACATGAAACCATCAACCTCCATTCCATGTTTCTCTGCCTTTTTTTTAAGGCATATAGTCAGTTCGACGTGTTACTTTCAAAACTCTCCTGCTTGTCTGTTCTTCCTTCTCAGTGCCTTCTTCTGATCATTTTTTAAAAGGTTTCGATAGAATTCTAATCAGTCTCCTTAATGTTGCCATTAGCTCAGCCCAGAGTTATTAGTCCACGCTCTCTGCCCCCTCCTGCTGTCCTCAATCTCATATACTCTGCTCAGGTTGGTTCCATGGGGCCATCCATCTCATGCTGTGGTCACAGGGAGTGGGCAAGAGAAAATGAAGACCCCAAACTCTGGGAAAGTATCCCCAGAGGCTCCTCCCAGATGTCAGTCTCTTTCCCTCATTCTATATATATATTCTATGTTCCCTCATTCATATCCAGGTTATATTTGTTAGGTTCAATGTTTCCCAGAGTCTGGGTCCTACTGGCATAGCCTTCAAGAACCAGCAGTCACCTGCTCACCTAATGAGGGAAGGTGGATCAGAATGGCATAAGCATTGGCATGGTCACTCCAACATTAGAATCATGGGGAAACATCAAACAATGCCATCTTTGCCTCAGTTAGCAAATGCTGCCTGCCATGTTAGCCTCGGGTAACAATGCATGGAATCTCCTTCCCAAGTCTTATCCTGCTCCTTCCCTCCTTAGGACTCTCTCTAATCCCTGTGAGTTTTTCTTGCCTTGGGTAGCATTTATAATAAATACCTTTTCCCAGTTTTGTTCCCCAGCCCCTTAAATCAATTTCTTCCCCCGCCCCCAACCAATTTCAGGTCACAACACCCCTTCAGCCAGTTGTTGCTTTGCATATCAAATGCTCCGTGCTGGCCTGTCCTCTCCAGTAGTTACCAGAAGACAGACTTCCTCCAAGAGAAAAAGCCTGCAGCCAATTTGTTCTCCATATCTTCCTGCATAAGTGTGTGGAAACATGGAAAATCAAAGACAGATCTTTCATCTTCAAATATTATTCCCTGGCCAGAAGATTCTAGGATCAGGCTTGATATCCTTTCATTTTCTGTAAATCATCTCTTTTTTTCTCTCTCTTTTTTTCATGATGGGTGAATAATCCCATGTGATTCGAAGTGGGATCCTTGACAAATCAGTGATATTCTTCCTCAGAGCTGCTTGTAAAAATCTTCTCTTAATCCAAATCTATGGGGAAGCTGAAGCTGATGTTTCTCAATAAAGGGTCCTGATGAATTTTGTTGATCTGAATGTCATCCCTTGATCTTAACAGTTTTGGGAACTTTCATTGAGTGAGTTCCTAAAATGCATTGCTTAGAAGATTTCCAATTTCACCTTTTGGGGGGAATCTAGAGACTTGTAAATTGTCTTTCTGAACTCTCCCTGTAAAATGTCTGGCCTTTTATGAGGGCAATTGTCTTTTGATCTCATCTCGCAGCATGTTCCAACATTTCTATCATGTCGTCCTCCGTCCTGGGAATCGCGTTTCTCCTCAACTGGGTGCTATCAAGCAAAACTTCAAGTGGCTTCTCCGTGTTATTATTTTCTTGTGAGCCATTAGCATTGTTCCATTTTACTGATGGGCTCTTACAGACATCAGACATTTCTCTACTCGGGCTAAATCCTCCTTTGTTTCCTTTGAAGGGTTTTGCTCCAAGGCCATAGGTCTTGTGCAAGAGCCAGTTCATCTCTAGAGCTGTTGTTGAAGGAAGCATACTGTTTTCTCTTTCTGGGAACTTGTCTTTAGGGTCTTTTAATCTATGTTCATTTATTGAATTGGAGGTTTTCTCTGCTTACTCATTCCTTTGCCCTTTTTTTTTTTTAAATCCTAGAGCTATCCAGCTAGATGGTGCAGGGGACCAAGCGCTAGGCCTGGTGTCAGGCAGATGAGTCTTCCTGAATCCAAATGCAGCCTCAAGACACTTAGGAGTTGTGTGATCCTGGGCAAGTCACTTAACGCTGTTTGCCTCAGTTTCCTCATCTGTAAAATGAGCTGGAGAAGGAAATGGCAAACCCCTCCAGTATCACTCTGCCAAGAAAAGTCCAGTGTGGTCAAGGAGAGTCAGACACGACTGAACAACAGAGATGATCTTCCTTTGGTCTCACAACCCCTTTATACTCTTTCTTACTGAGGACCTCAGAAAGCTTTGGTTTATGTTGTATCCAGCAATAGCCATGTTAAAAATTAAAATGTCTTTGCGTTGTTAGGAAAATAGATGTGACCTCAGGGGCTCCTCGGAAGGTTTTCCAGGACCCTGAAGGGTCCCTTTACTCCACCCTACCCACTGCCTTTGGGGTCCCTAAACAACTCCCCCTTCTTTGCTTTCCTTCCAGTTTTATTTATTTGGATTGAGGAACACTTTTCTCTTTATTAATGTGTCTGTTGAGGAGCTGGCCTTGTTTATCGCCTCTCACTCTGCCATCTTGTCAGAATTCCCATTTCTCTTTGTCTTTCTGTCCCATTGCATCGAGCACCACCTTGCATGCCATAGGGGTGTGATAAATCTCCTGTCCTGGGACTGAATGTTCCTCAGGCACTCATAATACAAGCTAGTTTCCTAAAAAACCTGCTCAGTCTCAGGAGCATTTTATCTCTCTTGAGTCTGAGCAAGAGACAACATGAGCTGTACAAGGAGAATTACTGTTCTCATTTCACAAATGAGAAAATTGGGCAAAGTAAAAGCAGTCGCAGCCTGTCAGGCAGAAGCGGAGCTGTCTGAGGACTTTTCCCTACGCAGCAATTTTTAAAGCTTCCAACCCATGGCCTGGAAAATTTGGCTGGGACATTAAAAAAAAAAAAAGGCTGAGCTCCAGTCTACCTTCACATAGAACTTTTACACACTGAGTTAATACTACTTCATTATCAACTTTGAATAATAATAAATTAACATCTTAATATAGTATTTTAAAGTTTGTGAATGGCTTAATGTGCTTTATATCCCTGTGATCCTGGGCGCACCACTCCTGTTTGTCTGTCCCTCCGTTTTCTCATCTGTCAATTAAAGGAGCTGGCTCAATGGCCTCTAAGGCCTCCTTCCCCCTTTAGATCTATGATCCTAGTTTCAGAGAAACCTAGGAAGATTTATATGAACTGATGCAGGGTGAGCTGAGTAGAATCAGGGGAACAACCATAATAACTAATACGTGTCAAAAGCGGGTTCATATTCAGGTCTCTATGCTTTGGGATAGACTCGAGTACGGAATTAGACAGCAGTTAGGGTTATTATTTTGTTCATGGACAACACAGGAATTTGTTCGCTTGACTACACAAATTTGTAATAAGGTATTTACTTTTCTTGCTTTCTCATTTGGTGGGGTTGGAGAGGAAGGAGAAAGAAAAAGTGGATCTTCACGAATATAAAATGAAATTTAATTTAAAAAGTCTAAGTCTTCATGATTCCATGTCCCATACTCCATCCGCTAGACCATGCTTCATCTCTCAAAAGGTACTGGAATAATCTGAATGGAAGTTCTTCTCTGAAGCTTTGAAACTAATGGATTGAATTTATTATCTACTTAAAAAAAAAACAAAAGCTGTGTGCAAGAGAAATTTGTGGCTTCGGATTCAGTTCTCTCTTGACCTTCACATATGGAAATACTTGTGTTTGTTGATATTGGTCAAGTTGGTTGGTTGGTTCTTGTCCTTCATTCTCAAAGAGGACCAAAATGACATCACTATGCTAGAGTCAAGTTACAGTGTGTCCGACTGTGTGGCTGATCAGACCAAAACAAGATAGGAATGTTCTGTCACAGGTTGGATACAAATAGTACATGTGAACATTTGGAGCGCATTCTTTTGGTCAAACACAGAATTTAAAAAACAAATTAAAAACATCTGAGATTTCTGGGCTTCAGTTTCTTCATCTGTAAAATTGGGGAAGGAATGAACAAGATAGCTTCTCCCCTCTATATGTATGATCCTGTGATTCTGGAACTCAGGTTCTTTGTCTTTAAGTCTTTAAATCTTTGTCTTTAAAGCTGCCCTCCTGAAGACTCTAGTTGACCAATGGGACAAGTCATATGTGCAGATACTCAATATTTTATGTAATTAAAAACAGCTCACAATTACATAGCATTTTAAGGATCACCACACAATATCCCTGTAACAACCCTGTGATGTAGGCAGCATAATTAATAATGAGATAACTAACTATGGCTCAGAGAGGAAATCTGACTTGCTTAGAGTGACAGTAAATATGCACACATGTATATACTTAGCTATCTATAGCTATTATGTATATATTACTTGCTTAGAATGACAGTCAATATACATACAGATTCACTCTGTCATTGTAAGCAAGTATATATACATATGTGCATACATGTGTATGTTTGTGTTAAAATAGTTACGGATAGCCAAGATTCAAACTCAGATCTTCAAACTCTAAGCCTGGTACTCTTCCTATTATTACATAAAAGTCTCTTCAGAGGTCATCTCCAGCTGTCCTGATCTATATCTGGCCACTAGCTCCAGATGACTCTGGAAGAGAAAGTGAGGCCAGTGACATTGCACAGCCTTTCCTCACTCAAATCCAATTCACTTGCAAGTCATGGCATCACCTTCCTGATGTCCTGGCCCTCTTTGAGGAAGGACAACCAACCAACAACAACAAAAGTGCCTTCACGATAGTCATGAGGGCAATCAGCTGAGGTCCTCCCACTGTGTTCTCTGGTTAACAGTGTGCTTCAGTCTGAGCTGAGCTCTCCTGGCCACTGCAAGGAACATGTGTGGCTCAGGGATAAAGGATTTGTGCTGAGATGATGAACCAACACCCTTACTGGCTACTGAGCTGGAAGAGTGGCCATTCAGGAGGCTTTAATTCCTGCTGGCACACCCTCATGCTCTCTCCACCCCCATTTGCTTTGCCCCTATTACCTGTGGACCATGCAACCTTTCCATCTGACTTGCACCTGAAATCTTCCCCAGGTGTCGTCTCCCATACTAGAATGTAAGCTCCTCATTGGCAGGGAGTCTTGCTTTTTGATTTGTAGCTCCCCAAGCTTAGTGTGGTGCTTTGCACGTAGTATGCTTCATAAATGCCACAGTCATTCATTCTCCTGAATGTGTGACTTGGAAGTCTTCCTGGATGTCTTCTTCCCCTCCTCACCCTGGGAGCTAGAGCAGGTGTGTCTGCATCTCAAGTCCTCAGCTGCCTCTTCCATTCTGTGTTTCATTTCCTGAGCGCAGGTGAGTGACCAGCATCCCTAAGACAGATATTTCTAATGTGTTTGAGGGTGCGTCTGTCAGCACTGACTTCACTGTGGATGGTGCTTTCTGCAGCCACTAGGACATTTCTCAGAAGAGAAGCTGACCGCAGAAGGGAGGCTGAGTCTAAGCCCCGGGTCAGCTTGTCAGAAGGCATGGACCTGGAGGAAATTATCTGAACAGCACAGAGCCAAGGTGAAGGTGAAATACATATTCTGGTTTTTACTATTTTTAAGTATCAACTTCCCAGGCTAGTATAAAAGGGATAATTGCTATTAAGTATTTATCAAAGTGCAATTAGGAGTCTTTTATGTAATTGAGTAAATAAATAGATCTCCTATATCTGATCGACCTTGTAGGTAAAGCACTACTTCTTCTGGATAGTCTTTAGGCATGAGCCAAGCCCAAGGTTTAAGTGATTTTCTCCAGAGTTGAAGGGTAAAGAGACAAAGAGTCTGGCTGTCCTCTTTTGGGCTCGGGCTGTCCTAGGACTGAGCCCAGAGCTAGGGGCCCCTTAGTGAGATAAAGTGGGGGTCCAACCCCAATGGGCCCAGAAGGGATCTCTTGTTACAAAACAAAGTGCTACAGGGAAAGTCATTACCAACAGGGCAGGGGAGGAGAGGAATCAGGAAAATCTTCCTGGGGGACCTATGTGACAGTCCAGGAACATCTGGGTCTTCCTAGGACTAGGCTTTCTTGTAAGAGGCTGTCTTTGCTCTAGACATGCCCTTTGCCCTGCCTGATACCCTCCTGCCCTGTCTCTTTCCTGGAATCTCCCCTCTTACTTCTCCCCCCCCCCATAATCTGGCTGAAAATTCCTATACTCCATGAAAAGTTCCTAAACGTCATCTCCCAAACTGTGAGTTCAGAAGTGGAGAATCAATCAGACTCACCTGAGAAGTCACCATCCTTCCCTAGACAGTACCTGGCTTCCGTCTGGGTGAGCAAGCCAAAAACATGGGACAACCCAGATGTTCCCACACCAAACCAGGAGACATTATTATTTTGCATTCTTTTCTTCATACTTTGCAATTATTTACATCCACGTTGAATTCCTGGAAGTTCCTTGAGGGCAGAGATTATTTCAAGGTTGTCTTGTGCCTAATAGCTGGTGCCTAATAAATGTTTGACAATGAATGAACTGAATTGTGTGACAAAAGCCCGAAGAAACCTGAGTCAAGGTTGGGTCTCACAGATTTACTGATCCTCCTCCACTTCTTGCCATGGCTTAAGATTGTCTCACCCTGGGCCCAGATTCCTTCTTGGGCTGAACTGTGCATGCCTCCCATCTTGCCCCTCCAGATAACCCACTCGCACCCTTCTCAATTCTTCCCATCCTCCTCCTGGGTATCTCAAGTGCAAGACCTTCCATCGTGTGAGTAAAAATAAACCCAACAAAAGCCTATTGCTTGTAGCATATTGGACAGCTTGCATTCACTGTGGAAATCTCAAATTCCCCAAACAGCAATGGACTGGTACAAACTGGCACTGGAGATGGGTTTGAAGAGACAGTTAGGAATTCAAATGGTAAACGGAGGAGGGAGGATATTTCTGGCCTGGATAGCACAGTAAACATGAGCAGAGACGCAGGAGACTGCCATGTATACCAGCTAAAGCACAGGCTGCATGGAGAGGAGTCAGAGGAGATAAGCCCCCCCCCCCTCCTCTCTCCTCTCTCCTCTCTCTCTCCCTCCCTCCCCCACTCTGTGTCTCTGTCTCTTTCTCTCTCTCTCTCTCTCTCTCTCTCTCTCTCTCTCTCTCTCTCTCTCTCTCTCCTATAAAAACACAAGATAAAACTGCTGTATCTTTTATCAGACCAATCAGGCTATCTAATTCAAGAGCAGAGCAGAATTCCTCCATATACATGGAACAGATCTTTCCACATCACTCTCTAGAGAAAGGACACCCCAAGGTGTGGGCATGAACAATGAAACTCTCGTTCTTGCACCACGCCCCAGTTGGGTTCCCTCTGCCCCTCTCCCACAGCTGCTGTTACTCTCTGCAGAGCTGTGGGTGGCAGCAGCTGGCCAGGCAATGCCCATCAGGGCGCAGGCTGCCAGACTGCCCTCCCAAGCCAGTCCATCTTGCCTGGGTGGCTGGCTGGCGGCTCTCTGCTGCCATCTTCTGGTCTTAGCTACCCTTCTCATGGCCACCGTCCGCACTCTCCAATCCCCTCCTCCCCCCAAACCACGGAAATCTGGATCCACTCCTGGCTCCCTATGCTAGCCCAGGTGAAGTCTTTGCCTCCTCTGGCAGGGAGCTGTGCATCCAGACCACTGATACCTGCTGCATGCTCCCCTGTCCCCCATTTCCATCACCCCTTTGTGTGTAGCCTTTTTCCATTAGGTCATAAGCTCCTTGAGGGCAGGGATAGTCATATTTCCTTTTATTTATATCCCTAGTCCTTTAGTACAGTACCTAAATTAAATGTCCTTTGCCTGACTGGTAATAGAAATATCAGTGACATCATGTCTGTCTTTTGTGAGCTGTAGTTTTGTGTGAATGCAGACCAAAGAATATAGTAAGAGCTTAATAAATGCATACTTTCTTTCTCTCTCCATCTATCTTCTATCTATGCTTATCTCTTTCCATGTCTATCTATTCATCAATCTCTCTACATCTCTGCCTATTTATCTATCTGCTCATCTCTCCCTCCCTCCCTCTCCTCCTCTCTCCTCCCCCCTCTCTCTTTCTCCCCTCTCCTCTCTTTCTCTCCTCTCTGTCTCTGTCTCTCTCTCTCTCTCTGTCTCTCTCTGTCTCTCTGTCTCTCTCTCTCTCCCTCCCTCTCCTCTCTCTCCTTCTCTCTCCTCTCCCCCTCTTTCTCCCCTCTCTCCTTTCTCTCTTCTCCCCTCTTTCTCTTTCTCCCTTCTCCCTTCTTCTTCTTCTTCTTCTTCTTCTTCTTCTTCTTCTTCTTCTTCTTCTTCTTTTCTCTCTCTCTCTCTCTCCCCCCCCCACTCCCATCTAGCTAGCTGTTACCTAGCTATACTCTCCCCCCCCCAAAGCATATGGTTTATCTGTTCTTTTACTCAGAGTCCCAAGGGCCACCTCAACTCTTTCCAGTTCAGAGTCAGGTTGAAGAGTAGCCATCCAGAGAAGCCCTTAGACACCGTCTGTCCTTTTGAACTCTTTACTCATCTTTCCATGACCACAGTCCACTCTCTGACTTGGGGTTAGAAAATTCCTTTCAGACAACTAACACAGTAGTCTGAGTTCTTAGAGCTTTAAGAAAGTTAACCTACTGATTAGTCTAGGGGCTGTTGAGATGGGGAAGGGGCTTTCTGTCTCGTCACCTTGTCGGCCTCAGTTGCCTTCATGTATTGAGTGCTGTCCCCTGTCTGTATCTGTGAAAGTGTGTGTATATAGTTAAAAAACCAACAGGAAAAAGGCTTAGCGGGTGTTCGGAGGAGGTGGCCCCATCTGCCTCGAGCTCTCAGCATGTCCAGGGGCTGGTACTCCAGAATGTGCCTTATCTCCTGGATTCTACATATGACATAATTCCCTGTAGAATTAATGTTGTATTATATATGTGCATATATATGTATATACACATATAGAATATTACATGGATTATATATAGTGCTGTATTAAAAAATTTCTTTCAGCCTCTTTCCATTCCCCATTTTACCAGTGGTGGTCTATGCAAATGTCACCCTAAGAGCAGAGTAGGAGGGGCCTGCTGGTACTGAAGACCTGTGGGCTACCTCTTTGACAGCAACCAAGTTGCCGTTCTCCATATGTTAACTCTAAGCTGGTAGTCGGCCTATGCTATTTCCCCTTTCTCTGTAATTCTCCTATCCTTACAATGGCGGTAGTCAACACAAAACCAATGGCGAAGAGAAAAGAGGGCACATCGACGCAGTGTCCACTGAGTCCTGGGGGGGGGGGGCGGGGGGGGAGGGAACAAGAGGGGGGGGGAAGAAAAAAGAGACCTAAGCCATGGTCCTCTGCCTTTTGGAGCATCTAAAGAAGCCACTGCAGATTGCTGAGCATGGTGGTGATTTAATTAAAATGGCATCGAAGGGAGCACTCTATGGGCTGCTGTGAGAGGCAGCAGGGGATACCGTAGATAAAGCAATGACCTTGCTGGATTGGAAGATGCCAGTGTCCCAAAGAGCTCACCAGGGCTATGTGTCGCAGAGCAGGCAACCAATCCCAGTGGAAGGACTTCGGTCTGACAGCTCCCTGGACCAATCATCTTTTTTCTTAAATGAGCGACTATGAATAGTAAGGATTGGGGAGGTGGGTTGAGACCAGAGGGAGGGGGACTGATGAGGTGCCTAGGGAGAGGCATTAAGAGATGAGGGTCCTGGGCTGTGGAAATAGAAAGGAGAATCTGAGCCTCATCTGGTCTGCCACATAGCTGTTCCATCCCGCTTTGGAACAGTGCTTAGAGAATCTCCCACAGCCACGCTTCAGAGGTCTCTGCTCTTAGTAGACTCCACATTATTTCAGGGAAAGTCAACACTGTTGGATTTCTAAGTTTCCCTCCCAGATAAAATGGCTCATCAGCTAAAATCTGTACATGTCCCGTGCCCATAACAAAGCATCGTCTTATTATGCTTTCATATTTCCAATTCCCGTCCTCCCATTGTAGTATTTCAGGGAAATTAAGACTAAATGAACTGTAATTTCTGAGTATGGTAATGAGACTGAAGCAATTGTCTGTAGGTCTCTGACTCAATATCAGGAGGTCACCTTGGAACACAGGGATGGATGGCTCCTGGCCAGGTACTATCTCAGCCATGAGAAATCAGAAGATTTTAATTGGTCAGCACATCCACCTAATGGCAAAACTCTTGTAGAAGCTGGGGGACTGAGAAGAAAGTGCTAGAGAGGCTATCATTTGAGAAGTGGGTTTGATGGGCGAACAGACGTGCTTTCTGTACAAAAGCGACGCCTCTTTCTTCCTCTGCTGAGAGGAGGCTGAATCTGCTCACTCCTGAAAGACCTTGCTTTTTAAAGTTGGCTCAGGATGCAGCCCACGAAGCCTGTCATTTACTTGTGTGAAAAGTGCCTTCTGTTCGACCCCAATTCAAGAGCCACCCCGAGTCCCCTGTAATTGCAATGTTCGGATCAATTCACGGCAAACGATTTTGTAGTGTCTGCTTGATTCAGCAAAGGACTGTCTGCACAAGATACTGGGGGGAAATCCAAGGTTTAGATGAGACAGGGTCTGTGCTGAGAGACAGACAGACGGGGGATGGGTGTGGGGGGAGGGAGAGGGAAAAGGAAAAGGGAGAGACAGGCAGATGGGGGGAGATGGGAAGAGGGGGGCCCGGGGAGGAAGCCAGAGAAGGGAGAGAGACAGAAACAAAGACAGAGAAACATAGACCAATTGACAGAGTGAATATGATACAGTGGAAGGACATTGGTTCTGACGTTGGTTCAAATTCCAGCTCTACCTGTGTAACCTTGGACAAGTCACTCGCCGGACGCCACAGGTCTCAGTTTCCTCATCTACAAATGGAATGGCTGGACTAGATGGCCTCTGGGAGCCACTTCCAATTCTGGAACCATGATTGGTTGCAGACCTGTAATTTCTTTAATGTAGGGAGATCTAGCAACCCTTCTGCTATGTATAGAGTCTTAGCCAGCTGCTTCAGGCACTAAGGGGGAATAGGATTTGCCCAGGGTCATGCAGCCCTGTGCTAGAGGCAGGACTTGCACTCAGATCTTCCTCTTTCTGAGGAAGCTCTCTATCCACTATAGCCTACTTCTGCTCCAAACCATAACACAGACACAGCTAACTGCCACGATATTACACAGCAACTACCCTATGACAGTACGAAGGGCAGGATCTATGGACTCGGGCGAAGTCATTTGCATGGAGATGCTGATTCAACACCTAAGACTTGATTTGATCCCCCGGAGAGAGTATAAGGAGAGATGAGGAGAGGATATGCTCCAAGATTGGACGATATGCCCCAAGCTCAGGGGGCTAAAGACAGATGAAGACCCAGCAAAAGAGACTGAGGAGGAGCTCAGGAAAGAGAGGATGTTGAAGAGGAGAAAATTTTCCAAGGGAAGGGTCTGGTCAAGGAAGTCCAAAGCCACCAAGCGGTGGGACCAGATGCGAGCTGATCCAAAGCTCCTGGGCTCATGGGGCAGCTAGGTGGTGCATTGAGTAGAGCACTGGCCCTGGAGTCAGGAGGACCTGAGTTCAAATCTAGCCTCAGACACTTGACACACTTACTAGCTGTGTGACCTCGGGCAAGTCACTCAACCCCAATTGCCCTGCCTTCCCTCTGCAAAAAAAAAAAAAAAAAAGGCTCCTGGGCTTGGCAGGTCAGAGACAGGCCAGGAGTGAGTGAGGTATAAGAAGACCAGGAATGGAGGAACAGTCCAGCTTCAAAAGGACTTTGAACACCAAGGAGAGGATTTTATATTTGAATAGGGTTAGAAGAATCCCAGTCCAAGCTAAGCCCAGAATTATTCCTCAGGCCCTTGGGGACAAGCCCAACGTGAACGGGCAGAGGCCGGGTCTCTAACACTCCTGCCTTCCTTTTACTCCCCGAGCCAAGGGCAGTCCCACTGTTAGCTTCCTTGGACACATCAGAGGCCCTTTGTGCAGCCTCTCCAGCACATAGGGAGAGTTCAGAACTAAGTTATTAAAGGGAATCGATGTGACCCATATGAACAACGGGAAAGCACCACCTGTGCCACACTGAGGCTGAAGAAGTGATGGCGATCTGTCACCAATAACCTAACACCGATTGTGCCCTGGTGCTGCAGCTACAAGGAGCTTACATTCCATCGGGGAAGACGGCGTGCACCTATGTAATTAAATACAAAATCAAGATACCTGGCGGGGGGGGCAGTGGGAGAGCGGCACAAGCTACAGAAGCCTGAGTACACTAGGCATCAAACAGATGTGTGAGTTCCTCTATGTTGGCATTCCCTCCCATAAGCCAGATAGCATCCCATCCTGTGGGACTCAAAGTAAGAGATTTGTCCATCTAATAGCCACTAATCTGGTTTGGCTGGAACATAGATTTGAGAAGGGGCTATTTTATGAGATAGGCTTCTAAGTAGCACCATAATGCGTAGTTCTGGGGCAGGGGCAGGGAAGACCTGAGTTCATATCTGATGGAAGAGACTGTGTGACCCCGGGCAAGTCACTTTACCCTGTGTGCCTCAGTTTCCCTATCTGTAAAATGAGCTGGAGAAGGAAATGGCCAAATCATTCTAGGAACTCTGCCAAGAAAACCCCCAGTGGGGTCAAGAAGAGTCAGACATGGCTGAAATACAGAGCAACAACAGCGTTTTATGAGATAAAACCAGAAAGAAAGCTTGGAGCCAGATGGTGGGAACTGTCCAGATCTTGGCCACTGAGGAGCTTGGCTTCTCTCCAGAATAAAGACCTGGGGAGCTGTGTGAGGTGAACGAAGTGAGATGTCTGTCAAAGCCTTAGCACAGCGCCTGGCACATAGTAGGCACTTAACAAAGGCTTATTCCCTTTTCCTTCACCCCTTGAGATCTCTGATGATGATGCTGTGAGGCTAACAGGACTATTATCACCCCATTTTACAGATAAGAAAACTTATGCTCAGTTACCCAAGGCCATACAGTCAGGAAGGGCCTGAGGCAGGATTTGAACTCAGGTCACCCTGCCTCCATGGTCTGGGCTCTGCTCACTGCTGCCTCTCAAAAGTCCCAGCTAATCCTATGGTCTTAACTACTTTCCTTGTTTTCAGGCACTCATCAAAATTACTTTGCCAGAAGTCTATGGGATTTTCTTCTGCTTTGCCTGCCAGAACGACCTTTCAATTCCCCCAACCTCTGACCATTGTCTTCAGTTTTCTGAGGAAGGAGGGGGAAGTGGGCGCACACATGCACCCCTCCTGTGGCCAGTGTAGACAGCTAAGCCCCACCTACTTTCAGGAAAGAATGGGACTCCAACCTAGAGAGACCCCGCCCCACAAAACCCTGAATGTTTGTGCTGAATCCCTGCCTGGATTCCTTCATTGGCCCAGAAGGACAGACCCTCTGAAGTCAGATCTGCAGGGAAAGTTTGTCCTGTTCGGGTAAGTCAGCCCTTAATTCACCGTGTTTGGAATCGACACGGAGTTTACTTGGAGACTTTGTTTTCCAGAGCAGAAGAACCCAGGGTTCCCAATTGCATAAGTGTTGAATTGGAGAAATGTCTATTTATGGTGTATCTGCCCCATAAACCAGAGAACTCTTCCCCTGGCGCTTCTCCTCTGCAGTTATTGCTTTAACCACAGCCAAGGCCGAGGCTTTGATCCTTACAGTGGGCTGGTGAGGTCTGCCCTGTAACCCGGGACTGGCTCATGCAGATCCAGGTTGGGTGACTCGCCCCAAGGGGAATGTTCAGAGATCAAGGCTGGGGATGGCTACCGTGCCAGACAAGGCTACGTGGCAAGAAGTGTGCAGTCCTAAGACTGGGCTCCGATCACCCCTGGGGGTCCTTAGGCAAATCTCTGCCCGTACCTCTCAGCTGCCTGGGACACCGAGTACTCACACAGGTTGTTGTTGTTTGTCCTTCATTCTTGAAGAGGACTGTGATGTCAGGGAAATGATGACATGACTTGCAGTTGATTTCAATTTGAGTGAGGGAGGGCTGACTCACACAGGTATGGGGACAGGGAGAGACAACTACAGATGGGAAGGAGGCGAAAGTGCACGGGACATCATTAATAGGTGAGAGCTCAGGACAAGTTCTGGGCAAAAGATCAGCACTGCTTTGCCCAGAGCCCTCTCCTCTCTGGCCTTTCCTTCCTTCCTCCTTGGAAGCAGGAATACACGCACCCCTTCTTGTGTCCCCGAGAGGCATAGAGTGCAGAGAGCCCAGAAGACCTGGATTCAAGTCCCTCCTCTGACTGTGTAAGCCTGGGCAAGTCCCAGCCTCTCAGGGGGCCTAGGTAACTAAGATAAACAGAGCGTGCTGACCTGCACTGGTGGAAGGAAAAGCCTCACCTGGGAGTTTCCTAAACCAATGAAATCACAGGTTCAATGGCTGTCCTCATCTCCTCGTATTCCCAGTCCCCACCACATAGTAAGCCCATAATACTCTCTTAATTAAAAAACACCACCATAATCATTTCACTTTTATATACTGCCTTAAGAGTTACAAGGCATGGGGCAGCTAGGTGGCTCAGTGGATAGAGCACCAGCCCTGGAGTCAGGACTTGAGTTCAAATCCAGCCTCAGACACTTGACACTTACTAGCTGTGTGACCCCCGGCAAGTCACTTAACCCGGTTGCCTTACCTCCTCCCTCCCCCAAAGAGTTACAAGGCATGTTCCTCCCAATGGCCTCTAAGGTCTAGAACACATGCCCAGAAGATGGAATTAAGGACAGAGAACCGAGAGGGAAAACCAAAGTTTGCAAGAGTTCTGTGGAAAATATCAGGCCTGCTAAAGCCCAGAATGAGAGAGCAAGGAATGCTACAGGAACAAAGGGGGTAGGGGGTAAGGAAGGGAAAGATTCCAAATTAACGAGTCAAGGGAAGGATGAGACTCCTGTCTGAGACAAAAGCAAGCACGCTCCTCAGTTATCTTTGCCGTTTTATTTTCTGCTACCAAGAATCAATCAAGAAGCATTTACTACTAAGAACGAGTCAATCTGCTCACAGTGAAGACTTCGTACCAGGACACCAGCTCCAAACCCAGGCTAGGGGGGGAGACAGTGAGAAGGCACACCTAGCTGCCCTCCCTGGCGTGAACCCATCCCCAGGCTGGCCGACGGCCACAGCGCAGTGCTGGGGAGAGTGTTGGGCTGGACTCCTCAGTGGCATGACCAAGGGAGAGACACAGCAGAACTAAAAGGGTAGGATCTTGTTATTCATTCCTCCAAAATTCCAGAATGTCTGACTAATAGAGTGCCTTGAGCTTTTGAGAAGGAAGTGGTGCCTGCTAAGAACCCTCATGGCCCCACTTAGTTCAAGCCATGGCTGACTAACCCCACTGCCTTTCCAGATGGGTTTACTACTCTGGTCCATCAGGGACAATAGGGTCCCAGATCTAGGATCCTAGACCTGGGAGGTTGGCTGGGGGAACCTTGTTAACCCAGCATGACTAAATGAGCTGCCTATGTATGAGGTTTTGTAAGTCTTGAGAATGCTGAAGGAATGTCCATTTTGTTTTCTGTCTCCCTAGATTTTTAGCAAAGCACTGACAGAGTCTTTCTCGCTATTATGTATGAAATGTGCAGAGAGATAGATTAGTAACATTAGATGAGCTCAGAAGAGGCAGAAGGCCCATACCTAAAGAACAATCACTAATGTGGGGATGTGACCCTGGAAGGCAGCCAGTGGAATGCCATCCTTTGGTGTTGGTGGGCATTTTTAATCAATTGATTTGAGTGAAGATGTGGTAGCAGACTCATGGGAGGGAGAGCTAAGAAGATGGAGGACAGTCAGGATACCAGACACAGCTTTCCTTTACTAGACATGTTCTGCTTGGACCCAAAGGACGAAATTAGGAGGAATGGAGGAAGCTGCAGAATGGCAGATTTGGGCTCACTGTATGGAAAAACTTGTTATACTAAGAGCTCTGTCCAAGTGGAGTGGGACACCTTGGGAAGTAACACCTTGAGAGTTCCTCATCACAGTGGGTCTTGGAGCAGAGCCTGAATGGCCATTGTCAAGGACATTAGAGAAGGCACTCCTTCCCTTCCATCCAGCTCGGGTGGGGAGACCCTGGAGGTGCTGATTCTGAGAATCTGTTACTTGCCCAAGGCTGTAAAGTAAGTGACAAAGCAAAAACCCACATCCATTTTTCCTGCCTCCAAGACCAGGGCACTTTCTGTTGTCCCTCAAAAACTAAGAAATGGCAATCCAGAAACAAAAGCAATTTGAAGATTGCATACTGTCCCCAGCCTGTGTGGGCACACAAGAATCTATCATTACATAAGGCACTCTCTCAAAACAAGGACGCCACTTTTAATATCTACTAAAACCTGTGAATTCTGCCAGTCCACCTCCTGATATTAAGAGCAGCCCCAATGCACCTTAGTACCTTCTTCTGTGGCCTCCCCTTCAAGGCGAGCCTTCTAGAGAGAACCTCTCTGGATCTAGCTAAGCTGTCCCAGAGGAGCCCCACACCATGTCCATCCCTCCACCGCCTCAGGGAGACCTACCTGTGTGCTGCCCCGGCGAGGTACAGTAGCCACTATTTTAAGAAAATCACAGCCAAAGTATGTAAGTAGGAGGATAATTTTTTAAAATTTATTAATGTAGTTTCCTCTAAAGTTTGCAGTTAAATAATCACACAAAGATTGAGGCTGTAAGAAAAGAGTGGATAGCAGTGAGTGATTTATTCCAAAGCTTTTGTGGGTGGCTGTAACAGGATCAAGTCTTTCTTCAAAATTACAGAAATCTTATCCCGGCTCCAAACTGAACACCATCACATATCCTGAAATGAAAAACACACATGTCAGACCTGAGGCGTCAGCACAAAAAGGCTACAACCACGTTATCTCAGCATTCCTAACCATGAGCCTCTGCTCAGGAAACATGCCAACAGAAAGCCTAAGAGACAACAGAATTCTACAGATCTGGAAGTTATTTTAACAGTAACAAGAGGGGCTTCCAACAGAATCTGTGGCTTCAACGTGATCTCCAAACCAACTGTACTTTACAAAGCCCTGCAATCCAGTGCACAGAGTGGTTCCATTATCTGAGGAAAGTGTCCATTAGAAACTATTTTAGGGAAAAGGCAGTGTGGGCAGCCAGTGAGGAGATCTGGATTCTGGCCTCGGTGTGACTGCCAAGGTGACCATCAGGTGACCAGCTGAGCTTCAGTGAGGAGATCTGGATTCCGGCCTCAGCATGACTGCTAAGGTGACCATCAGATGACCAGCTGAGCTCCAATGAGGAGATCGGGATTCCGGCCTCAGCATGACTGCTGAGGCGACCGTCAAGTAACCAGCAGTGCTCCAATGATCCTCTCCCTGGGAATCTTGCCTGGTAGGTCAGTGGAAAACGGAAGCTGTCTGCCAAGAGCTCTCTCTTCTCCCCATCTCCTCATCTCCCATCGGTCGGATGCAATCCACAACTATCTCCTCCTCCACCCCTCTATGACCTAAAGAGGTGGCCTTTCCCCCTGCCAAGGCTATCTGTTTGAGCAATCTCATCTCCTCCAGCAGAAGGCCCCTTCTTCCCACCCACACTGGTGGCTTCCTACTGCTGACAAATAACCATAGCAGTTCTCCCCCACCCCCACTGGCTACCACCCCATGTCTCTTTTCCTTTTGTGGCTAGACTCCTCGAGAAGGCCTTCTACGGTCTGGCTTCTGATCTCATCATTCCACTGAACCCACTCTCTGAAAAGTAACAAATACTCTCTTCATGGGCAGATCCAACGGTCTTTCCTTCTTCCTCCTCCTTGACCTCTCTGCAGCCTCTGAAGCTGTGGCCACCCTCTTATCCCGGTCCCCATGACTGCTCACTCTCAGTTCTCCTCCTACTTGGCTGACTGCTCCTCTGCACTCCTGGCTGGATCTTCCCCCAGGCTGTGGAGCATCCCCCAAGGCTCCACTCTCTTCTTCCTCCTTCTGCACTAGCTTGCTCTTGGTGATCTCTTCGGCTCCCGTTAATTCAATTATCACCTCTGAGAATGTTTCTCAGACCTATTTGTCCAGCCCTCACCTCTCTCTGGATGTCCTGTATTGTGTCTTTAATGGCTTTTCGGACATCTCCATCTGGAGGGCCTATAGACATCTTAAACTTGACATGTCCAGAACTGACCTCGTGATCTTTTCCCCAAAGTGCCCCCCACTCCAACTTCCTATCATTGTAAAGGGCAACACCACTTCCCAGGCCTCTGGTCGACCAAACCAGGAGTCATCCTGGCCTCCTCACTCTGTCTGACCCCCAGATCTACTACGGTGCCAAGGTCTGTCAATTTTACCTGAACACACTCCCTCCTCTCCTCTGACTGCCCCCAGCCTGATGCAGGCCCCTCATCACCCCCCACTTGGGCTACTACCATAGCTTCAAGGGGGTCTGCCTGCCCCAAGTCTCTTGCCACTCCAGTCCACTCTCCATTCAGCCACCAAGATGATTTTCCTAACGTGCAGATCCGATTATGTCAGCCCCCTCCAACATAGTAATATTTATCTGGTGCCCACTATGTGCAGGCCCTCTGCTAAGCACCTTACAAGGATAACTTATTTGACCCTCACAACAAACCTGGAGGGAGGTGTTACTGTTATCCCCATTTTACAGTTGAGGAAACTATGGCAGACAGAGGTTAAAGTGACTTGCCCAGGGTCATGCAGCTAGTAAGTGTCTGAAGCTGGGTCTCCTTGACCCAGGCCTGGAGCTCTGTGCACTGTGGCAGCCCCAAATCAACTCCAGGATCAAACATAAAACCCTCTGTTGGGCACACAAAGTTCTTCACGGCCCGGCCCCACGCGGCTGTCCTAGTCTTCCGACATGGTAGGCCGCGCACTGCCTCCCCCCCCGCCGCCCACGTCCCCTGTGACCCAGTGACATCGCCCCCTTGCTTTTCCTCAAACAGGCCCTGCCATCTCCCAGCTCTGGGCATTTTCACAAGCTGTCCTCCAGGTCTAGAATTCCCTGCCATCTCCCAGCTCTGGGCATTTTCACGAGCTGTCCTCCAGGCCTAGAATTCTCTCGCTCATCTCCACCCCCTGGCTGCCTTCAAGCCCCAACTAAGGTCCCACCTTCTGCAAAGAGCCCTTCCTCGTCATGCTGGTGCTTTCCCTCTGAGACAAGCCCCAAGGTGTCCTGGCTCTAGCTCATCTGTACACAGCCTGTCTCCCCCTCTACACTGGGAGCTCCCTGAGAGCACACGCTGTCTTGCACCTTTCTTCAGAGTCCCAGGATTTAGCACAGTGTCTGGCACACAGGAAGTGCTTAATAAAAACTAGCAGACTCGGCCTGATTAACCCTGAGCCCCTTGGTTTCTTAGATCTGAAGTTTCTTCATCTATGCAGGCAATGGCATTTCTCTCTAACTCCCAGGGCTTGTCAGGCAATCCAAAAATAAGTCACCATTTATGAGCAGGGCTTAAAGGACCTCACTTGGGTCCCACCACCTCATGGTGCAGATAACTTCTGCAGGAGCACTTGAAAATGGTAAAGAACTCCACGAAAGGGAGGCAGAGCATTCTCCCTGCCCTGACCCCTCGGACTTTATCTATACAGACTTGGATGTGGGTTTGGCCTCAAGATTTAAAAGCATTTCCATCTTAATAACAAAAGTCCAAACAATACACTTGGAGGGAGGGGAGAAGCTCCTTTGGCCCCCAATCCTACCAGAGCCTTTAAAGCTGTCTTCCTTTACACCCTCCCCAGCTCAGGGCAGATGTGCCAGTAGCCAAGGCCTGGCAAGGGGCAGAAGGGCAGAGGAGCAGCCCACAAGCACCAAGGCAAGCTCTAAAATGTCAAAGCAGGAACCAGGTTTCCTTTCAAAGGTGAACCACACTGCAAACAGCATGCTCTCTGGAATGTGCCTTTAATGTCACTGGTGACAGAGGGTAAGATATAAAGCAATTTAAAATTCATCATCAGATGAAAAGGAGATCCAGGCCAGCTGAACACAGAACCTCGAGCCAGGCATCGGGATCCAGAGAAGGCTGACCCCAAGTGGCCTCGAGGAAAACTGCAGAGCAGACACTCAACCGGAAAATAGAGACGTCTGTCAGCCAATCGGCTACAAGAGCG
>CM053623.1:233344527-233376573 GCA_028646595.1 Phalanger gymnotis
CCCCCCCCCCCCCCCCCCCCCCCCCCCCCCCCCCCCCCCCCCCCCCCCCCCCCCCCCCCCCCCCCCCCCCCCCCCCCGCCCAGTGAACCATACAAACGGAAATAACCTGAGAGCTGCCCCTGCACTACTTCCTCAAGGTTTGCTGAATGCTTGTTGACTGTGAATCTACCTAATGATGTTTCACTGGGGTTAACTTGTGAGCCCTCTTTCAGGGGCCACACCTGCCACCTTAGCATGAACCTTGCAGACAAAACAGAAGGAGGAAAGCTGAACAGCTCTCAGCAGCCACTAGTGAGACCAGCAAACCCCCATGGCCCGTATTCAGGCTCTAGAGTCTTTAGCACAAGCCTCCAGTGCCGATCTCTCAGAGATGACCAGGCTCCGAGAGCTGCCACTCTCCTCGTCTTAATGTGGAAGCTGCCCCAGGACCTCGGCAGATCCAGGCCCTTCTGTGAGTTACAGGGTTGCATGTGCAGGGAGCTTGGTAGTAAAACCTGAAGGACCGAGCTGTGCCCGCTGACATGTGCTGGGAGAGGAGAATGAACACACCTCAAACTGAGGTCACACATGTATCTGCTTGGAACCATTTGTGTTTGAAATGCATTTGCACTGATCAGAGGAATTGGCCAAGCATAGTAAATTATTTTAAGCATCCTGGCCCAGTTTAGGGGCCTGGCCCTGTTGGCTGACCTTCCTAGTGGGAGCGACACTCATCACCTGCTGGTCCCACAGCCCAGCTCCCAGAGGTGCCGCTGAAATGATTCATGCTTTGTGCACCACCACACAGGCCCTCCTGGGGAGGCCAGCCTACCTGTCACCCCTCTGCACGCCCATGGGGATGCAGTAATTCAGCTCCAGGCGAGCAATGTTGCCCAGTCTGAGGACAATTCCAGCACCATAAGACCAGCGGATACATTCAGCCAACTTACGAAGATGAGCTTTGGGACCTTCCCCTGAAAACAGGAAAGAATCTGTTACTCAGGGCAGACGGGAGAGCGGGGGGGCTGGGCCGACATCAGGCCTGGCCTTACACACAGATAAGCTGTGAGACCCCTTGCCTCAGTTTCCTCAGCTGTAAGATGAAAATAACCACAGTGTCTACCTCCCAGGGCTGCTGAGGATCCAATGGGGTATTTGTGAAGGGCGCATCACACCGTCTGGCACATAGGAAGCCCTATATAAAGGCTGGTTATTACTCTTTCTATCATTTACAGTAATAATACTGCACTGGCTGCCAACCAAACGCCCCCATTTCTGCTTCCAGCCCAGACCCACGGCCATTGGCAAAGGGAGAAATCACCGGGGAGGTGCCCACCTTCTCATGACTCCCAGCAATGAGTGCCAACCAACTGCCAAGCAGGGGCAGGCAAAACAGCCGAGCAGCTGGGCCCCTGAGAGACAGACAGGGGTGGCATGGGCTGGGCCCGCCGTGTCTCCAACTTCCCTCAGCCCCGGACGCTGGGCCCGAGAGCCCTGAGAACAGTGACATTCAATAAGGAAGAGCACAAGAGAAGATTTGCTTTGGGGCTGCCCCCCTTCTCTGCAGCATCTCCCCCTTACAATGGGAGCCTCCAAGAGCAGGGGCTGCCTGGTCTGACTTTTCTATTGCATCCTCAGCGCTTGGCCCTGCACTTGGCACACAGTCAGTGCCTCATAAATGCTTCTTCCCTCCCTCTGTTTTCCTTCTCTCCCTCCTTCTCTCTCTTTCCTTCCTTCTCTGTCTGTAAGGACCATACAATTTAATAGGGGAGAAAAGGAAAGTAATGACCCCATGACATGCAACAAATTCTCCCAGAAAGTTTGACTTTACCATAGTTTAGGTTGCAAAGGTTTCCTGCGTTGAGGAAGAAATGGGTACGGAAGAGATCCCCAAAGCCACCCTGGCCCGGTCTGAAGGGCAGTGGTGTGTAGAGGTGCAGGCCACCGGCCCAGTAGGCTTCTCCTCCCAGGTAGTCACCTAGATGGGGGCACACACACAGGACAACATGCGTTGGGGAGTGAGCAGACCCTGGGCTGGGGTCCTATGCCCTCGCCTCAGAGAAGTAGAGCCTCCTGGGGCCACAGCCTGGAGCTGGGCCAGACCTCGTTCATCCTCCCTTACAGCCTGGAGCCAGCTGGCCACTCCCTGACCACCTCCACATGTCTCTCTGTTAGAAGGATTGATTCTGAAGGAAGAAGAGCTCTCCCTTCCCATAACCTCCACCCATCACTTCCTGCCACATCTTTGAAAACCCCAGGATTCCAAGTCCACAGGGGAGCAGAAGGGCTTCTTATCAAAGAGAAGGACAGCCAGGGACCCTGTTCCCAGACAGAAGTCCTGACCCCTGACTGCGGGGGCCTCTACGCTGAGTGCCTGGGTCACCTGAACAAGGCTGGGCTGGTGCAAGTCAATGAGAAAATGCACATGGCCTGGATTGAGAGGAGGGCCGGGGGAGAGAAAGAAAGAGAGGGGGAAGGAAGGAGAGGAAGAGCAAAGGAGGGAGAGAGGGAAAGAATGAAGGAAAGAGAGACAGAAGAAGAGAGAAAAAGGGAGGGAAGGAGGGAGAAAGAAGGAAGGAAAGTGTGTGCATGTGTGTGTGTGCGCACGCATTTTGGCCTGGGCTGTGTCTGCTGAGGAAGTCCCCTATGCTGTGGCAGACAGTGGCTATTTGGCCATTTGGAGCCATGGGGCCACCTCACTAGCTGAGGGTCACACAGGCCAGATGTCTCTCGGTGGAACACAAACCATGACCAGGGCTTATCACTGACCACTTGGTGGACTGTACCAAGCATCCCGCAGTGCCAGTGGTCACCAGTCTTCATGGACCACCGCCATCACCAGTGACCCAAAGAGCACCAGAGAGACACAGGGTCGGTGTCAGCAGGTGACCATGGGTCATGTGTCACCGACAATGGTGTGCATCTTTTAAGGTGCCAAACCTAGATGGGCAGGGCTCTCAGGGCGCCCTTGGGGGTGGGCAGGCCCTCCCTGGATGAGAAGGTGTGGGGGCCAGCGTGGCCACTGACAGGGGAGTCCAGGCCAAGGGAACATGGAGAAGGCAAAGATGCAGACCCAGAACTACAGTCACTTCCTTGTCTCTCCAAGTGCTAAAGAAAAACATGGGGAGGACTCCCCATCCTTCCCAAATAAGATCCAGTCTGGACGCAACACCGAGCCACCAAATGTGGGACAAAGGAGGGGAGAGGCCGCAATGGCCCCAAGCGGGCAGGAAGGGCCCAGACTCACCTTCACTCTGGGGTCCAATGCTGTACATGCTGAAGCCCCGGACGCTTGTGGGACCACCGAGATAGAACCTGAAATGCCAAGGACACCGACACTCAGCCGCTCAGTGAAGCACGGGAGCCTCCACGACCCCAGCAAACCAGAGGACACAAGAGCATCCTGATGTGGAGCAGCTCAGAAGCAGGAGGGCCTGGGTTCAGATCCTGTCTCTGACCCTAACGCCTGCATGGCCCGGTAAGTCACCAGAAACAGCAAAGAAGGGGCACCCTGGACTGGGGCACAGATGCATGGCATCTTGATGATGTCACTGGGTGAGTCCCTGCCCGAGGGTCCACAACTGAACCATCACACGCACTCCCAGAACAGCAGGCCTTGGGTAGAACAGAAGTGAGCTCTCTGCCCGTTCACTTGCTGGGGTATGGGAGGCTGAGCCCGGAGTGTGAAGAAGGAGCATGGACACTGGTCCTGCTGAGGCCAAGGCTCCTGGGGCCTTGCTTGCTCTGCCCCCATGTCCCATCTCTTGGCCCTCTCCCTGAAGCCGAGCCCCACATGCCTCACATCCCCCAAGCACGAGCAGCGTCTCTCAGCACAAGCCTGGATTCCTGGAGCCTGCTGTGGGTGACCTGGCCAAAGCCCTGCCCCATTGTGGACCTCGGCTCCTCACCCCTCAATGGCAATGAGCACAGCTCTGCATCCAGGGGACTAGCCACGTGAGATGCTGCCATGATCTGAACCCTGACAGACTCAAACTGAGACTCCTTATGACAATCATCACCATCCTTAAAGAGCCCCACAAGATCTTAGGAAAAGAATCATCAATCTGCCATTACAATGACCACGCATGGCCCTGGAAGGGAGAGGAGGAAACCAAGGCAGAGAGAAGTTAGTGACTTTTGCAAGGTCAGCCAGGTAGCAAGGGTGAAAGCGGGCAAGAGCCCAGCTTCTCAGACCACCTGCTTCCCTAGCTTTGGAGCTTGGCTCCCCCTAAAGGGACAGCGATGTACAGATCCAGATGATAGTGACAGACTCACCTATCGGCAATGCTTGACGGCTTCTCCCCAATTGGCACCAACATCCCGCCCCAGAGGGAGGCTGACAAAACCTAGAGAGAGAGAGAGATGTGTGAGAGCGGCTCCTTCCACCCTCTCTGCATCAGCCCGGTCACCGTGGCAGCGCCTAACACAGAGTCTTAATCCTGGCCTCCTTCCAGACAAGGTCTCAGACAAAAAAGGAAACCTCTGCCCAAACAGGCCCCTGTGTCTACTCTTCCTCCCAGCCTGCAATGGGCAGCTCAGGGCTGTCCATATCCCACACCCCTGCAGGGAGGGGCCCATCCCAAAGCACCCCCATGGGGCACACCGTCCTGGGGTAGGCTGGTTCCTCACCCATAAAATAATAAGAAGACAAGTAAGGACACATCTGGACACAGCCACTGGATCGCTTGAGCAATGGCTTAGGAGATCCTACAAAAGTCATTCTGGCCCCGAGGATTCACCAGCTTCCTCAGAGCCATAACTAGCCCCAGGGCTTTCAAATCCCATGTCTTCCATGGCCCTGGATGCCCTGGGCTCAGAAACTTCCTGCTCATTCCACTTGCTCAGCTCAGGGCATCCTGATGGCACTTTTCACAACGGGCTCGGAGCACCCTGAGAAGGGGATGGGGCACAGGCCTCAACTCAGAAAGAGGAAAGAAATCCATGAACTGGGTTGAGGGCCTGGGCAGAGCAAATGCGCTGTGATAAAGTGGTATTTGAAAGCCTAACGGGTCAGCCCCACACAGCCAGAGCATTTTTGGACACATGATACATACAGAAGGTGGTCACGATGATAGGTATTTAACCCGAGAATCAATCACTAGACCCTAAGCTTTGATCAAAGGGCCTCGAGCACAACACTGCTCAGAGGTGAGGAGAGGGCTCTGGGAGAAAGCCTGGCAGGAGCCAAGTGCTGGACAACCTGGGATCAAGGCCCTGGAACTGCCAGCTGGGAGCCTGGGACCCACCAAGGCCTGATCCTCAGGCTCCTCTTCCACTGAAGATAAATGATGCCCAAGGGCAGCATGAGGATAAACTAAGATGACATCTGCAGAGATCACCACCACACCTTACAGTCTGCATTTTCCTAAAGGTGGGGCCTGCCATGCCTCAGTGAGAGACATGGAAAGCTAGACTGGGCTCAGACCAAGAGACTGCTTGAAGCCTTGGGAGCCTAGGGGCAGCCGATATAGCCGGTGAGTCTGAGCTTGGAGTCACCTCCATGCCCTGCCAAGGGCAGAGGGGTCGGGGTCGGTAACGACACTTTTGTACGTAAAGATACAGACACACACACACACACACATGCATCTCAGCTTAGGGCGAGCCCCCACTTTCTTGGAGCATGAGGGGTAACAACAGAAGGCGCATTTGGGGCTCGGGCACAATGACGAAGAGAAGCAGGTTTAACTGAGAGAATGAGGCCCAGAAGCACCTTCAGCCTCAGTTAAAAGAAAATAAAATAACCTAACATTTGCATTTTCACACAAGGATCTGCCAACCCTTGGGGGGCTCCAGAGATGGGCCCTTCTGAGGACAACCAACACTCACTGTGTCCAGGAGGAACTGCTGATTCAGCTGAAGCTCAAAGTCTTCTTTCAGGAAGCTCACATCCCCGCCCGTGTAGCCGGCCAGCTCCTAGTTCACAAAAGAGAGCAGAGAAGAGCCCACACTGGTCAGGCGGGTCGGGAGACAAGCGGGGTCTGGAAAAACATTTCTGCTGTGGGTCCCGAATCTCAGTATCTTGGGCCCCTTAAGTAAGAGAGGCTTCTACACTCTCAGAAAAGCCTAGAACCTGTGGATGGAAGGATGCACCAGGGGAGTGAAGTCACCTTATGGGAGTACTTGAGAAATGTGCTTGTGACCACGTAGACTGTCCGCCAAGCCAATGGTCAGCAGTAACTAAAACTTCCATCCCAGTCCATGTCACCGAGCTCAATGCTCCCCCCTTCCATAGCAGACAGGACTCCCTGCTCCAGAGCCACATCAAGAGCAGGCCCCAAGTCCAGTCTAATGTGTTTGGAAAGAACAAAATAAAATGCAATGTGGCATTTTAGAAATGCTTTCATTTGGTCACTCTCCTGCCAATCCCCTGGGAGAACCCCCCAGGCCATGAAACATTCGTGAAGTGGATATTACCTGGTTCACTTTCAACAGAGCACCCTTCCTCGGCAAGATGGAGGAGTTCCGAGAATCAATGACCATCGCATGCTGAAAGGAATGGGAATGAGGCCCATGGGGACTGCCCAGCTGCCCAGGAGCACCTCCTTAGCTGGGTCCCCCTTGTGGCTTCCTGGCTGCAGCAGGAAATACCACCAAGCTGGGGTAGGGAACCAGTGATCATCTTCCCTGCCCTTCTCAGACCCCCTCCTCCTCCAGGCCTTCCAATCCTCTCCTATCCCTCCCTGCACAGCATGGGCAACATCAGCCTCAGTGCCCGGGGGCGCCTGAGCCCACATACATCCTTCTGCCTTCTCTCTGACCAGCCAGGCATTGGGGATGGCCCCAGGGCCTGGGCAATCAGTGTCCCTAGCCTACTTTTTCCTCTCCAAAAACTAACCCAGGGCTCAGGGTATATCACATTCCTATGCTCCTGGAGAAGGTCCAGGCAAAAAGAGCAAAGGAAAGGGAGCCTCGAGGGCTCACAGCCACTGCCAGGAGCCTCTGTCCCCCAGAAAAGAAGCATCCGTACCGAGAGAGATGATTTGAGAGAGTGTCCACTCTCCTTTCGAACAGCAAATGATGCTGTCCTCGCAAGACAGCCCAGCTCTCGCCACACGGCCTCCCACTTCACGGTGTGGCTCGTCTTCCATATGGGGAACTACAGAGAAGAAAAGACTCCATGGGAGCTCAGCCCATGAGCAGAGCCGTGTGTGCTGAGGGCAAGGAGCTCAGCAAGCATCACGCATCCTGTTGAGCACATGGGTGAGGGCAGCGGTCACTCCCAGGCTGGGGGGCCATGGACACAATCATTGTGAGGGACCAGAAAACTCCCCACTTTACAGGTGAGGAAACTGAGGCCCAGACACTCGTGCGAAGTCACACAGTAGCAGAGCTGGATTCAAGCACAGCCAGCCTAGTCCAGGCCCCATCTACCTGCCACACCCTTGTCTGCCCCGTGAGCAGGCCAGCACCCCCAGGAGGTGTGCCTGCCTCACACACAGGTGTGCACACACACACACACACACTCACATAAACATACATGCTCACACACACATGCGTGCAATTACAACTTAACCATACTCACACACATGCATTCATGCACACACACATGCACCCGCACACACTCATAAACATACTCTCACTTTTACCACACGTACATATATATACACTTACATGCTCACATACAATGTATACTATTACACCTTAACCATATCCACACTCATACACACACTCTCACCAGACACTCACCTGCACAAACACACTCACACATATACATACACACACACACAGTCACACAGTCACTCACACAGGACGACAGGAAGCACAATGGAGGTAAGCCCTCTGTGGAGCTCCGGAGGAATCTCTGCACCTCCTTTTAGGAGCCTGAGTCTTCTCACCAGTGGCTCAGGGCTGCCACGCACACAGCATGGCCTAGAGTGAGGAAGACTCCTCTTCCTGAGTTCAAATTGGGCCTCAGACACTGCCTGCGTGACCTTGGGCAAGTCACTTAACCACTGCCTGCCTCAGTCTCCCCAACTGTGAAATGGGAAAGGTGGCTGTGGGAATGGCCTGAGATAATTGTAAGACACTTAGAGCAGCGCCTAGCACACAGTAGGCCTTCTCTAGCTGCCTCTTCCCTTCTCTTTCCTTCTCTACCTATAAAACGAGAGGCTCACCAAAGCTAAGACATTTGAAAACCGGCCCAAGGTCTGCACAAAGCCATCTGATGCTGTGTCCTGATCTAACCTGCCTGGAGCTTCACAGCTGTCAGTGAGCCCGGCACCCAGCATGCACGTGTGTGCTGAGCATGTGTGTGCCTCTTACTGGCCCATCCAGATAGCCTGGGCTTCATCCCTAACCTCAGACTGCACAGGCCTGGCAGCTGGGGTCAGGGGGGTGAGGGGACGAGTGAGTGGCCTCAGGAGGAGAGGCCAGACAGGGCAGGCTGAGCTCAATGAATCTTCAATTAAATGTAGGTCACCAGGACCAGCAGCAGAGCTGGACTTGGACCCAGGCTGGACGGAGGGCCCTCCCTTGAGCATGGCCCCCTCTGCCCCTCTAGACTCTTCTATCAAAAGAGAGAAGAGGGGCAAGAGAAGGTTTTCCAAGGACAGAGCAAGCTGAATTCTGCCCGTGGGCCAGGGGCAAGGGGAGCAGGTGGATGGGGGATTCAAGGTAAAGGCAAAGGGCACGTTCTTGGACGGGCCCCAGGTCCCGGGGTCAGTAGCATCGCCACCCTCCCACCCAAGTGTTCTCAAGCCACCTCCATGAGACCCTGAAGCTTTGAGGGCCGAACATGCAGAGCAGGACCAAGAGGTGGAGAGAGCCCAGGCTGTGGAGCCACGGACAGTACTGATCAGTGTGGCCTGCTCACCACCCTCAGGCGGCCAGCCATGGGCACAGGACATCAACCAGGCACCATGCTCTTCCCTCCCTGCCCAACCTGGCACCCTCTTGACGGAACTGTCCCTGAGGCACTACTCACACTGTACTCGGCGGACACACCTCTGTCTGTCTCACGAAGGGAGCTCCATGGGAACTGGCCAGTGACTTTATACAGGTTCAAAGAGAAGCTAGAAGAGTAGGGGGCGGTAGCTGGTGAGCCTTGCAATCAAGACCAACCCCCACCACGGGCCCTAATGGGGCAGCTGGACTTACTTCCTGTCAAAGTTTCCAGGCTGTGGCTTGAAGAAGGAGAGGCCGTAAGAAGTTTCCTTTGTTCCATAAGAGAACTGAAAAGTCACCTTCTCTGCACGGCCAAAGATATTAGGGAGCTTGAGGCCAAGGACCTAGGGCAGGGAGAGAAGCACACATGGCTCAGACCTGCCCAAAGGATCCTGAGAGCTGCTCAGGATGGTCCTGCCTCAGCAGCCCTCCCATGCCCCGCCCCGTGTAAACACAGGGAGCAGGCCTCGGGCCCTGCGAAATTCTGGGTGACCCCAGCACCCAAACACTCTTCTGACTTCACTCAGGCCAAGCTCAGCAAAAGGGGATTCACTGTGAACTGGCCGGAACTGGCATGGACACCAAGCAGAGGTGCCAGAGCTGCTGGCGGCAGCCAAGACGTCCATGAGACCTGTGCTCAGCAGAGCTTCCATCGGCCTCCTGGGAAAGCCCAAGCCAAGACCACTCATGGAACAATTCATTAACTCACTGTCAGGAGGGGGAGGCCTGCATGATCCCTCTAGTTTCAGCCTGAACCCAAAGACTTGAGGGAGTGAGGCCCCTGCCTCTCTCATGAAGCAAGAGGGCCAGACCAGAAACCTCTAGGGGGTCTTTCCCACATTCCACAGTTCTTCTTAAAGCATGAGCCCAAGCCCGGCCCACATCTCCAGCAGCTACCCAAAGCCCCCCAGTTCAATCTCTATATTAGGGCTTTGTTACTTGGTTTCAAAGATTATGAATTCATAAGCCAGTGAAAAATCATGTTTTAAAGCCAAAAGTCCTATCGTTTTTTTGGCTAAGAGTCTTTGGGGATCATCCATCCCCTCTAGTAAAGCAGAAAATCCAGAATATATTGGATCAGTCTATCAGAGCTAGAGAACAATACTCTTCTGTCTTTAAAACCCAAGTTCACAAACACTCTTCCACACGCATCCATTCAAAAGTCCCAGAAACAGAGGTATAGAACAAGATGCACATCCTTAGACTCAGCCAACATGTGGAGGTGGTTGGCTGGACTGTGTCACTGACAGGGACATCCAAAGGGAAGAGAAAAGGCAAAGAACATCCACGAAACTGCTAAGACACACACATGCCTAGAGAAAAAAGTCCCGAGGCAGACAGCGACACACCGAACAGCGAGGGAGCTAATGGGCTGACTTTGTTACCAATGGAGGGACAAAAGGACAGGTGCTTTAAGAGTAAGGGAGCTACAGTCTCACGGCCATCCTCTTTATCTGTTCTTTGTGCTTACTGAGGTCTGCCAAGTCAGAACACTGAGATGAAAATCCCTAATAAAATAACCCCACTCTGGTTAAGTGTTGGAGCAAGCCCAGAGGGCAAAGGATGAAGCGAGTTCTTGCCCCTGCCTCTCACAGAGAAGAGGGACCACGAAGCCAGAAGCTGTATCCCTGTTGTCAAACGCTGACCCACAGGCCGTCACTCTGGACAGTTTGTCTGATAGGGGAGGGGTGGGCTCAGCAAAGGGCAGTGATGTAATAGGCTGAAGGCTTTGTAAAGCCCACACAAATCCAACTCCAGAGGCAGGAAGTTCTATTAAAATGGGGAGCTCAGTCCTAGAAAGCCCTGGACAAGAGCGCAACAGCTTTGGGGGCCGGATTAGGGAGTGGGGGGCAGGCAAAGAATTCTTTTGTTGTTTTGCTAACACAGAAGGTGGCTCTGGGTGGGGGGGCAGAGCGTCCAAAAAAGATAAACAGGGGTGCTAGGATCCCAGGTTTCGGAGCTGATGAACCTTGGCCCGAGCCTGGACAGCTGGCTGGCAGAGACACTGCCCCAGGAGGGGCTGGGGGAGCTCTGCTAGTGCCTCCCCTGACTGTGAGCCACACCTGCCCTCACATCCGCCCTCATCTGGCCCTGGACAGGATGGACGAGGCCCCTTCTCTAAGGCCTTTCTCTGCCCGGACATTCTACGATTTCATTCTGTTCAGCAGGAACAAAGGAAAGTCCATGAAATGAGGAAACCAGAACTCCTTCTACCAGCTTTTTGGCCAAGCCTGAGGGTTGGGAAGGAGAAGAGAAACAAGCATACCATGCTGCCTTCGTTGTTCCCCACCATGGTGTTGTAGCTGCCTGTCAACCGCCTCAGTTCAGTGACTTCAAAGGTGACATCCAAGCCGTTAGGGAGGGCGTCGTCACCTACACAAGGAACAAACAGGCCAGTGAAGACCAAGAAGGATGACTGATGTTGGTTCTTGGGTCACACGATGAAAAGCGAAAAGGAGATGGGAAAAATTACCAGTCCCCTCACTCACGTACAAAACACAGTAAAAGTCCAAAGGTGGACGTGCCCACTCAGAGCATGCACCTTCACATGGAGGAAAGCGTCTTATTTTCTGCATGTAGTTACCTAAAAGACTATTCTGAGCCTGCAAACGCTGGGCAGCTGGTGGCACAGTGCACAGCGCCCCAAGCCCGGAGTCAGGAAGACCCCGGAGAACAAGGTGAACACTAATCGCTATACTATAAAGGAGAACAACTTTGGAAGCCTTGGGCACTCTGACCAATACAGTGACCAGCTGCCACCCTGGCCAACCAAGGAGGCGGTTGTGAGTGCAGAAGAGGCTGGCCTGTTCGACACAACCCTTTCCTTTGGATGACTGTGCCAATTGGTTATTGGGGAGGGAAAGCTTTCATTTGGGTGGGGGGTGGGGGGCAGGGGCACCACGACAGTGACATATGTAAAGAAAATAAAGGAAAGCAAAGACAGTCAATGAAATATGTAAGAGAGCAGAAGGAAGCACAGAAGGGGACACCCCAGCAGGGCAATGCGGGCACTACCACCTGGCACTTTAAGTCATGGCTCCCGGGCCCTGCCTCTCTTCCTCACCCTTAATATATGGACACTTCCCCACTTACTTGCCCACTCAGGTCTGTCCTGCAGAAGGTGGCTAAGGCCAACAGTGTGAGCCTCCTAAGGGCAGCTCTTGAGGAAGAGGAGAGCTCATGGGGGGGCAGACTGGGGCTGACATCATAAAGCGTCAGCAGCCCCAAACCCCACCCGGCTGCCTCGAGAGCTGCAAAGGCTGCTGAGATTAAGATGCTCAGGTGGTGGCTTGAGTGGTCAAGGATGCTATGGAGGGGACTCCAACACGGAGAGGGAGAGGAGCCTTGAAAGTCACCTCAACTGTGGGATTCCCTCATCCCAAGCGACCTGTCACCTGCGGCCTGCCCTTCTAACCTGGGAAAAGTGAGCTCGAGAAGGGAGAAACAGGGAAGCAGGGACAGAAATAGGGAGAGATACCAAGATGGAGGGAAAGGAACATTAGCTAGCATTGATGTAGTGTTTTAGCGTCTGCAAAG
Source organism: Phalanger gymnotis (assembly GCA_028646595.1). Classification (NCBI taxonomy): domain Eukaryota; kingdom Metazoa; phylum Chordata; class Mammalia; order Diprotodontia; family Phalangeridae; genus Phalanger; species Phalanger gymnotis. The sequence continues at coordinate 233,356,927 of CM053623.1, forward strand.
CATGTGTGTGTACATGTACATATTCATAGGGGTATGTGTATGTATAAATAAAATTTCATTTGGGCCTCACAACAACTCTAGGGGTCAGTACTGTTATTATCCTCATCTTATAAATAAGGAAACTGAGGCAGAGAGGGTTATACAGCTAATGAGGTCTAAGGCACCACGGTGCCCACCACAAACATCAGCTCTGCCCTTGTCAGCAGATCCCAAACCTGCAGCCACAGGAGGCCTCCAAGGCCCAGCTGCACCCAGGTATCCCTTTCCCTGTGCGGAACTGAGCCAGTATGTCCCTAATGTTTGTCGCTTGAGACAAAGAAATACTGCCATTGTTTGAGCCCCAGACCACAGTGACCCCACAAAGGGCGTATAATGAGCCCCCACACCATCTTGTTTTACTGTTCTACATTTTAGCAGGTTGGCATCATCCCCATTTGACAGACAAGGGAGTGGAAGCCCAGAATGGCTGAAGGATTTGTCCACAGTCCCGAAGGAGTTAAGAGCAGAGCTAGATGAGGACCACTCTAGGTCTTCTCACTCTAGGGCCAGGGCTTTCTGCACCACACCCCAGCCTCTCGTGGATCGAGGTGCCCCTCAGAAGGCACGGGTGGAGCATGGGAGAAGGGGCACTGCTTTGTGAGCTCAGAGCAGTCAGACAGTCTGTGCGAGCACCCCCCAATCATGGCACCTTCTCCTCTTTCACCTGAACGGGCACAGTGTGTTCAAGAACTCCATTGTCTGCAGGGACTGACTAGCTGAAAGACCCCCAGCTGACCACGCCCGAGGCTGGCCGGGGCCCACGTACCTTGGCACGTGTCAATAAGAACATCAACCTGCCTAAAGATGCCGAGGCGGAGCAGCTTCTCACGGGCTTCGTGAGCCTTCCTCATCACCTGCCAAAGGAGCAAGGGTCACCTTAGAATTTACTGAGGAGGGGGCAAGGATTAAAAATGCAACAGCGAATTACTTTTAAAGGAAAAACAGAGATAATGCCTATTTCCGTACCAAGATCCTGCTACACACGAATATTTGTGATACACAGATGATCTTAGAAGGTAACCACGTGGTCTGTGGAACACCAGGGTGCAACAGGACACTGTCCACAGGTAACCATGATGCTGACAGCCCCAAGCCCAAGTCTGGCTGCAGCGCTCTTGCCAACCCCCATATCATCACCTTCATAAAATGGAAGCAGATTTGCCTGCTCACCTCACAGGCTGGTCACAAGAACTGATAACAGATTTGAAGTGCTTTTGCAAACCATAAAGCTGATGATTAAGACAATACTCACATCAATGAGATTTTTAGCCCTAAAGACGTCTCCAATTTCATACATGATGATGTCATCTTTGGTCCTACCCAGGCCATCAAAATGGACGTGTTGGACCACCACCTAAGCAGAGAGAAGGGAATGGTCAGTCCTTCAGCCAACATTTAGTAAATGGTTGTGATGTCACCCAGGTGATGTCACCAAGACCCAGAGCATAGCCCCAGGCTCACATCTCAAGGATCCGGTAGGAGCAGGAAATTCACCAGAGTTTGGTTTTCCTCCCCTGGTCTCTAACCTCCTGTGTATTCATTTCAATTCTGGCTTCCCAGTGCCAAATTTCAGTTGGAGACATTCTTCAAAACCAACCAACCAACCCCCAGCTTGTGACAACTTGAAAATAGCAGCTCTGAGCTCGAAGCCCAAAGGCTGCCAACTTCATTCCCTTCTCTGCCCACCTTTCCCTCCTCATATGCCCTAGTCTACACTGGCAATTACTCTCTTCATGTAACTCTCTATCCAATAACCCTGGACACGGCCCAAAAGACTCCATGGATCCTTCTCTTTCAACAAATAACATTTCATTTGAGATTCTCTGCGTTTCTCCTTGACAGATCATTTCCTGCTGACCTCAACCCCAACAATGAACCTTTTCTCATAACAAGAAAACCAAGGTGTGGTCTTATGTGCCTCCCTTCCCCCCTCCAGGCCTCAGTTTTCCCACAGTGTTCACACCTTTAAGGACTGAGGTGAGGAGAGCCCTTTGGGATGGGCAGCACTAAACACAAGGAGGATCAGCTGCTCCCAAGTCTGCTGGGGGTGGGGGGCGCTCTGGGGAGGGGGCTCTGGGGAGACACTCACGTCTTTGTTTTCCAGGACTTCCTGCTTGATTTCGGGTTCGACCTCTACAAATTCAGCTTCATCTCCCAAACCTCCAAAGTCAGGCCCGCTGACAGGAAGAGGCTCCAAGCTCTGAAAGGGAAAAAAAAATCACAGCTAGGGGCAGATCTGACCAAAAGCAGCCAACAAGGACACACTCCGCTGCCCAAGGCCCCAGTGCTGGGCCGAACGCCAGCAGTCAGTGATGGGGGCCCAGGTGGGAGGAGGATCACAGATGCCTCCCACCCCAACCTAAGCGGGCCCTAAAGCCATAACACAGGGGTGGTGAATTTAATAACACAGCCAGTGATTCTTTTTTTTTTTCAAAACCAAATTAGTTTTATTAGCCTTAATTAGCAAAAATCAGAATAAATTATAACTAAATGGCACAGTAGTAATTTTTAAAAATCCCTGAATAACTGATTTAAAAAAGTTTGGGAACTGGCAGTCTAGATTAATGAAGGTAAAGACACATAACAGAACTCTCTAAAAATCAAGGAATCACATGAATTCCATAAAGGCTAGGCTGGTTTTCTATATATTTATAACCCAAATTATCACACAATCATATTTGGGTTGGATGCCATTCTGACTCTCCAGATCTCACAGTCACAGCTCAGTAATGGGTGATCATGCCAAACTGTACATGTAGGTATAAATGTAAAGGGAAGAGGCAATTTCATATTCTTTTTAAAAAATCTTCCAAGTTTTCATTTCTTTGTGTTTGGGAAGAATGAGTGGGGTAAGATAGGCATTGGTGGGTGGTCTGAATTTTCTTTCCCTCTGTACCTACCCATGTTCTGACTGACGGGCAGTGATTCTCAGGCACGAACAGAGAGCAGGAGGAGGAGGGTGAGGAAAGGAGGGGGAATGGGAAGGAGTTAGGATGCCTTTGTGGCTGCCCCAATGCCCAGTGGGGGACCTTTGGCCCAGACTGTCCAGTGCAGCCCCGTCTCTTGCTTCATCTGCAAAGAGGGAAATCCCACATCCTCCTGCCATCTCCTCCCCAACATCACAGTCCTGCCTGTTCCGATTCAAACTCTGCCAGCTCTGGGAAAACCTTCTTGTCCTTCCCAAGATGCCCCCATCACCACCCTGGTCAGGCAGGCAGTGGGCCCTGACCATGTGCCAGACATCGGGGGCACACAGAAAGGTAAACACAAACCCCAACACTGGCCGTGCTGTCTGGGAGCTCACAGCCTACTGGAGGAGACACATGCCAACAACCACGTACAAACCAGACAGACTCAGGACAAGCCAGGGCATCTCAGGGGACCGGACCAGCTTACTCAGCAGGATTGGGAAAGGCTTCCTGTAGAAAGCGGGATTTCAGCCAAGAGATGGAGATGGAGGGCACAGGGGAGCAGCCAGTGAAGAGGTCAGGAGCCAGTGTGGTGGCTGCGGCACAGCCAGAAGGCCCGGGTCAGTGGCCTGCAGAGCGCTTGCTCAGGGTGAGTGTAGTGCAAGAAGAGAGGCAAGGCAGGAAGGGGGTGTCGATTATGGTCTCCCTCCAGTGCACCTCCCACACCTCTCCCTCCATCCCTGCTGAGTCTGTGACCATCCCTCCCACCTCACATCTCACATCTCAATCACATCCCCAAGATATTTTCCTACCAGCCCCCTAGATGCCAGGCCCAGAAACCATGCCCTAGACAAACCCTTCGAGGCCAGCCCTAGGCTCCAGCCAGGCTTCTCACTTGCTCCCCTTTCTGTTCTGGACCCATAAGCACATCGACTCTGTCATTGCTCCTGCACAGGGCATCAACCTACTTTTATGAAAAGGGAAACCCTTCCAGGAGCCTCTACTTGGTTACTATGTGGTGCCCCTCCCCTGCCAATAGAAAGTAAGTTTCTTAAGGCAGAACTGTCTTCACTTTACCATGTTTGGCACGCACGTGGTCAGTAGTTAACAAATGCTTTTCCATTCATTCTTTTCCCTCTCCCCTAGATGGAACCTTTCCTTGTGACACACAGGATTAAGCAGAAGCTATCATCACAGTGGAGGGGTAGGAAAGCCTGCGGAATACCCTGCCCTAGAAGCCACCTCAGACCCCACTCTGGGCACCTCTGAGGCTTCTCCCAAAGGTGGGGCAGCCTGTGCTCCTAAGTCCCCTCCCTCCTGACAGCTGCAGCCCTGTGGGAGGCCTGGGGGAGTCACTTCCACTCCAGGCAGAATTGCAGGGTCCTCCAACTGCAAAAACAGGGAGAATGTTGGCATTTCCTCCTGGGGACCAATCTAAACCCCTCATGCAGACTTTGGAGGGCTAAATCCGCATCAGCTCTCAGCCTGCAGGCCCAGGGACTCACTGACTCGTTCAGCTAGCGGCGGAGCCTGGACACGGGTCATAGGACTCAATGGGAGAAGAGGCTTCAGAGGTCATCTGGGCCATCAGCCCCATCTTACAGGTGAGCTAACTGGAGCCCTGAGGAGCCACTAGTGACTCACCAGGCTCCCTGCCTCCCAGCCCGGCCCCCTTGCCTAAACATCGTTTTCATCTGCGCACACGGAGTGCACAAAGTACTTTACGGGCATTACCTAAAAACCTCCATTGGAAGGAAGGGGAAAACACTGGAAACTGAGGCTCGGAAGGTCACAGAGCAGGTACCTAGTAAGCTGGCTCACTGGGCTTGCCTGAGAGCCCACCTTTATCAATGCCCTGCCCTCTCTGGGCCCCAGCTCCCTCCTCCACAAATCACCAGGGCTAGGCAGTGACCTGAGAAGCCCCTACTAGCTGTTACCTAATCCCGGGGCAATGTGTGCAGGGGGGCCTCTGGCCAGGCTGGGAGCCTTCGCTGGACATGCAGCTGGCAACACACTAGTCACCAGTGACCCGGGCTGACCCTCTCGGTCATCACTGTGTGTCCCAGGGCACTGCACATGGCAAGAATGAGTCGTGTCCTGCCACCCCTCTATCTCCCTCCCCTGCTGGCCCTGATGGCTAGAAAGCCCCACCTCCAAGCAAACAGCAGGTGCCTGTCAGTGCCTGGGCACCCCCTGGTGGGGCAGTCCCTTCTCCCGAAGCCTGGACCAGAGGAGCTCCCAGGTCCTCTCCAGGCCTCAAACCTCGTCCTCCTAACACCGGCTGCTGCTCATGCCCAGATGGCTGTTTCTAGGACATCCCAAGGTGACCCTTGACATCCGAGTCCATGAGAGGCAGACCGGGCACGAGGGACATCGTGCTGGCAATCAGGAAGAACAGGCTCACCTCAGACACCTGTGCAAGGCACTGCCCTTTTCTGGGACTCAGTTTCCTGACTTATAAAATGAGGAGCTAGCATTTACAGAGTGCCAGGCCAAAGTCTGAGCTCAAATGTAGCCTCAGATGCTCCCTAGCTGTGTAACCCTGGCCAAGTCACTTCACCCTGTTTGCTCTAATCCACTGGCGAAGGAAGGGGCACACCACTGCGGGAACCTTGCCAAGAAAATCTCATGGACAGTATGGTCCATGGTGGGGTCACAAAGAGCCAGACACGACTGAACAACCAGAGCTCTCCAAAATTACTGATCCTCCCAACGGCCCTGAGTGGTGCTACTACTTGTCACTATCGTACACGTGAGGAGACTGAGCCAGGGGTCACCCAGCTAGTGAGTGTCTGAGTTTGGATTTGAACTCGGGTCTCCCTGTCTCTACTCCCCTATACACGACCTGGCTGCCTCCACTCCCTGACATGAGCTTAGTTTATAATGAGCTGCCTTCCTGCTGAGTGAAGCTGAGCTCCCTCTTTGGGCCTCAGTTTCCCCAATGGTAAAAGAAGGGCATTGGGTTTGATGAACTCTGAGGTCTCTTCCTGCCTGCTCTAAGCTGGCACCACATTGTAGAGAGCTTTTAAATGCAGGCCAAGGAGAAAAAACTCCTAAGTGGCAGGTGACAGAGAGTCCTTAGGAAGAATGTGGAGCAAAGCAGTGATGTAGTAACCAAATCTGGGTATGAGGAAGTTGTCAGTCTGTTAGCAATGTAAAGAATGGCACAAAGACTCTCCCATCTGGTTCCCACCTACCTTTGCAGCCACTTCTACCTCTTTCACTCCAAGCAGCCGCCAGGATGGGCTTTTCCTTGTCTTAATGTATAGTGTTAGAGTGGCACCTGGGGTCTTGAGCAGCTAAGTGACCTGCCCAGGGTTACATCATTAGTATGTGTCAAAGGCAAGATTAGAACCCCAAATCTTCCCGACTTAGAGGTCAGTTCTTTATCTACTACCCCAGATTGCTCTGAGTTAGTCTGATTCTGTGTATATTAAAAAAAAAACCTTCTAATATAATTATTGCTTATGAAACCTCTGAGCTATTGGGTGGGTATATAAAATTATATTCAAAAGACAGATGATTCAGACTGTGAAATCTTGCAATCACCAGAGAAAATCAAGTTTGTAACCTTTCAACATGAAATTTCAACTCCTACTCTTTTTATAAAGAGAATCTCAGTTGATTTCAGCCAACATGGTAACTAAAAAATGGTTCCTTACACCTTGAAGAAGAATATTGATAAATGACCCCATAATACATTTATATATACGTACATCTTTCATATCTGTATGCTGTATGTCCTTAAAGAACGTGTTATTTCCTCATGGGCTCAGCAGCATTCTTTATAGTCCCTCACACTCAGCAAGCACAGGACACCTAGGGCAATTTTCCAAACAGATCCCCAGAGGGCTGGGTCCAGAATCAAAAGTCACTGGTGTGAGTCCCACTGCTACTCATTACCTGTGTGTCCTTCACACAAGTATCAGTCCTCTCATCTGTAAAAATGAAAAGCTTGGACTCCACCACACTGATTTTTCAATCGGGTCTGACTCTTCATGACCTCATCTGGGGTTTTCTTGGCAGAGATACTGGAGTGGTTTGTCATTTCCTTCTCCAGCTCATTTTACAGATGAGGAAAGTGAGGCACACGGAGTCACACAGCTAGTGAGTGTCTGAGTCTGGATCTGAACTCAGGAAGATGAGTGCTCGGTGCACATGGCCACCTCGCCGCCCATCTATAGCTAAGTATGTTTCTATATCTAGAAATGTATCAATAAATACATAGAAGTATAGATAAATACCCACATCTGCATACATACGTCTGTAGGCGTGTCTAGGGAGATCTACTGACTATATATTTATACGCGTAAACACGGTCACATAACCGCATCAATGGAGGACATATGGGCTTATCCAGACGTCGCTTGCTCCCCTATGACCCTGCACCTCAAACGTCCTCATCAATAGAATAAGGAGCCTGAATCGATCAATTATCAACCACTCGGTCCACCCTGACTGATTCACTGAGGACAGGTGGATCGGCTGTCTCAGAGGGCGGCTCCTCGCCCTTGTTCTGGCATCTGCCGACAGCGAGCAGAGGGGGCCGGCCTCAGTTTCCCCGATGGGACCAGCGCCTTCAAAAGTCCCCTCCCCTTTAATCTGCATAAATAGGAATACGCGCATAAATCATCTCCCACAATTTAAAACACGCCCATGTGGTGTGCGCAGACACACAAGTGACCCTAAGACTAACGGGCTTCCGTGTCCAGTTGAGTCACTCCTGGGGTGGGGGTGGAGCGGCCCTGGTAAACCTCAGTTTCCCCGCCTGCAAAACCAACTTTAATGTCCCCAACTTTAATGAGGATCGTGAGAACGCCTGCAACGGTGATAAGAACGCGTTTTTCCCGCGTTAATGCGTGTTGACGGCTCTCGGCCTCCGGAAGGCCTCGGTTTCCCCTCCTGCAAATCTGAGGCTCCAGGGTCCCGGCCTCCCCCTCCCCTCCCCCCCTCCTCCTCCTCCCCGCTCCCCCGCGCGGCCCCGCCTTACCCGCGCGTGCACGGTGCCCATGGCGCCTCCCGGAGAAGGGCGCAGGCGGCCCCGCGGTGCACGGAGGAGGCCTGGCGCGCTGCGGAGGGCGGCGGGGACACGGGGCGGCTCCTCGGGTGCGGCCTCAGCTCAGAGCGGCGCGCGCAGCCCCGGATCAGGCGCGCTGGTGGCGGCCATGACACTAACTCTAGCCCCGCCCCCGACGCCAGGGGTGCCCCCGCCCATTGGCCCATGCCGCCGTGCCCCGGAAGTGCTCGCGCAAGGCTCAGGAAGTGGGGGGGTGGCTGGCGTGGTGGCCGACGGAACGAGGCCGAAGGGCGACAGGCTGGCAGAGGTCGAGGTTAAGTTAGGGCGGGGCGGGTGTAGGGGGCGGGGCCTGGTACCCTGAGGCTCTTTTTGCTCAGCTTGGACTGGCTAGGAAACTGTGGCCAAGGAAGCCCACGGTTTACAGAGGGGGAGACTGAGGCACCGCGAGGGCATGTGACTTAGGATCCCACATCTAGCCCACCCTATCTTTTTTTGAAGAGTCACGTGGCTTCGGGGGTGAGATCCTACTCTGGGAAGGGGGAGGGGAGGAGTGGCTGAAAATTTGAACTCCTCACTCCGAACTTCGGTGTTCAGAGCTATAGGGTTGAGCTGGCCCTGGGTCCTAGTGATGACCAATAATAGCCAAGGCTTTATAGAGCTCGGATTTGCACTGAGGGCTTAAGGATTCCAAGCCCTGAGATCCATCCCCGGCATCCCTAGCTGCTGCTAGGCAGAGGGGGTTAAGTGACTTGCCCAGGGTCACACAACTAGTGTCTGAGTCTGAATTTGCACTCAGGGCTTCCAGACCCCAAGCCCTGTGCTCCATCCACGGCCCCCCAGACGCCAGCTTCACTTGAGGGGAGTCCTTTGCCCCGTCCCTTCCACTGGCTGGTACCTCTCATCCCAGCACTTGTCTCTTGACAGATCCAGGAGAGCCTCAGGACCTCATTCTACCTGCCCTCAGTTTCCTCACTTGTAAACAGAAGTCTCTTCGGATCGCCTGATACTTCAATGAGAAAGCAGAAAAGAAAGCCCCTCCTGCCCTGGGCAGCTCCAGCCTGGGCCTGAGGCAGAGTCTGGGGGTGAGGAAAAGGCATGAGTGTTGTCCTGCTGGTTCCAGGGGTGAACGACCTTTTGTCCTTGGCTTGAAAATGCATCTCAGCCCCTTAGCATTGGTGTGAGCTGTGACAAGTCGTCTTGGGCTTAGATTTATGAAACTACAAACTCTTCTAGCTAGAATCCATAACCTGCCCTTATTGCGTCATCCATTTGAATTCCAAGGAAAATGCTCACAAAATTCCATCAGGACCCAGGGTGCTTCAGTGTAAATGTCACCACAATTCAGGCTTCACTAGTCACTTAGAACGTTTTCTTGTTCTCCCAAGGCTCCTTACTTAAAATTATTTCAAAATCAGCTTCCACAACAGAGCTAAATCTCTTCCAAAGGATGAACCTGGGAGGGTGTTTTGCAGGCTGGAATCAGCCATGGTGAAACCAGATTTTTGGCCCCAGTCAGGGAAGGCTTTACATGATGCAACGTGAAAGATGTGTAGGATTTGGAGCCAAGGGATCTTTTAAATTAAAAGTGATTGAAATGAAAGTTTTGGTGAGAGAGGTTAGACCGCGAAATAAAGTGAAAACTTGGCTTTCTAGAGTGACTCATTCTGAGCCAGAACAACATCATTCAGGGCTTACATTACAGCAATGGAACTGAAAAGTGGAGAGAGGAGAAGATAGTCCAGTAGAAAAAGGAACAAATTTGTGGCTGTTGGTCCTGAGTACGAATTCAGCTTCAGCCCTTTCTACCTATGTGACCATGGGGATGTCACTTAACCTTCCTCTGCCTTGAGTTCCCTCTCAGGTGGCCTCAGAGGGACCTTCTGGCTCCATTTTGAGGATCCTGTGAAAAAATGAAGGTTTCTGATCCCTGAGGATAAATGACCAACCGTCATTAATACAGTTCATCATAGCCTTGGAAGCCAGGACAGTGGGCTTCAGTGCTCATCTCTGCTTCTCACTCTGGGCAGGTCATTTAATTTCTTTGGGTCACCTGGGGTTCTTTTTATTCTATCTGTTGGACTTAATGGGTGTGGTGACAGACTGTGTTCCTTGACCACAGACCAGCCTAGTTGAGATTAGAGAAACCTCTTATCAGAATGGCCAGAGGAGTGAATGTTTGGGTCAGAGCAATTCTAAGACAGGTCACATATAGAAGGGCTATTGGGGGAGGAGTTAGTTCCCCCCCCCCCCAGGAAATCAGACTTGAATGAAATCTGTTATACTTTATCATACTACCAAACCGTAAGAAACAGGAAGGTAGAAATTGTGTCTTCTCTATCTCCTCAACAGCCTAGCTATGATGATCTACATACAATAAATGCTTAATAAATGTAAGAATTTATGATTTTGAAAATTGACTTCACTAGATCCCCATAAAGGGCATAGTACAGTATTCAACACCTCATAGAACATATAAATATTTTCTGACCACTGCACCCAGGAACATCTTCAGTCGTCCTGATCGATACCCTGCCACTGGACCCAGCTGGCTCCAGAGGAGAAAGTGAGGCTGGTGATTTTGCACAGCCCTCCCTCACTTAAATATAATTCACTTGCATGTCATGGCATCACCCCTCAAGGAGATGTCAGCCTAACACATAAACATCATCTATCCATGAGACAGCCAAGTACTCTGCTTGTATAGGCTGAGGACCTGGGTTCAGATTGTGCTACTTGTGCTCACCACCTTTATAACCTAAGCTGGGCAACCTCCCCATGTCTCTATCTCTTTTCCCTAAAGGGAGGAGGAATAGCTGGCCTCTGAGACTCCTTCCAGTTCTATGTATGTCAAGGAGTCTTTGACTTTTCCAGGTGCCATTTTCTTCATTGTAAGAAATGGGAGGAGGAGTTTTATTTTTGAAGAACTAAAGGTGTACTTTCCCCCCTCCCCCGCCCCAGCTTTAGCAGAAACTAGGCCTCAAGGTCAGTCAGGTGAAAGGTCAGAGGCTTGTACACATGCTTTTTGAGAAGGCAGTCAGGGGAACTAGAGAGGCCAAACTGGTTGAACCGGTTCAAGCTTATCTATGGTCTGGTCTTGGTCAAGAGTCCAGGCCTACTGATTTGCATAATTTGCATATGTTAAAGAGGGAAGGTAGGGGAAATAAAAGAATGTAGATTAATCCTAAACTCAGACAAGGAAAATCTAATTAACTTCACTTTTGCTTCTGTATCCTTATTATCCTACCTATATAAACTGTATAACCTAAGAAAACTACGTAAAAAGTAAAGAATGTAAACTAACCATAACTCTAGCAGGAGTGGAATGGTTACCGGGCCCCTCCCCTCCCCCTTCTGCAGCTGTATCAGTGTGAGTGTTCCAGCGAGCAGTATACCCGCTCTCTCAAGGAGTGTAATAAGTGGATTCCTGTGCCCACTTTGGTCCTGAGTTCTTTGGGTGAGAATGGGCAAATCACATGGATCTTCCCAAGGTCATGCAACCAGGAAAGCAATGAGCAGCAGAAGCTCACTGACTTCCTGACCCTGCCTTGGGGAGTCCTGCGATTCCCCACTGCGGTGGTAAGAGGGCTACCACTCAGGATTCCCGTCCTGCCCCCCCCAAGCCCTGTGGTCTGCACAGCCCTCTTAAGGGGTCATCACTTGGGTCTTCTGGCCCTGTCTCGGGAGCCTTGTGATCTTAAGGGGCATCACTTGAGTCCTCCTTAGGGAGTGACCCCTAGGAGGCCCTGTGATCCCCACAGATTAAGGGGGGCTATCACTTGGTCTTCCTCTGGGAGTCCTGTGGTCTGCACAGTCTTCCTTAAGGGTCATCATGTGGCTCTTTCCTGGGTTCCAACCCTAGGAGGTCCTGTGAATTCCCCACAACTGTTCTAAGGGGCCATCACTTGGGTCCTCCTTAGGGTCTGACCTCTAGGGGGCCCTGTGATCCCCACAGATTAAGGTGGGGCTACCATTTGGTCTTCCTCTGGGAATGCTGTGGTCTGCACAGCCTTCCTTAGAGATTATCACAGGGTTGTTCCTCAGGACTTTGGCCCTGCCTAGGAACTACAGTGATCCCCAAAACCGTGTTTCTTACATTCATATAGAAGATGAAGATGGTGGCCTTAGAGGCTCTCTACAGCATCTAGAGAATCAAGCTGAAGTCTTAGTATTTCTGAAATTAAAGGCACATACTAATGAAGTGAAGCAGCTGCATTTACACTGTGCCTATTCTTAGACTGTAGCTACCTTAGTGCTCTGGGCAATACTGGTTTTCCCTTCTGTAGCTTAGTTCCCACTGTTTGTCTCCTATCCTCCCTACTCAGATTCTAAGCTCCATGGGGCCTGGCACTATGTCTCAGTTGTCTTTGTATCTTTGCCCACACCCAGAACATAGGAATTGCTTCATCAGGGATTATTAGAGTGAAATAAAATAAGATATAGTGTTGAAATAGGTGCCACGATATTGCAACCACAGGGGCAGAGGCATCTGACCTACAAAATGCCAGGAAAATAAAGGTGAAAGAGCCTGTGGGCTGCCCGAGGCATAAGGACAGCTGAGCAGAGTTGGCTCCAGACCTGCTGTGCTAAGAAGGGGAATTTCAAAGGTGTGGGAAGACAGGGCTCTTGGAGTGGGGGCTCATGCCACCAGGATTAAGTGCTTGCTTATTAGAGACTCTTCTTAAACTTACCAACATAATACAAGTAAATAACACAATAATAATAACAAATAATACCAACAAATAAAACTATTAGACTTCTTAAAAATTTAAAAAAAAATTACAGACAATTCACATAAGTATAGGCCACATAAACATTAAAAGACCTTATATCTTTCTGAATCTCTTTCCTTTTATCAAACATTCTGCTGAAGTGATCAAAGTTCCTCCAAAAGAGAGATGAAAATAATCTCGGTGCCAGCTGATCCCACGTCAGCCAGCGAGATAGTTGCCTGCTGGGTCAGTGCCCTTTTCCTTCTGTGAAGCATCATTCCCTAACCTATTTACCTAACCAATTGAAATACTTGACTTAGGAAAGGAAGAACAGTAATATTTGGTTTCCTTTAAAGTTGGCTGAAATTTTTTTTTATCTATTTTATATTTTTATTAAAGTGAATTGGAAGATTCAGTACAGAGGCCACAATTCTGTAAAATCATAGTGTCTCGTGGGTCATTAGAAACCAAGTTTGAAAAGTAACGCTAAAATTTTATAAAGGATTTTATGCCCTTAGAAGTATTTTTCTAAATTTCTCTTCTGCAGTGACTTCTGCTTTTCTCTTAGAGAAGGACAGGTTAGAATTTTCTTCTACTCTAGGCATTTTATCATTTGAGAAAAACATGAGGTTGGATTTTAAGATAGAATATCTTTCATTGCTAGCTCCAGCCTCCATTGCACAGTAAGTTGAAAGCCCTTCACTGAGCCAGTCTTCTCAATGCCTAGAAGGACTGACAGCTTCTGAGCAAGGCCTTGCTAAGAGACAGGTGAGCTGGTCACTTCTTCCTGAAGACAAGCTTTGGTTCCTGAAAAGCAAAAACAACTCCTTGTCTTCTTAGATTATAATGGGAAGGGGTAAAATCACTTGGATTTGAATTCTGGAAGCGTAGGTTTCTCTCCAGACTTCACAACCACTTGAGGAGCCTTGGAAAAGGCCTTCATTTCCTCACCTGTCAAATGAAAGAAAGGCTTAGAGTAAATCAGGGAGTCTTAATCTTTTTGGTGTCATAGACCCCTTTGGCAGTCTGCTGGAACCTGTGGACCGCCTCTCAGAACCCTATTTTTTAAGTACATAAAATGCATAGGATTACCAAGGAATCCAATGACACAGAAATAGTTACCAAAATATTCAAAAACAAAATCGTGAATCCCAGGTTGAGAACCCCTGCACTTGACCTCTAAGGTGATCCCTTCTCACTCCAAATCCCATATACCTACTATATTATCCTGTATACACTGGGCATCCAATAAATGTTGACTAAAAGAGTAATGGGTCTCCCTGTCTTGAGTATATGCATATGCAGCTAAATAACTTACTTACTTGGATACTAGAAGGAGATACTCTCACGCTAGACCGAAAATTTTATAGGCAGCCCACTGCAACCATTTAAGGTCATCAGGCATATCTGGAAAACATCTCACTAGCCTGAAAAAAAAAAAAAGAAACAAGCACACCTCCCACTTCAGCATGAAGACAAACACTGAGTATCAGGGCAGCGCCCAGGGAAAGGCAGAGAGCACAGGGAGGGGCACAAAGAACCATGAATGCTCCCACTGTAGAGCTACAAAACTGTTCTCGTTGGCATGCCAGTATTAACTTTGTGTTGATTTGGATGTGTCATCATGAAGACTTCAGGCCTCTGAGGAACACATTTCATATGTTTCATGAAGGTACCCCCAGTGCTTTGTCCAGAGTCTGGTGGTCAACAGGACTGTCATCAGTGAGTCTGGATCAAGTCTGCCTGGTATTTTTAATAGAAGATTGTAGCCAAATTTGAGACCATGGAAGGTGAATTTGAGATTTGATACCAAAAAGGCTTAGGGGAAATCGGGGGGAAAAATTCATTCGGTAAAGACAAAAAAAAAGTTTGATTATCTTCATGCTATGTCATCAAAAAGGATGTGATTCAGAAAGATTGTGTCCTATGTAAATTCTTATATAAATGGAAAGATATTACAAACACATGCATGATCAGCTATTAACTTATGTTAACCACTAATAAATGCGATGAAGGCTAGGTGGTGTTTGTTCTGTTTTTTAGATCATGGAACATATGACCATAACATTGTATTTTGGTCTCATACAAGAAGCCTTTTTCCATACAAGACCAAGCTGTCATGCTCTGAAGCTGTTTAGAAAAATCAAAGACTTCAATTTCCAATCAGTCAACAAGCATTAATTCAGTTTCTACTACGTTAGATGGTGAGGATACAAAGAGGGCTCTGCCCCAGGAGCCAGACGTCGGGGGCTCTTGTCCTGCAATATGCTCCTCACTTTGTGACCCTGACTTAACTTCTTGGATTCTCACTTCTGTGTTTTTTGCTTTTTAAAGAGTTATATTGATGCTCTTTATTCACTTCATTGTTACTTCCCGACAATTCTCTCCCACCAGTAGTAAGAAATAAGTTTGGCCAAGTGAAGCCAAGTAACACATTGGCCATGTTTGAACAGCTTGCTCCTTGCCTACCATCCCCCACTGCTTTACCTGTGGGCAGAAGGGACCATAGTGTTCTGGGTAGAACTCACCTCTTGACTCTCATCATATAATATCTGCCCTACCTAGCTCACAGGATTGGAGGAAATGCTCTGGAAACTTCAAAGAGCTAGCAAAGGCTAGATAGCATCGTTGATAATGCTTCACATTTTACAGTTAAGAAACCATTCATCAGGAGAACAACGTATACAATAACACCATAGAAACAGACAACACAGAAATTCTTAAGAACCTTGATCAACACAATAACGAATGATGATTCTAGAGGACAGGTGGCTGGCTACATCCTGACAGAGAGGGCATGGATTCAGGGTGCAGAAGATTGGCAAAGATGACAAAAGATCTGAAGTCAGTGTTGGAGAGAGGAAATCTTGTGGAAAGATAGACACTTGAATGCACTTGTGAAATGGCACAACCATTTTGGAAAACAATTTGAATTGTGCCAATCAAGTCTATACCCTTTGACCCAGAGATTCTACTACTAGGCGTATACCCCGAGGCAGTCACTGAGGAAAAGAAAAGCCCTCTATTCATTGAAACAGTTTTTGTGGTAGTAAAGAACTGGAAACAGTAGATGCCCATCAATTAGAGAATGGCTAAAAAATTGGCACAAGAACATAAGTGAAATATTATTGTACCATAAGAAGTAATGAGACATTCAGGGAAACAGAACATTTTAAGTGAAACGATGCCTACAACAGTGGAAATGGACAGAACAACCACAGGACAATGAGAATGAAGGCTGAAAATGACAAGCGAGCTTGACCCCAAGGAAGAGCTATGAGAGGGTACCCTGTCCTGCTCTGCTATGATGCCATATGCATTGCATCTGCTGTCAGATGTTTTCAGTGCATTTATCCATTCTGCTGATTCTTTTTCTCCTTTTCTTTTTTTGAAAAAAATTCTCTGTGCTATAGGATGGCTCTTGGAGGGGTGGAGAAGAGATAGAGAGGAGAATTTGAGCTATACGAAAGCAATCAATAAAGAACTTTAAAGAGAGATTAATACCTTTAGAGACTTTCACTTATTTTGGAAGCTACATTGCAAAGGCCGAGAACCAAATAGGAGGAGAGGGACAACAAGTTTGGACAGGTTTTTTTAGGAGTTGGCCAAGAAAACAAGAGATAAAAGATGCTAGCTTGAGGAGATGGTAGTGTCTAGTAAAATTAGTTTTGGTTTTTTGTTTTGTTTTGGTTTTTTCACATAGGAGACATTTGAGTGTATTTCAACTAGGGAAGGATCTACTTGCTAGGGAGAGATGGAATGTTTGTGAGAGAGAGAGGATGCCTGAGGGTGCAATCCGCTAGAGATGATGGGGAGGTATGGGCACATATAGGGGATTGGCCTCGGCAGTGAGAGTTGTTAAGTGGTTTTAAGATGAAGACAATAAAGCTCAGTTTCCTCAGTCAAGTAAAAGGCAAGGTCATCAGCTAAGGGAGAGAGAAAAGAGGGAGGTATGAGAGGCTAGAGGAAGAAAGAGAAGGCCCAGAATAGCTTCTGAGGGAATGAACCAATTAGAGAGTAATAAAAAGATTGTCTTGATGCTGTAGAGGGCCTTGTTGAAATTACATAACGTGAATTTATACCACACCCAGTGAGCATAGTTCTGTGTTTTCCTTTGACAGCCCTTGAGTAGGAGCAGAGGTAGCAGATAGTGAGAGTCATCCATGACTGGGGTGTGGCAAGAGATGAGGTACAGTGATAGGGATTTGAGAAATGGTGGCAATATGGAGTCAAATTGGTTAACTACAGGGTGGAGATTGGAAAGGTAGAAAGTGAAATCAGAACAGAGGTAGTAGCTTGAGAAAGTACTGAGGGGATGAGGGTGAATAGCATTTGGAAAGCTGAGATGGAATAATAGGAAATAATGATGAAATAGAAGAATGCCAGAGTTTTTGATCAAGGAAGTAAGAAACACTCATGAGAGCCAGGGCATCACCATCCCTGGGTATGACGAGGTGGAGGGAAGAAGCGGGTGGTGAGGTTTGAGAAGAATGAGGAATGGGAAGTCAGGGAACATCAGTGTGAACGCTGAACTCCACTATCATAAGGGCAGGTGCTGGCAATGAGAGGCTACAGTGGGCAGAGTGCTGACCTCCTTGAGAAAACAGGGGGAAGGAATTGGGACTCAACCACCCACTGAATCTGAACAGGATGGCACATTTTGATCCTGTGTCAGGAGAGGCTGCTGAGAGATGGAGGCAGAGGGCAGTCTGGAAACTTCCTATTCTGCTGCCCCCGTAGCCCTCAAGTTCAATGTGTGGTTTTTGTTTTATTTAGTTTGGGGTGGGGAGAGGGAGAGGAAGAAGAGGAAAGTTATTGCCAGGGTGTTGGAGAAGATGGCTGGAGAGCTATATTATTTGGGGAGGCCAGGGCTCAGTGAGGGTCATGTATATGTCAGCAATTAGTTTTGGGTTTTTTGTCTTTGTATCTCAGTCCTGGCACCTAGTAGGTACTTAATCAATGTTTATTGGATTGAACTGATTTCAGGGTTGGATAACGACAAAGCCCAGTGGCCCAGAATCTGGCACTAGCTAGGCCTTGGAGAAAACTAGGCCTCACTTTCCTTATCTGCAAAACGGAATTGCATTATCTTTTTTTTCATTTTTCATATTTTTTTCCTTTAAAAATCTATTTTATCTTTGTCCCACCTCCCTCCCACATATCCATTGGAATAAAAGGAAAAAGGAAACCATTGTAACAAATACGAATAGTCAAGTAAAACAAATTATTCCATTAGGAAATGTAAAAAAAAATGTATCTCATTCTCTACCTGGAGTCCATCCACTCTCTGTTGGGAGAACTGTATCATTGCTGAGGTCCCCCCCACAACCTTGAAAATGTCTAGGATTACACAAAAGGAGACAACATTGCTAAGGATGCAGTGGGGGAGAATGCTGCGTGCCTGAAACTGGTGGAGATCCCCAGGGCTCCCAACATAGGATGGGAGTCTGTGGAAGCTACAAGAGGCAGCAGCACAATGCCATGAGACATCAACTCCTGAGGCTTGTGGCCCAAAGGTATGAAACACATCTTCTTGAACTTCTGGGAGATATAATGGCCAGGTAAATCCCTCTAATCCCTGACCCCCTGACCCAGAGAATGCCTCAGGCAAAACGCTGGAATAGAGGAGACAGAAGTGGGGCTTCGGTGTCTGAGTAGTGGGTGTTCCTGAGTTCCAGAGGGGCAGAGCCAGCAGGGGCCAACACCAGGAGCCCAGACATACCCTTGCACCCCCAGGGGAAGTGGCAGACACCAGCACAAACAACAAACAACAAACCGTTGCTGAAGAGCAACAGTGCTAGAGAGCAGCCCCAGGGGAAGCCAGACCCCTCCCCCACACCTCAGGAAACTGAAGGCTATAATACACAAATCCAGTAACTAGACTCACAAGCCCCAGAATAAGAAAGCTGGGACAGAGAGCCCTGAGCCCCAAAAGCAGAAATTCACTGTAAAGCCAGGAAAAAGCTAACATGAAGAAAAACACAAAAAAACCAAGGACCGTTGATTTTTTATGGAGACAGACATGATCAAAATACCAGTTCGGAAGAGGATAGCAATGACATTATACCCACATCTGGTACCTCAAAAGGGAAAAAGAACTGGTCTCAAGCCCAAAAAAGCATTACTAGAAGAGCTAAAGGAGGATTTTAAAAACCAAATTAGGGAGGTAAAAGAAAAAATGGAAAAATGGAAGGAAAAAAAACACTGATGAAATCAAGTCCTTAAAAAATAAGATTGGCGAAATGGCTATGGAGATTCAGATCTAAATAGAGAAAATGACACCCTGAGAGGTAAAATCAACCAATGGGAAAAGGAGACTCAAAAGCAAAATGAAGACAGTAACTCATTAAAAATTAGAGTTGAGCAAGTGGAAGCTAATGACTCTATGAGGCATCAAGAAGTAGTAAAAAAAAATGTAAAGAATGAAAAATAGAAAAAAATTGTGAAATATGTGATTGGAAAAACAACTGACCTGGAAAATAGATCCAGGAGAGACAATTTAAGAATTATTGGTCTACCGGAAATCCACAATGAAAAAAAGAGCCCTGACAGTATCTTCGAAGAAATTATCAAAGATAACTGCCAGAAGTCCTAGAACCAGAGGGTAAAATAGTCATTGAAAGAATCCAACGATCACCCCCCTGAAAGAGATCCCAAGTTGAAAACACCAAGAAATATTATAGCCAAATTTCAGAATTACAAAGTCAAGGAGAAAATACTGCAAACGGCTAAAAAGAAACAATTCAAATATTGTGGAACTATAGTAAGGATCACAAAGGATCTTTCGGCTTCCACTTTAAAAGGCAGGAGAAACTGGAATATGATATTCCAAAGGGCAAAGGAGCTGGGACTACAACCAAGGATCAACTACCCAGCAAAATTAAGCATAATTTTTTAGGCAAGGAGATGGATATTCAATGAAATAAGGGAATTCCAGACCTTCCTCATGAAAAGGCCAGAACTCAATGGAAAA
>CM053623.1:233377073-233398433 GCA_028646595.1 Phalanger gymnotis
AGATCACACAAGTGGGAAAAGGACTCATATGTACAAAAATATTTATAGCGGCTCTCTTTGTAGTAGCTAAGAATTGGAAATCAAAGGGATGCCCATCAATTGGGGAACGGCTGAACAAGCTGTGGTATATGAAGGTAATGGAATACTATTGTGCTATAAGAAATGGGGATGATACAGACTTCATAACAACCTGGAAAAACCTACACGACATAATGCTGAGTGAGAGGAGCAGAACCAGGAGAACATTATACACAACCACAGATATATGGATTCTGTGAGGACTAACCCTAATAGACTTTGCTCTTCTCAGCAACACAATATGCAGAGATAGCTCTAAGGGACTCATGATGGAGAGTGCTATCTACATCCAGAGAATGAACTATGAAGTATGAACGCAGATTGAGGCACACTTCATGCTCGCCTTTTTTTCCCCTTTTCTCTCTCTCTCTCTCTCTCTCTCTCTCTTTTTTTTTTGTTTTTGGAGTCTTTTTTGGTTCTGTTTCTTCTTCCTCTTGATTCATTCCATTGGTCATCATTCTTCTTCACAACTTGACTAGTGTGTAAATAAGTTCAATGCGAAGTTATACATGGAAGATATATGGGATTCCATGCTGTCTTGCAGAGGAGTGGGGAGGGGAAGAAGAAAATCTGGAACTCAAAATTATGTAGAACCGAGGGTCGTAAACTAAAAATAAAAAAATCTCTAAATGAAAAAAAGAAGAGTACTGGGCCTTAGGGGAAAAAAAGGATGTAGTGGATAACAGTTAATTCCATTCAATAAGCTTTTGAAGGGATAAACTTTTAAAGAAAGAATCATCTCTCTGTATTAAATTACTTTAAGGCATTACTTGTTGTTCGGCTTTGGAGTGCCACGTGAATAGGACACCGTTTTAAGGACATCAAGGCAGCTTTAACGGAAGATGTTCCTCCAAATAAAAGTCTTTGGAAGCAAAATAAAGGAAAGATTCCTTGTCATTTTAAATTCCCAGAACAAGGCTTACCTTTGCACAACGAAAACCACAGATTCCACAGGCAGTGTACATGGGAGCATCACATAGGATATCATCCGAACAGGTAAGCAGTTGAAGATCTTGGCCAAGTATCCACCCTTTTCTTTCATTGATTTTTGCAGAGCTGAAACATGAAAATATTTACAGTGTAGTCAGATTCCTGGCTCTGAACCTGCTTCATAGTGTGACCTTGGGTGAGTCATATTACTCCTCCTGTTCTCTTTTCTCCATACAAAATTAGGGAGGTTGGACCAGATTCAGTGCTTGGGGCTGGGGAATGAACAAAGTTTATATAAATTTGGATCCTTCCCTTAAGACTCTAGCAGGGGCATGTGCCACATACATAGATAACCATAATACAAGATAACACATGATAGAATAGACTGGGTGCAAAACAGGAGGCTTTGGGGAGATTAAAGCAGGTGTCTTGAAGCAGATGGTACCCACGTTGCATTTTAAAGAATGGGTAAGTGAAGAGAGGAGGAAAACATTCTAAGTATTGTGTGCACAGCTGGGAGTGCTCCCTAGCACAGTGATGGGAATATAGTATGTGTTTAATAAATGCCTGTTATGAGATAAGGCTGGAATAAAGACCCTGAATGTCAGGCAAAGGGGGTTGATGCCCAGGTTCTCAAGAATACTACCTTACATGACAAAAACTGGTGGTCTGAGTATCAGTGGAACAAGGGATCACCATGATCTCTGAATATCGCTCCAAAATTCTGATTCTCCAAGAGTGTAAAAGCCAACGTACGATACGGTACCACATTTTCAGCTTTAGTATTTGTTCATTCTATTACCTACGGCCTTAATATGACCTGTGCATAAACGGGCACCCAAGAGTCTTTCTGCCACCCGTTCTTATCACCTTCCAAGGTAGCTCTTAAAGGACCAGCAAGGGGGCAGTTGGCAGAGCTGGATGGCACCAATGCCAGTATTTTCAGAGCCAGGCCTGTTCACGAGGACCTCTTTTAATGAAGCCCTTTCGGCTCCCTTAGCGAGATAGGATCTTCCCCTCCCATTAGCTTACACAGCACCCTGTGTATGAAAAATGAAACCTTTCTGCCTTGTATGATGGTGATATGTGTGCTGTCTTCCTCTCTCCCTGCATCGCCCACCCCTACATTGTTGAGCTCTGGCTCAGGAAGTATCATCAGTCTAGACTGCTGTCCAATCTCATAAGCAGTCCTATGAGCCACATCATATTGTCCTTTTCAGGAACAAAGCCCATGCTCATTCTCCAAGAAGTAACACCATTTGATTTAATCCTTTGGAAGCAAATACTATATGAAGCAGCTAAATGAATATATTTGGTGCACAAGAAATGCCTAAGTAGTTTAAAGTCTAAAGGTGGAGGGAAGGACACACTGAGATTCCTAAACACCTTGAAAATGGCAAAATGGTGAGGAGAGCTGAGGACCAAACCAGTGGGAAACATAGAAGGCAGCAAGAAGGTTTCTTCACAGAAACAGCTGCAAACCAAGGAGTGCTGGTGGTCACCATTACCCAGACCATCATCAACAAAGACTCCAAGACTCAGGACAAAGAAGCATGGATTGTTGGTCACTGGAACAAATTCTGAGGAAGCAATTCCACCATCTTGTTCTACACTTTTCTCCTTCATGACCCATGCCTGGAATGGCCTTATATATCACAACCTGACCAGGGGTCATGACATGGAGGTACTCTGGTAATGATCCTCTCTGACCTTGGCTGGCTAGGAGGGGTGTGAATGGCATTGTCTGCCTGCGCGCTCATCAGCTTCATGGGGCTTTGGCTTCAGGAATTCCACCTTACAAGGAAGGTCCAAACTTTAAAAAGAACAAACTGGCCTTTCTGCAGTGTACTCAGATTTACAAAGTACTTTGTAGGCATCATCTCATTTGATCATTAAAGGACCCTGTAAGGGCAGTACCTTGGGGATTATTATAACCCCATTTCACCTGCTGCCCATCTCCCTGTGAGGGTGATTGTGAGGAAATTGGCCAACCTTAAAGAGACTTACAATCTGAGTTATGTTCATTTGCCACTCTGCTAGGCGTATTGGAAGGAGCTGGTAACAGCTGGAGTTGGAGTCAGGAGATCTGCATTTGAAATCTAGCTCTGTTACTTTCCATTTGCTGGACCTTAGAAAAGGCTTCTCATCTATACAGTGAGAGCATTGGCCTTGACCCCCTGAGCCTCTAGTGCAGGGAAGAAATGCTTACTGGCCAGAAGGCTCATCTAAGCAGACTATCCCAACAGAATGAAGTCCCTCCAGAGCACCTTTTCTACTAATGTTTCAGTACCTAAAAAAAGTTCAGGTGAGATGGTTTTCAAGATTTCTTCATCCCACGGAATGATGCTGAGTCGTAGATGGTCAATGAGCTCAGTGCCCTCTGATGTGATCTCATTATCATTCTGCCTTCTAAGAGGCTTGGGGGGACTCTCATTTTCACAGCAGGATGAAGTGATCTCTGGTTCTTTTTCCTCCAAAGGCACATTCAAACATGGAGATGATGGGTCACAGATGCCTAGGGTGAGTAAGAGGACAAGGGAAAGAAAGGTCACGTCTAATTTTGGACACAGCAGTCAGTCCATAATTGGCTCAAGGGGATCATGCTGCACACACAGTGAATGATAGACACTGAGCACACTTGCAGAAACATAATCTCATTAGATAGAAGGAAGGGCCAATGTTAGATACCCTAGAGGTGCCTGCCCCAGAGTGGAAAGTCCTTAGTGGGAACCTCTTCCAGCTGGTGCTGGCCTTGGAGAAGCAGCTTTTGATACAGAGCCCAGGTCTGGGAGTCAGGCTCCCTGCTCTGATACTTTGGACCCAGCTGGACCATTGATTCCTTTCATTTTCTGAGCCCTGGTTTCCTCTGAGGACAGTAACACCTCATACAGCCCAGGGCAGGGATGGAAGGTGTGTGGGGGTAATGTTGGGCCAGCACAGTATGGGACAGTCAAAGGACTTGGGATTCAGTCCTAGTTCCCCCACTAACTGGTTGTGCGTGACCTCAGATAAGCTCTTTAGTTCCTTGGACCAGTTTCCTTATCTATAAAATGAAGAGGGTGGACAAGCCCAGCGATTCTCAAGCTTTTTGGTCTCAGAGACGTCTTAAAAACTGAGTACTCAGAAGAGAGCTTTTGTTTATCTGGGTTGTAGCTATCAATACTTACCACATTAGAAGTTATAATGTCTTAGTATCATTATGAAAATAGCTTTGACCTCAAGGTTCCTCTGAAAGGCTCTCAGGCACTCCCAGGGAGGCCAGGAGCACTTCGAGAAGCACTGGACTAGAACAACTCTAATTAGTTCTGTCATTCTATGACTCTAAATGAGATCATGAGACGTCAAGGAGCTATCCAAATGGGAATGGAAGCTAGCCTTACTCTCTTTGATTAGAAGACAAAAAGGAAGTTTGTCTTTGTTTCTGCCTTCAAGCAAATTCCTTGTCTCTTTCTGGCCCACTGCTGAGAATAGACAGCGGGATTGCAGATCTATGTTATCCAATTCTGCTTGCCCTGACACAGGCACAGAGTAAGCTGATAGCCCTATTGACCTCTTCCTTGATCAGTCTTCACCTGGGGTGTTATCCTTAGTTCTAGATATCATAATATGGGAAAGACACAAAACTGAAGTAGAACCAATGGAAGGTAAACAAGATGGTGAGAAGCCTGGAGAAGTGTGCCTTCAAAACATCAACAGAAGGAACAAGGAATGCTTCTCCGGAGAGGAGATACTGACAGCAGCTGTCAAGTATCTGAAGGGCTGTGAATGAAGGGAGAAAGTGGGCTTGTTCTGCTTGGCCCAGAGGACAGAATTCTGAACATCAGAAGGTCAAATGTTCCTTTACAAAATGATAAACTTCCTAAGAATCAGAGCCTTCCAAAGGCAGATGAATGGGCTGCCTCAGAAGGCAGGAAGTTCCCCATCTCTGGAGAATTTCAAGCAGTGTCTAGTTATGCTGCAGTGCAGATTGCCACTGAGGTTAGGCCAGGCAAACCTGGAGGCTTCTTACAATTCTGATTCTGGGGAAGTCTTTCCCCTTGACCAAAGATGATTTAAGAGAATCAATAATGCCATCAGAATATGCAGGTGTTCACCTGAAAACCCAACTACCACTTGGCTCTGTCAGCAGTGTTTAAATTCAACTCTACCGACCCAGCTTGAGGAGAATAACATGAGGAGGCATAACTCAGCCACCTGGCATGGAGAAGGGATGGACAGAAGGGGCTAAACCCATCCAATAACTAGGACTGAAGTCGGTTCTCCAGAGCCAGCAATCCTATGGCCTTTCCCATGAAGATGCCCATCGCTTAAACCTTCATAATAAATGGCACGAGCTAAAGAACAAACAGTATTAACTGTTTAAGGACCACACGTGAGAGTTAATGTTACTCATACTAAAGTTATATGAGCAATCCAGAGTCTGCTATTGAGTTGAAATGATTATGTGATTACTTCACTTTTTAAATGCAAGGTTCTTCACCCTAATTATATCATGGCCCCCTTCTCAAAAGAATGCTTTTTTAAATGTGTAATTGAAGGAAATGCTAAATTTCAGTTCGAGGTTAGTGAAAACAAAGATGCATTTTTCCCACTCAAGGTTAAGGACCCCCTGTAATCTATTCATGGATCCTCTGAAGGTGGATCCCCAGTTAGGATTTTATAGTCTAAAGGGGGCCTCAGAAACCATCTCCTTTGGTCTAACCTAACCCTGAATTGGAGTCCCCCTACAACATACCTAACAGATAGCCATCCAGCCCAGAAGTCTTCTATGGAAGGGAGACCTCCCCAAAGCCATCCATTCCCCAACGATAATTGTTATCAGTTTTGTTTTCCTTATATCAAGCCCAAACCTGCCACTTCCCCTTGTCGCTCCTACTTGTGCTCTACTCAGTCAGGTCACCTCAGAGACCATGTTAATACTACCAAAGTATAGACATACCCTTTTCTTCCAAGAATCTAAGTGCGTCCAAATATCCGCGAAGACAGATCTCTCCAAGTACCTATAAACAAGCCAGATGAGTAAGCCACAGGAAGCTGCTTTAAGGAGCCCTGTCCTCAGGAGGCTTTAGAAGGGCTCTGTAGTCCTAGAACATTACCCCCAAGCAGCTACCCCCGACTGACCAAAATAACCCAAGCCAGACTCCCACACATTTCAGTATACACTGAAGTGAGGAGCCAAGAATTTGTAGAATGTTCTCCTGTGGATTTTGTGGTTATTTGATAAAGATCTATTTCATAAACAGGGACAGACACTTGGCTTTCCATAATGTTTGAGTGTTAGCCCCATGTGAAGACTGTTGAGTCACCTAAGGGATTTCATTTCTGATTTCCGTTGTGTGATTTGTTATCACTGCTACTATTGTTTGGCAGAGGGGAAGAGGCATTCTGTGCTGTTCTGGACCTATGATTTCATTGGCATGGAAAACTCTCTTCACTAATACAGATGAATAGCTGGTTTGCCACTTCTAGTCTCTAAAAGCTGCCTATACAACTAGAAATTCAGTGACTTGCCCAGGGTCACACAACCAGGAAGTATCAGAGGCAAGACAGAAACCTAAGTCCTTCTGCATTCGCTATGCTATGTGGTCTTTTGATTATCAATTCTGGTTCAGTTGTTTCAGTTGTATTCAATTCTTCATGACCCCATTTGGGGTTTTCTTAGCAAAGATCCTGGAGCAGTTTGCCATTTCCTTCTTCAGCTCATTTTACATATGAGGGCACTGAGACAAATGGGGTATAGTGACTTGCCTAGGGTCATATAGCTAGTAAGTATCTGTGGCCAGATTTGAACACAGCAAGACCTGAGTTGAGTTCAGTGGCAAACCACTCCAGGATCTTTGTCAAGAAAAGCCCAAATGGGGTCACAGTGAGTTAGATACACCTGAAATGAACAACAACTTCCTGACTCCAGACCCACTGTGCCATCTGGCTGCCCTGAGTTATCAATTGCTGAATCTAGTTTTCATACTTGCAAAGCAGGGTCTTGGCTTTACAATCACATCTCATATACATCCTTCATCCTCAACTCCTTTGCAATGTCCCAAGTAACATAGTATACCCTAGAACATTAGCACATATCAACACAACACTTAACAACACAACACTCTGCTTTTGGAGCAAGCATCCCTTCACACAGGAACATTCACTTCCTGGATTTTTCATCTGGTCTCAAGTGTGTGAGGTGATATCAATTTGACTGAACAAACCTTTACTACAGAGTGCTGGAGGTCCAATGATAGGTGCTGGGGATGCCAAGATAGATGCCATGGGAAAGCTATATTTATACATAGAGAGACTGAGCTAAGGGCTGAGGAATGGTCCTGGGAAGTGCCAGGAGAAATCTAGGAGGGAGAAAATACTTGTAGTTAGGGATTAGGGAATATTTCATGGAGGAGGACATAGCATCATCGATTTAGAGCTAGAAGGCAGCTTAGAGGCCATCCAGTCCAACTGCCTCCTTTTACAGATGAGGAAAATGAGGCTTGAAAAGGGAAAGTGACTTGGCCAAGGTCACCCAGGTGGTAAGCATAAGGTGTGGGATAAGTGCCCAGGTGTGTCTGATGACCCCAGAACTAGTTCCTGAAGCAAAGGAGGGGCTTTGCCAGACAGAGATAAAGAGGACATCTTTGAGATGTGGTGGGCCATGGGGTCAGTTGCTGGTCTTGACTTTACTGAATTAAATAGAGCTGTAGTGTTTTACTTTGTTATAAAGGAGGGTCCTGGGGTGACTGGCAGAACACTAGTGGAGAGGAGGGCCATGGGCAACAGCATCACATACCTTCAGCTCTGGTGGGAAAAATGCTCTGGCTATGAGGTAAAGGTTGCCTGTGCAGAGACGAAAGCTGAGATTGGTGATGTTCACATGGAGGAAGTTGGTTGACTTGACTTTGGGGCAGATGTCATGCTCCCCGTAGAAAGGAGAAACAGTGATGGTGGTGCTGTTGTCGATGAAAGGTGCATTGTTACTTGCTCCTCCATCTATGTATCGCTTTGGGAAGAGGGGTGAAAAAGGAGCATCATAACAGGCATTTAACAGGGTGATCTCTGCAAACGCACTATCACACACTGGGACAAACCCCTGGCTTAAGGCTCTTATTATGGCAACAAGCTCCACTGAAGGAGAAGTCAGTCTGATGTTTGATGGCTTTGGGACAACTGTCTCTGAACATGAGCCAGTCCTGAGGTGGCATCTGAAAGAAACCACTTCTGAGAGTGACCAGCAGCCAGCCATGCACCCCCTACCCTACCCCTGCGCCAGGAAAAAAAATTTCCATCCTTCACTTAATTCTCATTTCATTTTTAAGATCCAACATCTTATTGTTACAATCCCCCCAATGACATGGGTCATGGTCATTGCTACAGTACCCGTTTTGGTGACGAGCCCTTACAAATGCCTTCTTCATCATCAGACTCCTGCTAGACACATCTGCCAGAGCTTATGCTAGACCAGCTGCACTTTTTGGAATCTAGAGTCACTTCCATTCTACCAGGAGTTAGTCCATGAATCAGGAAGGCCTAGCTTGAAGTCCCAGTCCTAACTCATATGGGCTCGGAGAGCCTGGGCACATTCTTCAACCTCTTGGGTCTGCCTCAGGATAAGTGGCAGAGCAGGTATCAACTGGCTTTGGTAGATCCCATAGAGGGGACTAGTCCTGGCTTCTCTTCACTGTGCTGGTGAGATCCCAGGTCCAGTCCATGGGGACCAGTGAGAGATGAGCAGCTTTTTCTCAAAATTTGGATGTAGTTTTCCTTTGCGGAAACTGGTTTTCTTCTCCTTCTTTACCTATACTCCTCCTGATCTTTTCCAAATAAGAGTATACATTTCCAAGCAATTTGGCTGCTATTGTGTTTAAAGCCTCAGTGCAGACTCTGATTATGGGCTTGTCTCACATCTCTCTCTCCCCCTCCCTCATCTCTCTCTGGCTCTTCTCTGTGTATTTATAAACAATGGGTGGAAATTCAGAATTGAATATACATACTGATTTCAGTAGTCAGGATGGCATGATCTTGAGTCTAATACCCAAAGATATGATTTTTCTGAAAATCAGTTTGTAAAAAAGAAAGAAAAAAAACATGAGGGAGGAGAGAGGGAGAGAGAGGGAGAGAGGGGGGTAGAGGGGAATGAGAAAAAGGGAGAGGAGGGAGAGGGAGATGGTGGGGGGAGAGAGACAGAGACACAGAGAGAGAGAGACAGAGAGGAGGGGAGGGAGAGAGGGAGGAAGGGGGAGGGGGAGGGAGGGAGAGAGAAAGAGAGAGAGAGAGAGAGAGAGAGAGAGAGAGAGAGAGAGAGTGTGTATGTGAGAGAGAGATCCCAGAAATCAGACCTTTCCTGCCATCTGGAGACCAAGCAAAAAGTCCAAGGAAGCATGAATACTTCTAAGAACCTCCATGGCCTCCATCCTGGCTGTGTGACTATATCAATCCTCTGTCTACAGAGATCTCCCTGTTCTCTGAACCTTTCTTAGTCCTGGGTGCCCACCTTGGCACTAGATTACATCCTATCTAATTTTCCTGCTAGTCATTTCCCATATATGGTCCTTGTCCCTCACCAAGTCTGGCATCTGCTTGGTACATCTTTGATGCTGACTTGTTTCAGTCGTGTCTGACTCTTTGTGATCCCATTTGGGGTTTTCTTGGCCAAGGTACTGGAGTGATTGACTATTACCCTCTGCAGCTCAATACATCTATTTCTCCTGTATTCCCCACAAAGCTTGGCTTAGGGCTAAGTGCACAGAAAGCGCTCAGCATAGAAACTGGCCATGTGGTATAGGAGACCATGGGAAAGTCACCTCGTCTATCTGGGCCTCAGTTTGTGAGTCTGTAAAATGGAGATAATAATTCTTATACTGTCTACCTCACAAAGATGCTGTGTGGAAAATGCTTCGGGAGCATTGAATATTACATCCTTTTTGAAGCTCAGGAACATTAGAAGCTGCTAGGTCCTTTGTGCCGATGCCTTTCGTGGAATATTTGTTCATTTCTGTACTCTATGTCCATTTTTGTCTTTACATCTCAGCTCCCAGCATGGTGCTTTTGCACACATTAAGAGCTTAATAAATGCTTTCTAAATGTCCACGTTTGGGGCTTCTCCTCCTCCTAAACTGAAGTTACTTGAGAACAGTGGCCTACAACTTTGTATCTTTCCTAGCACCTTGCACAGTACTCTGTAAGAAGTAGGTTAAAAAACATATCTCACATTGTGTCATTAGACTGAGGTAGTTAGGGGGTGCCAGAATGCACAGAGCTCTGGACTCAGGAAGACCTGGCTTCAAATCCAACCCCAGACACTTACCAGCTGAGTGATCCTACACAAGTCAGTTAAGCTCTGTCTGACTCAGCAGCCTTGTCTGAAAAATGGGCATAAAAATGGGCACCTGCCTCCCAGGTAGCCATGTGGATCAAATGAGATACTCATAAAGCACTCTACAAACCTCAATAAATGGGCACTATGTCAATAATTCTTATCATTTTGGCCATTTGTTCTCAAGCCCCATGGTTCAAAGAAAGGTGACCAAGGCAACCCATTCTGTGATGGGCTGCAGTCACCCACAAGTGACAACAAGGTGCGTGTGTTGGGGAAGGGGGGGCAGGGCAGCTGTCCAACCAGTGCGCCAGGCATATCCCAGCACATCTACTTGGCTCACTTCATTTCACTCACACTAAGGCTGTTAAACAGGTGAGAAGTGTTCTCTCCCACTAGCAAACCCCGGGGCCCAACTGTGGGCCTTTGCTGATCCCCTAGTTTCTTTGGCACATGTTGCCTCTCCTCATAGAGTGTAAGCTACCTGAGGGCAGAACCCCAGTTTCCTCACCTTTGTTGTTGCTGCTGCTGTTTGTCCTTTGTTCTCAAAGGGGACCATCAGGAAGATGATGACATGACTAGCAAGTAAGTTGGATTTAAGTGAGGCAGGGCAGTACAAAGTCAAGCCTCAGAGCCTCTGGGCTCTGAGCCTCCTCCAGAGCCATCTGGGTCCAGTGGCCAGATATGGATCAGGATGACTGGAGATGACTGTCTTGAGTCAACAGGTAGTGAAAAGAGCTGAGATTCAAAGCCAGGTCCTCTGACTCCAAATTTGGCTCCCTCTGCCCCTGAATCACACCATGGAGGCAGATATCCATCTACTTTGCCTACACATAAGCCAGGCTCTGGACAGAGGACAGAAGTTCTTAATGTTTTCCCTTGGGATAAAGTTCTAGCTTAGCCTCAATAAAAGATCCTTAAGGATCAGTCCGAAGCTTCTCACTCCAGACTCCAGCTCATTCAGCACACAGAGATTTTTGTTGGGGGCCTGGGAGGGAGGGGCTGACTGTTTGGTGACTTTTCTGGGCAGAGAGCCACCTGGTAAAGAGTTATTCATTGCTGATCAGATTTCCCCTGACCGTGCTTAGCTCTTTCTCATTCTGTAGAAGATTTTTAGTATTCAGCAATAGCCCCCAAGCCAGGACTTACCACACCTCTGAAAGTTGGAGGAATGAAGCCACAGTAGAATGGAATGAAGCAGGAACAAACCAAGGCCTGTAAAGAACAGGAGACAATGAAATCACAGGTGAGGGGCAATGTCCAATCTTAAGAGACACAAACCATTTTTGTAGCAATATTCCTAGGGGCTGTGACAATTGAGGCCGGGTTTACACAAGCAACCACTTCCAAAAGGTCTGCTCCAAGGTGGCAAGCCCTTCTTCCTCCTCCTTTGCACACAGTAGGCCTTCAGCAGCAGCCTCATATTGCTAAGACCACCTTTGGGTACTCACCTTCTTCACCCTCTCCTCTGTATCATAAGAGCCAAGGCCACAGCACAGGCTCTAGACATGTCTGATTGATTGGCTGGCTGAGGCATGGCTGATTGATCTGATAAGATGCTAAAGACAAACAGAGAGGGACAGGCTACTTCAGTGAAAGTGAGGTGCCTTTACTGCCAAATTGTGGTTTGCAAATTTCCTCTGGGAAGTGTTTTGTATTGTTTGTAAGAGAGAAAAGGAACCCAAAGGGGTTAAAACAGGGCTTCCTATCCCATCAACATGCACCTGTCTGCCAGCCCATGTGGTCATACACTAAGCAGATTTTAAGAAAAATTAGCCAGAATTAAAATGGCAATGACATTATGAATGAAAAAGAAAAAGAAAATAACTTAGCATCTTCTGATACAAGCATCCAATATGGTACCTTCTGTGTAACAGAAGCCCAATACATGTTAAATGGCTTAGATGGAAGAAATTTCCCCCACTGGAGATCTGGGGGGCCACAGGTGAGGAAATGCTGTAGGTACAACTAAGAGAAGACTTGGCCGATGTGTTGGTTAGGCAAGAAAGATCCAGGATAGGCAGTGTGTGCTATCCCTACATTGTAACAGTTAAAAAGCCTTGTGGGCCAAGGGGATCTTTCCCTAATTACACAGTGAGTCCTGGGCAGACTGAAAATCAAGATCAGCGAAGCTAAACCCCCATGATTACTCACTTCTCATCCTCCTCCTTCTCCATTCTTCAGGGATGACATAAGGCATATTTAAGAGAAAGAGCACCAAGAGAAAGGGCACCAGGAGAAAGAGATGCAGGTTGTCCCCGTGGATGGACAACCATTTGACAAAAACAGCCAAGCACACACATACAAACAAAACACTTACGTCAACAATCTCTTCCTTGGAATCAAAATCTGATACCAACACATTCTTCCTGTCAGACACTCTGGTGAGCGAGATGACCAGTTTGCCAGAGACCAGCTTGTGAGCATTAGACGGGAGGACCTCGTTTAGACCATCACGGATACATGTGGACATATTAAAGGAAGGATGAAGTACACCAAGGTTGCGCTTTCTGGCATTTCTGACGAGATCCATGAGAATTTGGAGTCGATGTTCTGGGGGTGGAAAGAATTACATTTTTACAAACTAGAGGATTTGGTTGGGGCTTTCCTGTGAAGTAATGAGCTCCCCATCAGCAGAAGAGTTCCAAGTGGAGGCTTACTGACACAAAGAGATATTGTACTTCAGGTCAGGGTTGGCCTAGGTTACTTTCAAGGTCTTTTCTGACTCATGAGAAAGTAGGATTTGAAGAGGAGACCTAGGTGTGATTATGGGATCTGCTGCTCCTAGCACCTCTAAGAGGTGCCTAGTACATCTAGGAGGAAATAGAAACTTCTGGGTTTGGCATTTAAAGCCCTTTCTAGCCAGGACCCAATTCCTTGCATTCATCAACTCTTGGGTTCAGCCATATTGACCTTCTCCCTTTTCCTCCCATGTGACAATCCTTCCTTCTTAGTGCATTGGTACTCTCTGTCCCCTGTGTCTGGAATACATCCCTTCTCCTTCCTGCTTCTGACTCCCTATAAGTCTTCAAGCAATTCATAACTTGAAAGATGACTTCCTGTGTGACCTTGGGCAACAAAGGACAAGGCCCTTCCTTGGGCCTCAGTTTCCTCATTTGTAAAGACTCTGAGGTCTCCTCCAGCTCTGCATCTGTGACCAGAGTACTGACCTAGACCTGGGTTCTAATCCTAGTCTTCTTACTTTGTGGCCTAAAAAGATCACTTTTTAAAGGAAGGTTTTAGATTATGTGATCTCTAAAGGTCCTTCCAGCTCTAGAATTAATTTCCCCACTCAATAACATTTTATTTTTTTGAATTACATGTAAAGATTGTTTTCAATATTCACTTTTATAAGATTTTGAGTTCCAAAGTTTTGTTTCCCACACTCCCTCCCATCCCCCCCTATAAGACAGCAGGCTATCTGATACAGGTTATACATATACAATCATATTAAATGTATTTCCACGTTAGTCATGTTGTGAAAGAAGAATCACAATAAAAGGGAAAAAAGCCAAGAAAGAAAAAAAAGAGAGAAAATGGTATGCTTTGCTTTGCATCCGTACTCCATAGTTCTCTCTCTGAATGTGAATTGAGTCTTTTGGAATTGTCTTAGATCATTGTATTTCTGAGAGGAGCTAAATCTATCAAAGTTGTTCACCACGCAATGTCAGCACCAGAATTCTAAAGGAGTGTCCAAGTTGGTCCACTGGGAGAGTTGCTACAGGAAAGCAGAAGCCATCTAGGAGGGTCTTTTATGTAGAAATCCCTGCCTGCCTGGGTTAGGTAGAGACTAAATATGCTTTTGTGTCCCATGTAATCTCTCACTCTAAATGAACATTGAAAATGTTGGCAACGTCCATCCATCAAGCCTGTATTTTCAAAATTAACCATTATTTGAAATTCAGATAGTCTAAATCTAAAGATGGTTCTGTTCCCCAGTGCAAAAGGAGGCCAAGTGACTGAGAGGGCCCCAAGACTTGGAGGATGAATTCAACGGGGAAAAAAAACTGGCTGCGTAACTAACCCCGGGGGACACTTTGGCCAACCCCGAGCCTTAAAATTTGGCTATACTCCAACGCCCTTTGCTTGTCTTCTGCCACTAGGGAAGGCATCTGGGCAAACAGCCAAGGGAAGCCCTGTCTGCTTATCCCCACCTCCTGGTCAGCTCAGGGTTTCTGCCCAATCGCAGGCCTGTCAGGGGAGCTGCTCTGCAGGGCCCCCTCTACCTCATGCCCTCCTGGAAGTCATCCCTCGAGCAAAGTGTAAATCGAAAATCAGGAAGGCAGATAATGAAAGGCAGAGACACTGATAAAAGAGCATTATCTAATATGCTAGAGGACCTTTGGGAGCCCCAGCTCCACGTAGAGGAGAGGAGATTCTCAGACTTCCTGCATGAACTGCTAAGCCAGATGGGCCCTACTTGAGGCTCCCACAATAGTCTGGCCCTGGGTAGGAGGAAGAAAAGGGGAGGCATCCCTCCCTCAAAGGACAAGGAATTTAAATATCTCCTCTAGTCCCAGGGATGGTTCCAAGATTTATTCTATGAACTCATCTAACTCTCTCTCTAAAGGCTCCTCCAAGAGACATCCAGCAAGAATTATTAAGTGCCTGCTGTTTGCCAAAGTAATATTCTTAAAGCACAGGTCTGACCATGACCCTCTGTGCTACAGAAGCTTCTGTAGCTCCCTCTTACCTCTTTAAAGTCGTTCACAATGTGCTTCTACACATCCATCCAGACCTGTCTCAGTCCTGCCCCCTTGTGCCCCATAGTCCAGCCAAAGTGAACAATGTACCTCTGGATACAGAACTGATGAATGCAGAGTGCAAGCATGCTTTTTCTCTCTTTTTCTTGTTTTTTTTTTTCTCTAGAACATGCTTAATGGAGAAATATTTTGTATGACTTCATATGTATGATGGGTATTGTATTTCTTGCCTTCTCAATAGGTGGGGGAGGGGGAGAATTTAGAATTGAAAATTAAATAAAATTGAAATAAAAAATTTTGATGGAAAATATTCTATCTCCATTCAACAGGCCTTTGTCCAAGGTGTTACCAGTGTCTGGAATGCACTCTTTATCTCCACCTCTTAGAATTTCAAGCTCAGAACAATGACAAACTTTTTAATTTAAAAATATGTATCATCTATTAAGCGCCTCCTATGGGTCAGGCACTATGTTAAGTGCTTTACAAATATTATCCCATTCGATCCTCACAATAACCCTAGAAGATTGGTCTGATCATTATCCCCATTTTACAGATCAGGCAACTGAAAAAGACACTGGGAAGTCAAGTGACTTGCCCTGAGTCACACAGGCTACATTTGAACTTGAGTCTTCCTGACTCCAGGCCCAGGGTTCTACCTACTCTGTCACTCAGCTGCCTCTAGAAACGAAGGAAACATTTATTTTAATTTGAATTCTATTTTTATTTGGAATCTAAAGTAAAGGAAAATGATTCTCAGCTTCTTTTTTTTCACTTTTGAATATGAGGCAATATTATGCACTGGTAAGAACATATTGAAAGTCAGGAGACCCGGTTTTAAACCCAGTTTCTGTCACTGTGACCTTGGGCAGTCACTTGGGAAGTCAGTTTCCTTCTCATGAAATGAGGAAATTGGTCTACATGATCCCCAAGGGGACATTTCAAAGAAAACTGAGAAGACTTGCATGAACTGATGCAGACGGGAGGCAGCAGAACCAGGAGAACAATTTATACAATGACAACAATCTCATAAAGACAAACAGCTTTGAAAGACTTTGCAGCTGTGGTCAGTGTAATGACTAGTGATCAGCATGAAATCTCACGATGGAATCTGCTGCCCACCTGCTGATAGAGAAGTGGTGGATTCTGGGAGCAGACTGAGAGCTGTACTTTTGGAGTCGGCCAATGAGCAAATTTGTTCTGCTTAACCTTGTATTGACTTTGCTCTTTCTAGTTCAGTGGGGGAGGGTGGGAAGGAGAGAAGGTAAATTGTTGTAAATTGAAATGAAATACAATTTTACAAAGCTCAGCTCAAATGCCACCTCAAAGACCTCAGTGCTTTCCTGGTGCCACTCCCCTTAATACTTTCTCTATTCAAGGAGTCCCAAGATTTAGAGGATATCTTGTATCCTTTACTCATTCATCTGGTTAGAGTGGAAGCTCCTCGAGGACAGGCATTACTTCACTTTTGTCTCTGTATCCTGACACAGAGACTGGCACCAAGTAGGTATTTAGAATGTTTGAACTGTCCCTAAAGCTCTTTGTAAACAGTAAAGTGCTACAGAAAGTCAGCTATTAACCAAATAAAGTCTAAACCCCAAGTCTGTCAGAAAGACAAGGAGGCACACAAGCAGTCAGCCGAAGTCTCCCCTTCCCCACAGCCACAGACCCCAATCTCCAGAACCAACATGGTCCCCCCTTCACAGACCCCTGATTCCTCAAGGCTGCTGAAGGGAAGGCTTTAACAGAACCTGGCTTCTGGGTTGCAGGATCTGAGAGCCATTCATGGACTCTATCCCTTGGCTCTCTCTACCATGTAATTAAATCTCCTTGCCACTAGGCCTCAGTGTGGGGATGGCCTCTCCACCCACGAGGTTTGATGGATGCCTGCACCTCCCTTCCTTGGTGGCCCACACCTTGTGGTCTCATTATAGTCAATCCCTTGTCTACCCTTTATAAAGCATTTTCCTACCAAAAAGCCAGCCCAATGCTGTCTCCCCATTTTACAGAGGCAAATCATGAGCCTCAGAAGCTGCTCACCAGGTCTGGCCTCTTCCTGAGCTAAAGCTCTCTTCACAACTTATCAGCCCAGTGCTTGACCATCCAGCCTATTCCTGAAGGCCTCTGGAAAGGGAACCCTCTGCCTCCCGCTGGAGGGAGCACCCCCCACCCCAGTCTCATGTCAAACCATCCATTTGTTAAGTTCTTCCTGGGGTCAAACCTAAATTTGCTTCTTGATGATTCCTACCTGTGGTTTCTGCCAACCAGACCAAGCCTGATCCTGCCTCCACATGATGACCTGGCAAATACTTCCGAGACAGCTGGCATGCCTGCCTCCTCCCCCAGCCTGTCTTCTCTGCTCCAGGCTGAGCATCCCTGGACCTTTCCACCTTAGGCTGGAACTCAAGGATCTTGACCACTTCAGGAACTCCCTGGCTTATGCAAACCCTTCCTAACTTGTGCAGCCCAGAGCTGAACAGACACTCCAGGTGTGGTTTGAGGGCAGGACAGAGGATTCTCCCCTCCCCTGAGGAGCCCGTGAGATCCTCAGCTTTTTCTGGTTGTCCTATCACACTCCTAACTCACAAGGAATTGCAGATTATCCAAACATGGATCTTTTCTGGACAAATGCCTACCTGGCCATGCCACTTCACCTTCTATAAGGGATCTTGAATTCTTGGAAAGCAGACGACTTTACACTGCTCTCTAGGAAATCCCACATTGTTTAATAGGTCCAAGGAGGGGCTGCTAGGTGATGCCATAGTGCACAGAGAGCCAGGAAGACTCATGTTCCTGAGTTCAAATCTGGCCTCAGACATTTACTAAGTGGTGTAGTCACTTTACTCTGTTTGCCTCAATTTCCTCATCTGTAAAATGAGCTGGCAAAGGAAATGGCAAACCACTCCAGAATCTTTGCAAGAAAACCCCAAATGGGGTCATGTAGAGTTGGGCACAACTGTCAAGCTTTTCTTGGACCCCCTTCACTCCATCCATCTGGTTCTCCCTCCAACATCATCCTTCCCAGGTTTGAAATGGAGATTTAAGGGGAAGCAAGAATTATTTGCCCAGCCAAAATCCTGTAAGTAATCCAGGTTCCTCCAGCAAAGGGCTGCACTCAGAAAAGGACCTGCCAGTGAAGTGACTGGAATGCAGAACCTGGTTCCGGATCATTTCCGTTTTAAGCCTTCTCTAAAATTCTCCCCGACCCCAAAACATAAATAAATAAAAAGGCTTGCCTTTAAGACTCAAGATTAAGCATCTCAGCGGGCAAAGGATTCTAAGGAAACTGAAGGTCCCAGACAATCTCCAATTAGGAAACTGCTCGGCACCTAATTCCAGAGCAGGGAGTGGTTCAGAAAGGATTCAGTCCAAGCCTGTCACTTTAGAGAGGGAGGTAAACAAACTCGGAAAGAAGAATGGCAGGTCTATTTCCCAGGTCCTCTGATGACCATTACAAGCTTTGCCCGATTTGGCCACACTCAGTGGTGCCCCTTAGGTTGTAAATTCCTGGAGGGCAGTCACTGTCTTTGGCCTTTCTTTGTAGCACAGTGCCTGGCACATAGTAGTCTCTTAATAAATGTGTACTACCTGCGTCGCCCCCTCCCCGCCCCCTCCCCATCCACCGGGCAGACTGACTTGTGACCCAGTAAGAGCTGGGGTCAGTTCTGCCCCTGACACTTCCTGGCTGAATGACTTCCGCAAGCTCCTGAGATCTCTGTGCTCTGGACAAAGACTCGAAGAACCCACGGGGCATTCAGCGGGCCACCTGTAGAGGTAGAGGCAGAGCTGCCTTCTCAGCTGGAAGTTGCCTCTCCAAATGAAACCTCAGATCCAGTCCCTCTGTCTTAGCGTGCCCTGGCCTCCAGGTCATCCAGCCTGGGATCCTTCCTTCCTTTTCTGAAAGGGGCGAGTGAGAGGGGAGAGCCAGAGCCCGGGACGCAAAGGAAACGGAGAAGGGAAAAGAAAGGGGGAAGAAAGGAGCGAGAAGCAAGTAGCTGGCCAGCCAGCTCTTCCAGAGGTTTGGGGCGGAGAAGCCCGGGCTCCGGACTGTTTCTCTCCCCTACGGGTTCGGGGAACGTGAGTGGGTGGCGCCTGTCCATGCCTCGGCTTAGGGGCTGGTACTGGGGAATCCTCAGGCCAGGAAGGCTAGCCTGCGCCGGTCTCAGGGCATTGCCCGCAGACCCCAAGTCCCAGCCCCAGGACTGCCGGCCCTCGGACAGCGGATGGGGGAGACGGCGTGGGTCCTCACGCACCGAGTGAGATGCCGCATAGGAAGGAGACACAATGCAGAGCCCCGGCCGAGGAGCCCAGCATCTTGGGGGCGTCGCGCAGCAATTGCGGGGCGTGCTCGCTCAGGCACTGGGTCACCCCAACGTAGTAAAAGCCCATGAAGCCGCAGCCAGAAAAGGACAGGTTCCAGCCCCGCATCTGCTCTAGCATGCCTGCTGGTCTTACTGTAACAGAGTACCAGGCGGCTGCACCCGTGGACGAAGCAGCGTGCAGAAGCGAAAAAAGCAGGCTCGGAGGTCAGCTTCAAGTGCGGCACAGGACTCAAGACCAGCCTAGTTCTGTAGGGGCCACCCATGACGTAGGCCTTCCAAGCGGCCAATCGGCACCCCCCCGGGTAGCTCCGGCAGCTCCTCCAGCTCCTGAGAGGGGATGAATACGCAAATGAGGCCGAGCAGCAGCCCAATGAGGAGGCTCGGGGCGTCCAGTGTCCGGGAGAGGTGTCTGACCGAGAGATGTTTCTGGAGTGGGGGCCGGGGCAGACCCGGGGAAACACTGCCCAGTTGCAGGAGAGGGATTCACGCCGTCGTGCCGCCGCCTCGGGCAGCAAAGCAAACCACATCCATTTAGGGGGTAGGTTCGGAGCCCTTGAGAACCCTGAGGTCCAGAAAAAGCAGGGCGAGAAGGGAAAAGGGCGGGAGCGTTTCTGGCGAGGCCCTCCAGGGGACCTGCCTTCCTACTCGGCATTTGACTTGCTTTCTTTGTGTCATATTTTTAGTTTTCAACATTGATTTCCACAAGATTTTGAGTTACAAATTTTCTCCCCATTTCTACCGTCCCTCCACCCCAAGATGACACATATTCTGATTGCCCCTTTCCCCAAGCTACCTTCCCTTCTGTCGCCCCATTCCCCCTCCATCCCCTTTTTCCTTACTTTCTTGTGGGGCAAGATAGATTTCTATACCCCCATTGCCTGTATATCTTATTTCCCAGTTGCATGTAAAAGACAACTTTTTTTTGAGCATTTGCGTTCAGAACTTTGAGCTCCAAATTTTCTCCCTTCTTCCCTCCCCACCCCTCCTTGTGAAGGCA
This sequence comes from Phalanger gymnotis, assembly GCA_028646595.1. Classification (NCBI taxonomy): domain Eukaryota; kingdom Metazoa; phylum Chordata; class Mammalia; order Diprotodontia; family Phalangeridae; genus Phalanger; species Phalanger gymnotis. The sequence goes on from CM053623.1 coordinate 233,397,402, forward strand.
AGAAATTCAACATAGGCCACATGTGTATCATTATGCAAAACACTTCCATAACAGTCGTGTTGTGAAAGACTAACTATATTTCCCTACTTCCTATCCTGTCCCTCTTTATTCAATTTTATCCCTTTGTCCCTGGCCCTTTTCAAAAGTGTTTGCTTTTGATTACCTCCTTCCCCGCTCTACCCTCCCTTCTGTCATCCCCTCTTTCTTATCCCCTTCCCCCCTACTTTCCTGTAGGGTAAGATACCCAATTGAGTGTGCATTCCCTCCTTAAGTCAAGTCTGTTGAGAGCAAGATTCATTCATTCCCTTTCACCTGCCCCTCTTTCCTTCCAATAGAACTGCTATTTCTTGCCATTTTAAGGTGAGATAATTTGCCCCATTCTATCTCTTTCTTTCTCCTTCTCCCAATATATTTCTCTCTCACCCCTTAATTGTATTTATTTATTTTTAGATATCATCCCTTCATATTCAACTCACCCTGTGCCCTTTGTCTATATATGCATGTATGTACGTATATTCCCTTCAACTAGTCTTATACTTAGAAAGGTTTCTTGAGTTACAAATATCATCTTTCCATGTAGGGATGTAACCAAAATAGTTCAACTTTAGTAAGTCCCTTATGATTTCTCTTTCCTGTTTACCTTTTCACGCTTCTCTTTGATTCTTATATTTGTAAGTCAAATTTTCTCTTCAGCTCTGGTCTTTTCTTTTTCAAGAATGCTTGAAAGTCTTCTATTTTATTGAAAATTGATATTTTGTCCTGGAGTATTATACTCAGTTTTGCTGGGTAGGTGATTCTTGGTTTTAATCCTAGCTCCTTCGACCTCTGGAATATCATATTCCAAGCCCTTCAATCCCTTAATGTAGAAGCTGCTAGATCTTGTGTTATCCTGGTTGTGTTTTCACAATATTTGAATTGTTTCTTTCTGGCTGCTTGCAGTATTTTCTCCTTGACCTGGAAATTCTGGAATTTGGTGACAATATTCCTAGGAGATTTCTTTTTGGGATCTATTTGAGGAGGTGATCTGTGGAT
>CM053623.1:233398933-233423079 GCA_028646595.1 Phalanger gymnotis
GTTGAGGTTTTTGTCAGGGTATGACTGCCTTCAGAATAACTAGTGCTTTTTCCCAATTTTCAGGGGGCATTGTGTTGCTGTTTTCAGAGCTTTCTCTACTCAGGAAGCTCTGCCACACTAGTGCTCCTCCTCCCCCAAGAACTGCCAACCAGGCCCGCAACCCAGATCCAAGCAGGGCAAAGCAAGAGAACCCTGCCTCTGCGCTAGCAAAGTGCTCCCTGCACTCTCACACTGATCTGCCACTTGACTCCTCCCACCAGGTGGGCCTGGGGCCTGGCACCACCTCCACCACCCCTAGGGCTGGGGATGACCATGCATTCTTCCCAACCGTATCCAGCAGTTTTTCCACTGACCTGCTAAGTTGTCTTTGGCATTTGTGGGTTGAGAAGTCTGATAGCTTCCACAGCTCAGTGATTCACAGCCCTATGGCTTGCTCCGCTCCATCTCCTCAGTGCCTGGTCTGTCCTGGTGCATCCCATGATGGGCTGCACTCTGCTCCCAGCACGGTGTGATAGACCCTTCCCAGTGACCATCCAGGCCATCTTGGGCTGGAGACCTGCTTCCCTCTGTTATTTCATGGGCTCTGTAGCTCTAGAATTTGTACAGAGCCATTTTTTGCAGATGTTTGGAGGGATTTGGGGGAGAGCCTAAGTGAGTCCCTGTTTTCCTGCAGCCATCTTGGCTCTGCCCCTGGCATTTGTCTTTTTGGGAGGGTTGGAGGAGCTGGGAGGGCTTTTAGAACAGCGGGTGTCAGAGCTGGGAGGGCTCTTAGAACCTGGAATTTGGGAGAGAAGTTAGAAATCATTTGTTTAGCTGTCTCTTTTTCAGTTCAGCTCAGTTAGATTCAAAAAGCCCTTCTAAGTGGCCTAGAAATAGGCAGAAACTTGCCCAGCACCATGTTAAAGGCAAAGAGGAGACTTGAACTCAGGACCCTGAACTCCTGGTAAGCTGGATCTTCTCAGCTTCCCTCCAGCCATTTCCAGTCATTCAGTCAAACCTTATTTAAGGTCTTCCCCCCACTACCCGCCCCATGCTGGTGTTAGAATCCAAAGAGAAAACCAAGAAAATGCTCCCTACCCAGTCTATTCAGGAAAGACAATACATGTGCTAAATCCATGCAAAACAGAAATATATTTTTAGGCACAACTCTGGAGCAGGGGAGTGGAACAAGAAAGGCCTCTTGTAGTATATACTACTTCAGCTGAGTTTGATGGGAACTAGGGATTTTGAGAACTGGAGGTGAGGAGGTATGCCTTCCAGGAGTGAGGATTAGCTGGCAGAGGCAGGGGATGGAGTCTTATGCACCAAGAACAACCAGAAGACACTCTAGTCTAGACCACAGTATTGGTAGAAGGGATGTGGGAAAAGACTCGAAAAGTCGATTGGGGCTAAGTTACAGAGGATCTTAGAGGCCAAACAGAGGGATTTATATTTGATCATCATTCTAGGTCATAGGGAGCCATTGGGGTTGATGGTCAGAAAGGAGGAAGACCCAGTAGGAGGTGATTGAAATGGTGGAGGGGGAGAGAGCCAAAAGAGGGAGGTGACTGAGTGGAGAAAAAGGCATAGATAAAGGTGAAAGGGGATAGGAGAAGCTAAAAATGACCAGGGTTGGCAATTAAGTGGAGAGAAGGGTGAGGTAACATGAACAATCTGGGATCCCTTGAGGACCATGCAGGAGCTGCAGAAGGGGTGAGGGTAGGGGGAAAGACAAGGAATTCTTCTATCTATTGGTCTGCTCTTTCTTCTGTTATTCCCTCTAACCCCAACCCCACTTTGCTTAATCACCTCCTCTTCTGCTTTCCTGTCCGGTGAAGGGAAATACACAGTTAACAATGATAACTATAAATGTGAATGAGATAAACTCTCACATAAAACAAAGGTGGATAGCAGAGTGGATCAAAAAGCAGAATACTATAGTATGTTGTTTACAAGAAACACACTTGAAGCAGAGGAACACATAGAACAATACTAAGCGGCTTGAGCAGAATATATTATGCTTCAGCTGAAGTAAAACAAAACAAAACAAAACCAGGGGTAGCAGTCCTGATCTCAGACAAAGCAAAAGCAAAAACATCTAATTAAAAGAGATAGGGAAGGAAACTACAATCTTGCTAAAAGGTACCATAGACAATGAAGTAATATCAATACTAAACATATGCACCAAGTCATATCACATCCAAATTCTTAAAGGAGAAGTCAGGTGAGTTACAAGTTTGTGACCAAACAAGAGAGAGAGCATTATGAAATGTAAAATAGATCATTTTGATTATATTAAATTAAAAAGCTTTTGCACAAACAAAACCAATGCAACCAAGATTAGAGAGAAAGCAGAAAGCTGGGGAACAATCTTTACAGCAAGTGTCTCCAATAAAGGCCTCATTTTTCAAATATTTAGAGAATTGAGTCAAATCTATAAGAATGCAAGCCATTCCCCAATTGATAAGTGGTCAAAAAAGATGAACAGGCAGTTTTCAGATGAAGAAATCAAAGCTATCTGTAGGCATATGAGGAAGTGCTTTAAATTACTTTTGACTAGAAAAATGCAAATTCAAACAACTCTGAGATGCCAACTCACACCTATCAGATTGGCTAATATGGGAAAAAAGGAAAATGACAAATGTTGGAGAGGATGTAGGAAAACAGACACTAATGCACTGTTGGTAGAGTTGTGAACTGATCCAACCATTCTGGAGAGCAATTTGGAACTCTGCCAAAGGGCAACAAAATTGTGCCCTTTGATCCAGCAATACCACTACTAGATCTGTATCCCAAAGAGATCATAAAAAAGGGAAAAGGACTTAAATGTGCAAAAATATTTATAGCAGCTTTTGTTGTGATGGCGAAATATTAAAAATTGAGGGGATGCCAATCAATTGGGGAATGGCAGAATAAGCTGTGGCATATGAATGTAATGGAATACTATTGGGCCATATGAAATGATGGGCAGACAGATTTCAGAAAAAAACATGGAAACACTTGTATGAACTGATACATAGTGAAATAATCAGAATCGGGGAAACATTGTACACAGTATCAGCAACATTGTGTGATGATCAGCAATGAATGATTCAGCTCTTCTCAGCAACACAGTGATCCAAGACAAGTACAGAGGAAAATGCTATCCACATCCCGATAAAGAACTGATGGACCTCGAATGCAGATCGGAGCCCACTTTCTTGATTATTCACACTTGGGGCAGCTAGGTGGTACAGTGAGTACCAGCCCTGGAGTCAGGAGGACCTGAGTTCAAATCCAGCCTCAGATTCTTGACACACTAGCTGTGTGACCTTGGGCAAGTCACTTAACCCTAAATGCCCTGCCTTCCCCCTCAAAAAAAAAAAAGGATTATTCACACTTTGAAGGCAAGGAGATCTCAGGTGAAAGATGTAAGTCAGAGTCATCAAACACATGGCCTTCATCACTCCCTGGTGTGGCCCAAAAAACATTAAAATGTAATTGGGAAACATTTGACAAAATAAATAAAAATACAATAGAATACGGGTAATGTTGATATGCGCCTTTCTAAATCAATATATGGCCCACAGGGATCCTTATGTATGTTTTTGTTGTTGTTGTTCAGTGGTGTCTGACTCTTGGTGACCCTTTTGGGATTTTTTTTGGCAAAGATACTGGAGTCGTTTGCCATTTCCTTCTCCAGTTCATTCTGAGACCAGGTTTGAACTCAAGAAGTTGGGTCTTCCTGACTCCAGGCCAGGAGCTCTATGCACTATGGCACCCCCAGCTGTCCTTATGTCTGGTTTAATGGTGCCCATTTCTTTTTGACTTCACCAGCACTGATATAAGGGATGAGGCCTCATTAGTACCCTTTGCCAGAGGCTACCATTCAGCTGTGGGTTATCTCTACCAGAAACAGCCCAGATCGAAGGGAAAGTTTAGGGCTCAAAAGCCCCAAGTGGTTCACCAAGAATCCATAGCTCGGGATGTTGCTGCACCAGCATCCTTCCTGAAGGCAGGGCCAAACTGACTCTTTGATCCCATTGACAGCCCACAATAGGCCCCAGAGGCCAGCAGATCCGGGAGAGCCCCCATTGTCTGGGTGATAGGAGGCGACTAAGGATTGGGACCTTCCAGGTCCCCCCATTCCCAGTTCGGTGCTCTTTTCCATCACCCTGCCAGAAGAGGCCTTAGTTGTGAGGCTAAGAGATGTACATTATGGTTTCCTGTGATGCTTCATAGTTGGCTAAGCTCAGCAAAGTGCTCGATTGTCTCATGTGCGAAATTGAATTAATAATCTTTGTAATACCTGAGTATCACTGTGGGGTTTTTGTGATTGGTTTTTGGAGAGGAAAGTGCTTTACATACCAGTACAGCCATGACCTACAGAGGTCTCAGGGCCTGGAGGACAGCTGGAGGATGACCTGAGGGCCAGGGCTGGCATGGAGACAGGGCTAGGGCACAGTTTCCAAGCTTAGCAGCCAAGGTGAGTCAGACCTTGTTGAACTGAACTGAATTGAAGTGAGCTCATATCTGCTGATCCTGAATCCAACATATTTTCTTTGGGGTCTGCAGAGACCATACATTCCCCTGGAGGGAGGAAGGCCGTGATAGAGACCTGAAAGAAAATTGCCACATGATCACAGTTCCAGGGCCACTTTCTGACAAGTAGGAGGTGGCCCCTTGGCACCCAACACGTCCTCCTCTCTTCTTGCTAAGGAAGCTGGGGAAGCTGAGCTGAGGGGGTGGGGTCAGTAAAACTTCATCATCTGGAAATAGGAATCCCCAAGACAGTCTCAGCCCCTATCCTACTCCAAGGTGGTTTTGTGGCAGCAGGGAGCAGCTGAGGTCTTTTCACTGTTGATCAGAGCCGTCCATCTTGGAAAGGGGGCAGAAAGGGGAGTGAGGCCTCTGAGGGCCTGAGCTGTGTGGCTGCAGGGATCTGGGGTTTCTGAGTGGCCTTCCCACCCCAGAAGTTACCATGTTGCTGAGGTCATCTGACCTGCTGGGACACAGAGAACATGGGACAAGGCTTTGGACCATGAGGACTGTGGATCTGAGTTTATGAGTTTCTCTTATCTCTCCTGTTTCAGTTTCCTTATCTATGAAATAGAGATAAGATTATTTGTTCTGGCTACTAGACTATAAGCCTATTGTATTGGCTTAAGTTCAAATCCTGCTTCTGACCCTTTCTTAACTGTGTGACCTTGGGAAGACTTTGTTTTCTCCTCTTTGAAAGGAAGGACATGTACTAGATGGTTCCAAAACCATGACCCGACAAGATGGGACTGTTGAGCTCCTCGGATCATAACATATTAAAAATATGAGGGATTCTTACTGGATAATGGAAGTGTGAAGATATTAGGAGATGTCTTGTTTTCCAGAGCTGAGGCCCACCAAGCAGGCTGTGCCACAAGTTTGATGTAGTAACAATCCGTTGCTCTCGCCTTCTGGATGATCTCCCCCTCTGGCAAAGTCATGGATTTATTGCATTGCTTTGACCATCACCATGTGTTCTCTGAGCTCGCACAAGCACTGGACCCGTACCCGTATTGTGGTCATGAAGCCCTGCTATGAATCACATTGGTCACACTGTTGCCGCTCCCCGTCATTGTCAGGGCTACGGCTCACTGCACAACCATTGGTACTAGTGTTGAGAGCTTCCCACGCTGCCTCTGGTGGGGCCCCGGCACATGGACCTAGATCCCTCCTTGCTTGTAAGCCATTTCCCTCACTTTGAAATTAAGCTTCTCTTTGGTTCCTGATCTCCTGTCTCTAGCCTGCTCTGTGGGGCTCTGGCCCCCCCACAGGTTAGAGGCCAGTTTGGTCCAGTTGACAGAAGCAACATGGCATAATGGATGGAGAAGCAGTCTTAAAGCTCAGAAGACCGACCTGGGTTCAAATCCTGCAGCCCTAGACAAGTCACCTTCACCTCTCAGTGCCCCAAGACTACAAATTGCAGAGAAAGTACAGACCTACATTGGTAGACTTCAAACCTAAAACTAATCCCTATCCCCTATTACCAGATGAAGTCTACACTCATCTGCAAGACTGTAACATCACACTGCATTTGCCATCCTTTCAGAGTTGACACCCAAATACTCATTCAGTTTAAGGTGAATGCCTCCCATGACCCCCACTGCAAGGCAAAGGGAGATGTGGTCCCAATAATCAGTCAGGCTGAGGAGCTCAGGAAGTGCCCCCAGGAAAAGGCCAAGTCCAGAAGGGCAGTCTCCTTTGGGTCATTATCTCTCCAGAGCCTTTCATATCACTCCCTTTTATGCACTCTGGTTCCTCAAACTGGCCTACGAGCTGTTTCCCATTCAGTCCTCTCTATCTGTTGTCTCCATGACTTTGCAAAGTGGTCCTCAGGTCTAGAATGTCCTGGTCTGTGCCGTGTTCTCATGTTCAACTGGGTGAATTTCCTAATCTCCACTCTAGGTCAGAGATGCCATTTTGTCTTTATCCCCAACACAGTGTCTGATAAAATGAGCCCTTCATGGATTTGGTTGAAATGAATACCTTTGAGTCTGTTTCTTCCACAGTAAGAAGGGGATCAGTCATCTTTGCCTGACCTACTCCGTAGGGCTATGAGGAAGCCAGAAGGAGAGGTAAGACATATTGGAGCTGCCAGTAGTGATGCTGAATCTGGAGAGAGCCTTGGGGTGGGGGCTGGGCGATGGCTGCTTTCTAGTATTTCAAGGGTTGTCTTGTGCAAGACACATTGGCCTTGCTCTGTTTGGACCAAGAGGCTGGAACCAGGAAGGATGAATGGAGGCTGCAGAGAGGCACATTGAGGCTGGATGCCAGGAGACATTTCCTAAAATAACAGAGGTGTCCCAAAGGAGAATAGGCTGCCTTGGTTTGAGAGTGAGTTCCCTGTTCCAGAGGGTCATCATGTAAAGGCTGGATGAGTGTATGGCTGGCATGTTGTGTGTGTAGGGGAGCGTGTGGGGGGTGTTTCTTGTTTGAGTATGGGTTGGATCACCTGAAACCACTGGAGTTCCTCCTAACTCCGAGATTCTGGAATTCTGACTCAGAAAGATTTCAACAGAATCCTCCTCTTTCCTTTCCTGGCTTCATGGCAAATCACTTCAACCCTCTGAACCTTCATTTTCTCATCTGTAAAATGGGGTTATAACACAAGATTGTCGTGAGGTCATGTATGCCAACCTTGTGGTAGTAGAGAAATGTGTTGTTATTATTGAATAATAAATGAATGAATGAATGAAGCACATGCAAAGCATCCTACTGGTGATACAAGCAGAAGGGGAGACCAGTTCCTGCTTTCCAGGGGTTCCCATTCTAATAACATACAGGGCAGGTTTTGGTTGCAAGTCTGATGGATGCGTCCCCTGGTCCTTAGGATGATCAGGCCTTTCTCATCTTTCCTGCCATTCCCACTGATAAAATCCCTTCCACTTCTCATGCTGAACCACCAGACAGGACCAAGGACTCTGGGGGGAATTATGTCCTTGTCTGGGTCCTCACTCCCTGTGAATGCAACCCCTTCAGGAGCGGACCCCAGGCTGTACTTCCCCAGGATGAGGGCAGAGGGCACAGGGTGGGCAGCATGGCCATTCCCAAGGCTCTTGGGTTCAGGGCCCTGGGCTGTTCTCATCGGGGTTGGAGGGGAAATGGTGGTCAAGGCAGTGGTGGTGGTTTCACCTGCCTGACACTTGTTGCCTCTTTTTTCTTCCTTGGGGTGACTTGCTGTTCCAGTTAAGCTAGCTTGCCACCTTGTGGTTGGCAGTTGGTTGGCAGAGCTGGTGCCTTCAGAGGAGCCTGATGATGGCTTTGAGGCTTGGGCTGGAAGCAGAAATAGTGGCTGGGGATGGAAGGAGTGGCACTGCCGTTCCCGGGACTCCTGTGTCCATTAACTCCCTGTTGATAGCAGTTGGTCAGCAATTCCATTAGACACTGAAATACAAGAGGTGACTATTATTGGGACAAATACATCTGAGGACAAGATTGGAGAGCATGTGCTTGTTGGCTCATTGACAGCCCCTCTTAAAGCGCTTGGCTCCTTTTTCCTCCTTTCCTCTTAGATGGGCCCTTGGGGGTAGTGCCCTGTCTTCTCGGCTTGACTGTCTCCCCACAGAGGAGAAGAGGGAACATGCCTATGGTATACTTGCTGTGATATACACCAAGTAATACAGCCCAGAACCATGTGTTATCACAAGCTTTGACCAGAGGTGGGCGAGGTTTTGCTTCACCTCCGTAGCCCATAGTTGGAGGAGACAGAGCAGGTCCCAGCCCGAGGAGTTATGGTCCTTAATCCCGAATACACAAGACTTAGCCCCAGTAAGCCTTTCCAATGCCCTTGCCCAGCCTGTTGGCACCATAGCCCACTCACTCTGGGGAAGGCTTTCTGCCACTTCCCTTGGTCAGTCCTGTACCTGGTTCCACACATGAGTGGGGCCAGTGGGAATAGAATCCCCCAGCTAGCAGGGACCTCCGAGTATGAGCTGGTCCCACTAGAATAAAAATCTCCTTTTAAGCGTCCTGACAAGTTGCTATCCAGTCTTACATAAAGATTTTCAGGGAAACCTTACCTCCTGGTGACTCCCTCTCCACTGTTCCCAGTTCTGCCCCGGGGGGGGCTAAGCTCTCTTCCATCCCATAGTCCCTCAAATGACTTGATGACAGCTCCCAGGTTCCCCTGAGGAATGTAGTTTGGGGGTGTGGGGGGCAGGGTTAGTGAAAGGGTTTTCTCTGGCAGACTTTAGAGAGGAGGATGGTTGACCTATCCCAGGCCTGGCATAGAGGTGGAACACAGGGACAGGGGCTGGAGCTTCTATCTAGAACAGTGATAGGTAAAGTAACTTGTAAGATTTGAGCAAAGGTCTGCCTGGCTTCAAGGTAGGATCTCCATGTCCCATTATTACTCTATTTTCTCATCTCTTGTGGCTAATTCAATTCAAAGTATCGGTTCAAGGTTAATTTGGGTCTTTTGTAGTGGTTGTTTAGTCATTTCAGACTCCTCATGACTCTTTTTGGGGTTTTCTTGGCCAAGACGCTAGAGCAGTTTGCCATGCTCTTCTCCAGATAATTTTATAGATGAGGAAACTGAGGCAGATAGGGTTAAGTGACTAGCCCAGGATCACACAGCTAGAAAGTATCTGAGGTAGGATTTGAACTCAGGAAGACCCAGGACCCTCTCTTCAGGAGTGCCGCCAAGCTCCCCTTTCAATCATTTGGGGCCGGGTGAGAAGTGAGACAGAAGGAGATGGCCTCAGGATTCACCTAAATGAAAAGTCAGTCTGGGTAGTGAAGCTCCTCCAAACTTTTCAAAAATGATTAGCTTACCAATACGAAATGTAAAAATTGGAGAAAACGTTTCCTATTTGTCCTCATTTTAAGCCATCAAAACCTAAACAACGAGCCTAGTGAAGGGGATTGGGGGATTTCACTGTCCACTCTGGAAAAGCCTGAGGTGATTGGGGCTTAAAGGCTTGGTTTAGTTCAGCCCTTTGAAAACACTCTGGGCTAGTCCAGAGAAACTGAAATAACCAGGGAGCCACCAAACTGAAAGTAATTTGTCCCAGCTTTTAGGGGGAAAAAACCTTTCAAGACTCCATAATATCTTGTAACATTGAGTGACCAAAAATTGTATTCTGACAGACAGAGCTCCCACAGGTAACAGAATGGAGCCCCACGTGTAGAAAGGGGCCTGCCAGAGGGATCTGTCTCTGGGTTGGTCCAGGGGAGGCAAAGTAGGATCTCTAGCCTCTTCTTCCCTCCACTCTTCTCCGAAGGAAATGTTCATTCCTGCCAGGAGAGGAAGTGGGAGGGTAGGGCCCAAGCCACTCTGATCTCCTCAGAGAGAGGGCGGGATACCCAGGCTAGAAATATATCTGTCTGCTCCCTTTAATGTCTAGGGGATATGATCAGGTTTGAGCTGACTTCTGATCATTTTGTCACTTTGGGGTGAAGGGGGACCCCCAAGCTTTATGGAGAAGGCTTGACCCTTTTCCCACCTGATACCAGGTCTACAGTGAACACACACAGTGAAGAGCAAAGAAAACCCATCTATCTAAATCTTAGCAAAATAGAAGTCAGAGAAGGTCTCTGTAGGAGACCCACCAGAGAATACTGAGTGAAGAAGCTCAGTGCTTCAGAGCCAGGGAGGGGGTCCTAGGTCTTCTCCAAGGGCAAATTCCTCAAACTTTCTAGAGAAGTAAACTGGGGATAGAGACATGATGGACATTGCTTGCTCCTCCTTTCATGCCTTCCCATGGTCTCATCTTCGGCAGCCTGGAATAGGCTTGGCTTCTTCTTCCTCCATCTTGCAAATGTCTCCCCTCCATGTTCCAAGAATGCTGAAATCCCTTATCTGACCATAATCTATAGGCTTTTCAGCTGTCCTCATTCTGCCTTCCTTTACATCACCTCCCTCTTCATCCTCACAGTGACCTCCCATCCCTTGACTCCTCAATTCTCTCTTTGGCCATCTCCCCAGCGCTGGCCACTCTCTCCTCTTCTCCCCATCTTGATTCCTTGATAAATCACTTCATCTCTACACTACCCCTTATCATGTCATTCCCCCAGCCATTACTCCCAGCCAAGCTTCAGCCTTGAATCATTCCTGCCAGTGTCATCTGTGGACCTACCATACACATGCTGCTGAACAAAAATGGAGAAAATCACAACTATTCTGATGGAAGCCACTACAAATGTATGTTACCCAACCTCACCTGGGCCCTCGCTGCTACTTGGCAATCTTACTTTACCTCCCTCATAATCTCACTCTTCCAGTCTCCACAGTGGCTCTTCCAAACCTGCTCATCCTTCCTCAAACCTCCCACTCTATCAGCTGAGAACTCTGCTTTATATTTTACTGAAAAAAAAAATGAGGCCATTTACTGTGAGCTTTCTCCTCTCCCCTCTTCTTTATCTTCTATCACTCAGGTACCTTCTGCTCCTCTTCTCCTTCTTCACTCCTGTCTCATAGGATGAGGTGGTTTGACTCCTTATCATATCTGCCTGCTCAAGTGATCTTCAAAAGATTGTCCCCTCTGTTTTGCCTGCTCTCACTGATTTTCAATCTCTTTCTCTGCTGGCTCATTTAGTACTGCCTGTTCACACTCCCATGTCTCCTCTATCCCAAAAAAAGCCCTCCCTTGACCCTTCCAACCTTGATAACCCTCATCCTGTATCTCTTCTGCCCGTTATAGGTAACTCCTAGAAGGCCTGTAAGAGGTGCCTCCACTTTCTCTCCTCTCACTCTCTTCTTAACCCCTTATTACCTGACTTTAGATCTCATCATTCCACCAAAACTACTCTCTCCAAAGTTGCTGATGATCTCTTAGTTGCCAAATCCAATGACCTTTTCTCAGTCCTTATTCTCCTTGACCTCTTTGCAGCCTTTGACACTATTGGTTACTCCACCTCCCTGATAGTCTCTTTTCCCAAGGTTTTTGGGACACCACTTTCTCTTAGCTTCCTTTTACCTATCTGACCACTCCTTCTCTGTCTCCTTTGCTGGGTCTTCTTCCAGACCACTCCTTTTAGTCTAGGTATCTCTCAGGGTTTTGTCCTGGGTCCTCTTTTCCTTCCTCTTCAGTTGGTGATATCATCAGCTCCCATGAATTTAATTTCCATCTCTGCCACTAATGCTTAAATCTGCCTGTCTGGCCCCAAACTATCTGCTGACCTCCAATCTCATATCTCCAACTGCCTTTCAGATATGTCAAACTGGTTGTCTTCTAAACATCTTAAGCTCAACAAGTCCAAAACAGAACTAATTACCATTCTCCATAATCCCTTCTCCACCCCCTTTCCCATTACTCTGGAGCACAGGCTCCCACCCTTGGAGTAACCCTGAACTCCTCACCATCTGTCACCTCACATGTCCAAGTTCTTGCCAGAGCCTGTCGATTTCACCTCTGAAGCATCTCTCAAATATGCTCCCTTCTCTCCTCTGACACTGCCCCCACCCCAGTGAAGATCCTCATCGCCTCACACCTGGACGAGGGCAATGGCCGCTGGGTAGTTTCCCTGCCTCTTTCCCTCTCCAATCCCTACCCCCTCCATTCACCAAAGTGATTTTCCTAAAATACAGGTATGATCATGTTCATTCCCCCCAACAAATAAACTCCAGTGGCTCCCTATTGCCTCCAGGATCAAATACAAAATGCTGTTTGGCACTCTAAGCCCTTCATAACCCAGCTCCTTCCTACCTTTCTAGGCTTCTTATACCTTACACCACAATGGTATTCTTTGATCCAGGAACACTGGCCTGCTGACTCTTCCTAGAATAAGACATTCCTTGTCTCTACTCTGGGCATTCTCTCTGGCTGTCCCCCTTGCTTATTACATTAAAAATAACATTAGCAACTTCGTTTTGCTTTTATTCACCATTTTGTGAAATCAAGTTTCAATTTCTTCTAAGTAACCTGATCATGGGAAGGTCACAACACTCCCCACCCCCACCTCAGAGGCTCCCTCCACCAATAAGAAACCAAATGTCTCAGTCTTTACATCCCGTTATTCCTATTTTTCACTGCCTCCAAAGTATTAACTGTGTAGAAACCAATGGTCAACATCCTTGGCTACCAAGAGCCCTGGACCCAGCTTGTTTCTGACACCACATGCATTGCTAAATAAATTATTATCTGGATGCAGCTACTTGGTTTCTTTATTCCACTGTCACAATATGGAATCAATTAATCAATAAACATTTGTTAAGCACCTATGTGCTATGAACTATGTTAAGCCCTGGGTTTCAAACTACCAAGTCCAAATCCTCCATTTTATAGATGGACACTGAGGCCTTGAAATGGGAAGGGATTTGCTTCCTGATGGAGTCAGAGAAGTAGTCCAAGAGGAGAATCCAAAAGCCCTCCATGGGTAACATCTCCACAAGCTCTGCCAACCTTGTCAGAGGCACTGGCCAGGTCATATACTGATCTTGTGGAAGGCTCTAGGTTAGAAGCCAGGCCTCCTGACTCCCAGTCCAGAGAAGTGGCTGGGTGCCCTTGACCAAGGGCATTGACTTGCAGGTATGGGGGGGAATAACTTCCAGGCATTAGGGGTGATCTACAGGAATGAAGAAAGGCAGGGAACATCCAGAGGCAGGTTTGGACTCAGTTCAATTTCATAACCAAGTGTTGGGCACATGTTCAGATACCTGACCATTGTAACATGAGGATGGTCATTTTCCTGGCCCAGGATTGGGTTGTTGGGACATCAACAAAGATAACATGCTACACAAATGTTGGTAGGTAATATAGAGAAGCTGCTGTTATTATCGTACCTTTTTACATATGAGATGACTTTGGGGGAGGGGGAGTACCTTACCTTGTGTCACACAACTAATGAGGAGCCCAGCTCTGTCCCAGCTCCAAAGCCAGAGATCTTTGTAGGTCCCAGCTTGTTTTCTCCCACAGTGTTTGAATCTCTCCTACTCACTTAGCAGAAGCTATAGAGGTACTAAGTTTGGTCTGTAAATCTGGCAAGCTCCCTGAGGACAAGGTGGGGTTAGCGTTTGTACCTGCCCCAGCACTGGGCACGTAGGACTGCCTCTGTGGGCGGTGACTTCATTGGGCCATCCCACACAGCCCACACATGCACCCTGAGGACAGGGGGTGGCCTTCTTCTGCTTCCTGGCCCTCCCACAGCCCCAGGTTCTCAGCTGGGACTGTAATCTTAATCCAAAATGGCTTTGACTTCAACCCTAACCCTAAATGCACACACCAACCCCTCCCAGGCCTACCTAAAAACAGCTCTGGGGACCACGACTTGAAGTCTCTTCTTCAGGAGGGCCTCAGCTTCCCAAAGTTTCCTCCCCTTCCTTCCACCATAAAAATGGTTTCTGTTTCCTTTTGGGAAAGTGGGGTGCATGGGCCAAGAGGCAAACTCAAAGAGGGGATGGGGGGTGGGGTTTCATATGGCTAGTGGAGAAGAGAACATGAATTTATTAATGTACGTGGCTGGCACTGTGCTGAACACTTTAAAATTATTATGTCCTCTGGTCCTCACAACAGTCCTGGCAGGGAGGGAGATGCTGCTGTTATCCTCACTTTACAGTTGGGCAAACTGAGGCAGGGGTGGAATGATTTGCCCAGGGTCCCACAGCTAGGAAGTATCTGAAGCTGAATTGGAACTCCCGCTCCTCCTCCTCCTCCTCCTCCCCCTCCTCATTCTCCTTCTTTTCCTCCTCTTCCCCCTCTTCCCCAGGGGATGGCGTACCCCCTGAGAAGCTAGGGTTGGCACCCATGGCCTCAAAGGGGTACAGGCAGTGGGAAACAGGCCTCACCAGTATGTGTATATATACCCATATATGTGTATATGCATATATATGTGTACATACATACGTGTGTGTGTGTGTGTGTGTAGTGGTGGTAGAAGGGGTCATAGGAGGTAAGGTAAGGAAGGTAAGCTCCTAAGAAGCCCCTATCAGGATCAAATATTAAATATTCTGTTTGGCTTTTAAAAGCCTCCATAACCTGGTTTTTTCCCAGCTTTCCAAGCTTCTTACACCTCTTCCCCTCCAAGTACTCTACAATGCCTTGACCAGGCCTCCTGGTCACAAGATACCTCACCTCCCAACTCCAGGCATTTTCTCTGATTGTGTCCCATGCCTGGAATACTCTTCCTCCTCATTTCTGCTTCTTGCCATTCAAAGACCCAACTAAAGTCTCAGCTTCTGCTAGCTATTAACTTAGCTAATTCATGGAGCATCCAAGTACCCCAGGTGCTAGGTTGAGTCTTAGGCTCATCAAGTGAAGAAATCCTGCCTAGAGGATGTTGAGAATATAAGGTGTGACTAAGAATATGGGGTGACTCAAAAAGAATGAGCAGGATGAGTCCTTTCATCCTTGACCCAAGGCTGAGAAAAGGAAAGGTTAGAGTGTCAGAGGGACCATGTGGCACAATGCAGTGTGGGGGAAAGGCCAATGGACTTGGACACTAAGGAGCTTTGACCTAGACTTGCTGTATGGCCACGAGCAAGTGACTGCACTTCCCTAAGACTCAGTTTCACAAGAATGTAAACACATCTGCAAAATGGAACTAAATATATGCGGCACTCTCTCTCTAAGTATATATATTACACACACACACACACACACACACACACACACACACACACAGAGCACATCTTTATATATATGAGAGAGAGAGAGCTGAGTATAATTAGCTCCATTTTACAGATGTATATACACAGATACACGTATTCTTGTGTAATATATCTTGTCTTCCCCTTGAAATGTAAGTTCTTTGAGAATAGAGATTATTTCATTCTTTGTACTTATATTCTCAGTGCCTAGAACAATGTAAGACTCTTAGTAGGTAGGTACTTAGTTAATGTTTATTGATTGATGTCTCAACAAATCCACATCTGGGGCCCAGACCATCTGTTGTTACACGTGGAGCTGATACTCACGACCACTTGTATATGACGTTGACCCATCACAATTTAAGAACAAAGTTCTAAATAAATGCTGCCCTGATCAATCCTTTTAATCTCCAAACCATACAGAATGAAGTACTTTCCCAATACAGAGGGTCCCAGTGGGAGGAATAGAACCACATGGGGCTTGTTCAGGGTCCTTTTTCCTACTGCTCTGACTGCTACTGGTGTTGTCCAAGGTGCTTTCCCAGAGCCTAGAGAGGATAAGCTCACATCCTGATACTCTTACTCTGTTAGAAAAAGCAGCTGTTTATCTATCTTTGCCACAAGTCTTAGAACATTAATCATCAAAGAATAATAAGCAGCAAAGGACATTTCCCAGGAATATTTCTAGGGGAACCCATCAAAATAAGGTAGCAGTGAGAATAGGGTGAGGGCCAGGGCTGGGAGCCAGGCTTATGTTGTCATAGATAGAGGGCACTTCCAGATGAGGAAATTCCCTCTACCAGTGCAGATTTACCCCTTCATTTGCAACCCAAAGCCTTAGAGAGTTCCTTAGCTGAAACGGTGAGTCGACTATCCCAGGGTCACAAAGCCAAGAAGTGTCAGAAGTGGGACTCAAACTCAGGTCTTCTTGGCTCTAAGGCCAATTGACTCACCAATGAAAATGCTACTACCAGATTCTGTGGTAGTTCTTTGCAAATAGCAACCCCTTAGGTAGTTACTATTATGGTCATTTTTGGGATGAGTAAACTGAGGTCCAGGGAGGGGAAATAGCCTCCCCAGGATCATGCAGGCAATGAGTGGCTGAGCCAGGTGTTATCCAGGTTCTAGTCCAGTCAAAGCTGGAAGGGTCCTTAGAAATCACCTTGCCTTTTTTTGGGTGTGTCACAGACCCTTGAGGCAGTGAGCCTGGTAAATCCCAGCCCCGTCTTCCAAAGGTTTTAAAAGCATGAAATTAAATGCATAAGATGATGAAGGAAACCAATAGCATTGTTAAAATACCAAAACAAACTCATGGACCTCCTGAAATCTATCCAAGTCTATCTATACCTTTGGGAGTCCTTGGATATCAGTTAAGAACCTCTGCCCTAGTACAACCTGGCCTTGGACAAACATCCCTAATGAATCGTTTTCCAGCCTCTGCTTGAAGGCTTCCAGTGATGATGAGCTAAGCCTGCCCTTCCTACTTTGAGACTCCTCTAACTGGCAGGAAGTTTTTGACTTGCTTTGAGACAACGTTTTCTTCTTTGCCCCTAGTTCCATCCTCTGGGGTCCAAGCTGTGTAAGTGTGATTCCTCTTCACTGAAACAGCTCTCTAAATTCTGGAAGCATCTCTTATTCCCATTGCACCTTGGGCTCTGGTCTAGGGCCCTCCGAGTGATAACCACTGCTCTTCCCAATCATTTGGCTCCCTCTGATTCACAGAACTGAAGTTGTTCACTGTTGTGCTTTCTGTCCCCCAGGCCTGAGCCCTGCTGAGTTGCTTCACTCCATCAGCTGTGGTCCAGCCCACGCTTATTCAGACACGGAGATCTAGTTGAGCGTAGGCGTAACGGAATCCAGTTACAGGGTAGGGAGAGGTGGATGGCACAGTATAAAAAGAAGGACACTGGCTCGCTAGATGTGGTACCCTGGGCAAGTCACTTCCACATCTGTGCCTCAGCTTCTTCATCTGTAAAATGGAGGTGATAATCCTTTCTCAACCTCATGGGGTAGTCATGCTTTGTATATTGATCAATTAATCAATGGACAAGCAATTATTAAGCGTCCTCTGTGTGCTAGGTACCATAAAGATCTGATTCCAAACCAATCAGAACATGAAGGATATTGATCATAAGAGACAAGCTCCATGCTTCTGTTTAAATAAAATGAAAAATTCTGTGAGATCATAAGCCACGGAGATGCTGCTGATTGACAAATCAGAGAAAATTCCTCACTGGGCACTCTCTCCACAGATGAAATTACAGGGACAGTTAAAAAAAAGTTGAGAGCTCTTACACAAGTAAAATCAGTGGAGAGAATATGAAGAGATTATAAAATGGGAAAATATTTGTGCCAACAAGAGGCCTCCCTTAGAACAAAGAAAAAACCAATAGACAAAATGATCATGTCTGATGATGTCTGGGGCCACATTCTGCCCACTAGTCCCTCTCCTCTTGACCAGTGAACACTGCATTCAGTGTTCACTGGAACCATCGGGGGCTTGGCAGTTACTTAGAGCTCAGTTCTTTCTTGGTCAGAGGGTCCTAACCTGGGATCTGTGAACTTGTTTCTGAAAAAAAATGTCTTTTCTCTCTGTTCCTTTTTCTTTTCCCTTTTCTTTCCTTTCCTTTTTCTGCTCTTCCCTTTTCCTTCTTCTTCCTTTTTCTTGTCTTTTCCTTCTTTTATTTTTAAAACTCGTTTTGATTTGATGTCTTCATTTATATTGTTAGAGTCATTCTGAAATTCTTCTGGTTGTGGCCGTTTTGCTCTGCATCAGTTCACAGAAGTTTCCCCACATCTCTTTGAATTCCTCATATTTGTAATTTCTTACTATGCATCAATATTCTATCACATTCATCTAATATAAACTCCCCAAGGACAGGGGAGTTAGGCATGGAGCTTTTCATTTCTCTCTTTGCATCCCTAGAACCTTGCCCAATGCCTGGCACAGAATAGCGTAGATAAATGTTTGTAAAATGGCTAATTGATATAATAGGTTTGTTTCTTTTTTCAGCTGTTTCCCAACTGATTTCCTAATCTGTGCTTCCACAAAGATTTCTGTAATGACTATGCTGGTATATATTGACTCTTTGTTTCTGTCTTTCATGTCCTTTGGCATCTTCCTGTACCTAAGGCATGGCACCACTGAGTCAAAAGCAGGTGGAAGGAGGTAGTTTCTCAATGGATCCAAATAAGAAATCTATAAAATAGGTAGTGTCAGGTAACCCAGTGTAGTGGAAAGACTTGAGTTCCAATTCTACCTCTGACACTTATCAACCGAGTGACCATGGGCAAGTTCTCTGAGCCTCAGTTTCCCTTTCTGTCAAGTCAGGATAATAATACTCACTGTACTTGTTTCCTGGGGTTTTTGTGAGGATTTGATGAGGCAATGAATGTAAAGTGCTTTGCAAATCTTAAAGTGCTGTAGAAATGTCAGCTATTTCTATTCTCCTTTGCTATATGGGGAAACTGGCAGAAAGAGGGACTTATCCAACATCACAAAGCTGGTCTGTGGTAGAGCATGAAATTTATTCCAGAATTTCTGACCCCATGACCAGGATACTGTCCACTCTAGCACCATGACTATGTTTATTATCTGGTATATAAAGGAGATGGACAAGATCAAAGTCCTTCCCAGCTCTGACTTTGTGACTTCATCCACACAGGTTAGATCTTATCCCTCATATACTTAGCCTAGAAGTAAGCATCCATATGTCTATGATGTTTGAGCCCTGAGCAGAGGAAATAAGGAAATATTATCTGGAGATCATTTCTAAACCAAGGCTTGGATAACAATGATAAATGATCTAATAGTGAAAAGAGGAGATGTTGAGTAATACACCTACTCATCCCTGAGCCATAGCACAGAAAGGACAGAGCTGGAAAGGACTCCAGAGATAAGGACATCCAAGCCCTATTTCAGAGTTGCAGGGAGGTCACATTTAGCTGGTACACAGTAAATGCTTAATCATTGCTTGTTGGCTAGATGGCTTCCTAGCTGGTACACAGTAAGCACTTAATCATTGCTTGTTGGCTAGATGGCCTCTTAGCTGGTACACAGTGAGTGCTTAATCATTGTTTGTTGTTGGCTAGACAGCCTCTGAGGTCCTTTCTAGCTGTAGTTCTAGGGTCCTATTATCATTTATAGTGTTTTCCTTACAGAGTTTTGAGATTCAAATGAGATAACATATGTAAGGGATTAAAGATTTATTTTTTAATTTATATATACATACATATATATATATATGAATTTTTTTTCTTGGGGGCGGGAGGCAGGGCAATTGGGATTAAGTGACTTGCTCAAGGTCACACAGCTAGTAAGTGTATCAAGTGTCTGAGGCCAAATTTGAACTCAGGTCCTCCTGACTCTAGGGCCGGTGCTCTACTCACTGTGCCACCTAGCTGCCCCCGCAATTAAAGATTTAAAACCATAGAAACATTCAGTTTTATGATGGCAAGATGAGATAAAATCCCAGTTCTAGAGGTGGAAAGGCTCTCAGAGGCCATGTAGTTCAACCCCCATATTTTTATAGTTTAGGAACCTAAGGCAGAGGAAGCTGAAATTATTTGCCCAAGTCGACACAGGTAGTAGGTGGCAGCACTGGCAAGGGAACCCATGTCCGCCGACTTCAAATCCAGTGTTCTTTTGAGTGTGAGACAGAAATAGGTGTTCCATATTTGCCTCATTTTGTACATTGAGTACCTACCTACTTCCTCCTTTGAAGGAGAGCCCAGATATGAGCCAGTGCCTAACCTCTAAGTAATTTGCTTCTGGGGCACTGAGGTTGGGGGTTTAACAAACCAGAGTGTGAGTAAAGGGAGCCTAACCTTCTTGTTAGATGTCAGATTCTCCCAGCACTGAATCCGGTCTGGAACAAATGTATAGGGCCAGCGTAGAGGGGACCTTTTACAAAGTAGGGAGTGAGCATAGTGTCCAGCCCCCTCAATGCCTCAGAGGTAATACGATGGCAATGGGAAAATCCTAGAATTGTAGTTTGAGAGCTGAGAAAGACTTTCTAGAATGTCTATTCCATTCCCGGTGGTAAGGGGGGAGGACACAGAGGCTGAGAGATGCTCAGTGACTTGCATACAGTTGCACAGAGATAGAGATGAGGGGCACTTTCAAATCCAGGGCTCTTTCCTCTGCTTTTCCCAGAACTACTCAATTTCCTGAAGTAATAGCAGCTAGTATTTATTTATTTAAATTTAATCAATTTAATTTATTTAAATTTAATTTATCTAAAACCATAAGGTGGTTTACAAAGTGCTCTTATATACATTATCTTATTTGATTCTTACCACCACTCTGTGTAGGAGGGGCTGTTATTATCCCCATTTTACAGATGAAGAACCCGAGTCTCATAGAAATTAAGGAACTTGCCCATGGTCATAAGGGATAGTAGATGTCTAAGATAGAGTTTGAACCTGCCTCTTCTTTTCCTGATCCATGAGGACCAGGCAGTTCGGCTGTACAAGGTGCATAGATGAGAAGTCATCAGTACCTTGAAGAGCACTACAAGAAGCAAGGTCTTGTCTCTTGGGGATGGGTCCAACTGAACTGGTTCACCTCAGCAAGTATTTATTAAGCACCTACTATATACCAGGCAGGTGCAGCTGAATAGCCCTGTGTTTGAAGTTAGGAAGACTCATTTTTCTGAGTTCAAATCCATCCTCAGACACTGGCTGTGTGATCCTGGACAAGTCACTTAAACAAGGTTGCCTTAGTTTCCTCATCTGTAAAATGATAAACCACTTCAGTACCTTTGCCAAGAAAACCCTAAATGGGATCACAGAGAGTCAGACATGACTGAACAACAGCACCAACCATATGCCAGGCACTGTGCCAGGTGCCAGGGATACCCGTAGAAAGACTTAAATGAAATAGTCTCTGCCCTCAAGGAGTTTACATTGGCCTAGAGGGAAACAAGATGGAATCTTTCCCACTGTAGATGATACAACCCGAATTTAAGAAGTAATATGGTAAAATGCAAAGTGTGAATGGGCAGGAATCTGGACCCTGGGCTTGGAAGCCCAGCTCTGTCATTGGCTGTTCCTCTGATCTTGGTAAGCCCCCTTTCCTCTGGGCCTTAGTTTCCTCTTCTACAGAGTGAAGGGGTTGGGCTAGATGATCCCCAGGATTACTTCCATCTCTAAGACCTTAAGTGTCTCTGGGTCTGTCTCTTCCTTTCTTTCCCACTTATTTCCACCTCTTGTCCCTTTCTCCATCAATACTTAGCATAGTGCCTGGCACGTAGTAGGTGCTTAATGAATGTTTGTTGATCAATCGATCGACACCCATGCTTAGGAATCACCAAATCACCCATGACATCATGTTAAACTTAAGGCAGGGACTGGGACAAGGGCTTCATCTCTTTTCTACTCATCATGGAAAAAGAATTGCTCTCATCTCAGAGCGGGTCTGTTCGGTATTGCTTAAGTGGCTGCAGTTTTATTGGTGGAGTCTCTAAATGGGCTTGGATTCTGTCCTATAAAACTCTGTTATTGCTGGCTAATTTTACCTAACTCTTAATGATGATACCTGTTTTATTTTACAAGCACAGTGCCCCCTCCACCATGCCACATGAGAAGTTTAGCCCCGTTGTGCTCTGTCAGAACATGTCTCAGCAGTTGGTAGATTCATCCCAATGATCTGTTGGGAGGCTTGAATCTTTGATAATCCAGCTGCTGCAAAGTGTACCTGGGAAACATCTTCAACATTTTTGATATTCCACCTACCTTGTTGTTTCAGTCCCCACCACAGATCCCAGCCCCTCTTTGGTTTAGGAGATAGGGCATAGGCTTATAGACTGAACTGGAAGGGACTTTAGAGGCCAGCTAGTCTCACTACGTCACTTTACAGATGAGGAAATTGAGGCCCAGGGAGGTACATTGGATTTCCCAAGGTTATATAGGCAGTATAGGACAAAGGGCAGGATTTGAACCTGGGATCTGGGACTCCAAAGTCAGCCTTTTCTCCATTGTATCGTGGTACTTATAGTTTAGTGTGTTGCTTTGGGAAGTGATTTGATTGGTCAGCAGTGCTCTGGAGATGAACCTTCCTGAATTTGCTGGCAAAGCATGGGGAGACAAGGTCTATATTTGAAGACAGAGGACCTGGATTCAAATCTCGTTTTGTTACTTACTAGCTTTTTGGCTTTGGGGAAATAATTTAACTTCTCTGTGCCTCAGTCTGTGCATCTGTAAGATCCAGAGACTGGACTGTCCATAACAAACATTTATTAAGCACCTACTATGTGCCAGTCACTGTGCTAATCACTAGAGATACAGAGCAAGGCAAAAATCCCACAACTTAATGGGGGAGATGGAATGCAAAGAGCTACATACAAACAGGACATGCACAAGTTAATATGGAGACCTCCTTAGAGGGAAGGTACTAAGACCGAGGAGGATTAGATAAGCCTTCTTGTAGAAAGTGGGACTTTGACTAAGACTTGAAGGAAGCTAGGGAAGCTTTGAGTGGAAATGAGGAGGGAGAGAGTTTAGGGGCAGCCAGGGAAAATGGTAGCAGTAGGGAGACGGACTGTCTTGTAGGAGCAGGGAGGCCAGTGTAATTGGGTCACAGAGGACATGGAGGGGAGTAAGATGGAAAAGACTGGAAAGTGGAGAGGGCCAGGCATGAAGGACTGTGAGTCACAGAGGACCATATCTTTGATCCTGGAGGCCATAGGGTGTCACTGGAGATGGTCAGATCTGCTCTTTAGGAAGGTCAGTTTGGCAGCTGAGTGGAGGGTGCACTGGAATGGGGAGAGATCCCAGGCACATTGAGAACACCTGCTCTAGAGTATGAGCAAAATGTCCAAAGAAACAGCCCAGTGAGGGAGAAAGGACATGATCCAGAATCTAGTCCTTACTCCCTGTATGACCTTATATGAATTGTTCCACCTCTCTGATGCTCATCTGTGAAAACAAGGGAGGTCAAGGATGAGAGAGGAGAATTTGGAGCCAATGACCTGGATTCACATCTGAATCTGTCACTGTCTGTTTCTGTGACCTCAGGCAAGTCCATTGGCCTTTTTGGGCTTCACTTTCCCTTTCTGTAAAATGAGGTGTTTGGACTAGATGGCCTCTAAGGGCCTGTCCAGCTCTAAAGCTATGTTCCTATTCTAGAGGATTGGTCCATGTACAGACCAATATGGTATTGTACCCATTTTACAGATGAACAAATTAAGGTGAAAGACCCAGATCTCTTGACACTCAGTTCATTGCTCTTCTTGCCACAAGTAGGGGAGTGATGTAATCAGAGCTGTCCATGAGGAAAATGGGTCAGGCAGCATGTGCAGGCTAGAAAGGAGGGGGAGAAATTAGAGATAGGGAGATAAATTAGGAGGCTAATTCAGACAAAGGGAGTGGGAGTGGAGTCATGACAGAATTTCAGAACTGGGAGGGGCATTGGAAACCAGTTAGTCCTATCCATAAGAACACAAGGATCCCCTTTACCCTGCACCCAACCAATGGCGGTCCATCCATTGCTTAAAAACACTAAGGAGACTCAGATGGTCCTAACAATTAGAGCTGTCCATAAGTAAAATGGATTGTCTTGGGACATATATAATAGGCTCTTCCCTGGAGGTCTTCAAGCAAATGCTAGCAGGTTCCTTATACCACAGGGAGGGGTGTGAGGTTGGCATCTTGGGATCACGGCACAGAGAGCTTCGAATGCCATGTGAAACCATTTGGATTGCCCTGGGTTGTTTTTGCATTCTCGTTGCATTTTTTTGCAGTTCATGGCTGCCTATACATTCAAGTGGAGTTCTGTTCCATTTCTATGTTGTATAATTTTACATATTCTGTCTTTGTTCATGTTTGTTGGTGCTTTAGTTTATCAATAAAAAAAGAAAATTTAAATGAATGTTTAAGTGCTTGGTATACTCTAAAAACCACTACCAGCTGGACTTGTGTGTTGTTAAAAAAAATTGTCTCATTAGCATGGCTTTTGTTTCTTTTGAGTGGAAGTACTTTCAGCTGTTAAGTGCTAAGCCCCAGGCCCAGGGCCCTATCAGGTGTGAAACCTGTGTGGGTGTGGATTGGTGACTTAGGAGGGGCCAGCTCGGGAACCAATGGTCTCTGGTCATTGAGGCAGTGCTTGAGAATGCCGGAAGCTCGGCTG
>CM053623.1:233423579-233440643 GCA_028646595.1 Phalanger gymnotis
TTCCCTCAGAGACTCCTTGTGAGGTAGGGGGAGGGAGGATGATGAGCCCCCCTTTATAGGTGAGGAAGCCAAGGCCCAGAGAGCACAAAGAAACTTGCTCAAAGTCATACAGCTTAGTAAAGGAAGTGTCAGGACTCAAACCCAGGATGCTTGATGTCAAGTCCAACACTCCTTTTACTTTTCCATAGTCCAGACTCTGGTCACATATGGACGACAGGACCTGGCCCCCAAGATGGGAGAGTTTTTGGTGACCTCGAACTACTCTCTTCCCCTCTCTGGCCTCAATTTCATTCTCTATAAAATGAAGAAGTTGGACTAGGTGGCCTCTAAGCTTCCTTTCAACTGGAAATCTATGATCCCAAATC
Organism: Phalanger gymnotis; assembly: GCA_028646595.1. Taxonomy (NCBI): domain Eukaryota; kingdom Metazoa; phylum Chordata; class Mammalia; order Diprotodontia; family Phalangeridae; genus Phalanger; species Phalanger gymnotis. Next base: position 233,423,945 of record CM053623.1, read on the forward strand.
ATAGTGTCTCTGAGCTTCAGTTTCCTCTTTTGTAAAGCAAGGATAACTCATTTTATAGATAAGGAAATTGAGACAGACAGGGTTAAGTGATATTCCCAGGCATTACGAAAGGCATCGACGTGGTCTCTTCGCTGGAGAAGGAAATGGCAAACCACTGTGGTATCTTTGATAAGAAAACCCAAAATGGGTCCATGAAGAGTCAGACATGACTGAAATGACTGAATAGAAACAACACTGAACATATAGTATGTTCCGGGCACTGAAATGGGCTCTGGGGATGGAAGTAGAATGAACTACTGCAGACTTGGAGGAGTTTTAGGGGCCTTTTCTGGGTTCCAGGTTCTGTGCTGTGAGCAGGGTACCATAGGGTCATAGTGGAAGATAATGGCTCATTTTTTTTTTTACAAATTTTGCTTAGTTCCCTATATATTTGAGAAATGAGGCCTTTATCAAAGAAGCTTGCTGTAAAATTCCTTCCCCTCTACGAGCTTTTTTTCTGCCTGAAACACTCTCCTCTCCCTGCTTTTTCCCTACATCTCTAACTACTCCTACTTAGTCTTTCTCTCTCCTACTTCCTAAATGGGAATTTTGGCTTTGGGTATTGTCTTTGGCTTGCAAGAAACCCTGGGACTCAAAAGCACTAACTATCTTCCCCTGGAGTGTTTAGGGTTACCTCCAACTTGACCCAGCATACCCTGGAGCCTGCCTGTATTCCTCCTCATTGCTGCTGACAGAGTCCTCTTCACACCACCTTCCTTCCTTGTCATTGATTCTACTTTCCAAGTCTCTCCCACGTTTGTTTCCTGTTCTCCACTCCTACTGAGAGCACCATCAATCTGGCCTCATCATTTCTTATCAGGATCATTATATTAGCCTATTAATTCACCTCCATGTCGTCAGTCTCTCTCTTCTCCAATCCATACAATGTGTGCTGCCCAAGGAATGCTCCAAATACACAGGCTTGATCATGGTACTCCGCAGCTCAAAAATCTTCAATGGCTCTCTGTGGCCAGAGGATAAACTTGAAATCCTTAGACTGCTGAAAGAGGCTTTCCATAATCTGGTCCCACCATGATATTCTCACATCTCTCTCTCTTTCCTGCTTTGTGTGTTCTTTGTTTCAGACAAATTGGATTATTCACTTTTCTTGGAGTTTTTTCCCTGCCACATTATTTTTTTTGGGGGGGGGGCGGGGGCAGGAATTAGATTTCAATGGCAAAGGATGGGGGAGATTTTCCCTACCAATGCCTCTTGTTTTGTCTTAAGAGAGTTAGCTGGGGTCAGGGGACTTGCCAAGAGCCACACAGCCTTTGGTGTCAGAGATGGGCCTTTAAGTCCATTCCACTTCTGCCTCAGACAACTTCCTAGTGGTTGGACCCTAGGCAAATCACTTCCCTTGCTGGGCTTAGTTTCCTCATTTGTTAAAAGAGGGGGTTGGATTCCAGTTCCATTCCAGCTCTAAGAGCAGGATCCTGTGATCACTCCATCCATTTTCCACTTGCTGAAATCCTGCCTGTCCTTTGAATCCCAGTTCAGATGCCATTTCTTTGATGAAACAGAAGTTTGTGAAGTGACTTATGAATCTTAAAAATGTAAAAGAGATAACAGGTTCTGCTCCTGCCCTGGCACTCTGCTGTATCCACCCACATCTCTATACATGTGAGGGTATGCACACATGTGACACCAAGACCACAATGTTCCATTCAGACTGGGAAGTTGGTCTGCTTTATGGCATTTTTCCTTCATGGTGACTGGCATATTATTTTTCATCTTTTCTCCTTCCTCAGGTATTACAAAGGAGGCAGTCATCCCAAGCTTGCTCTGTGGGGTAACCTCATCACCTAGCTCTCTAATTTGGCCAACTGGCAGTAACCGAGGAAGAAATGGTGGTAGTGAGGAAGCAGGAAAGTCAGAAGGAGCATATATCAACTGGACAGTGCCCAGGGTGTTGGTCAGAGACATAACAAAATTTGAGCTCCTGTCTCCAGACCTTGAAGCAGGTAATGCTAATTTATCCATCCATCCAGCCAGCCATCCTTCCATCCATCCATCCATCCATCCATCCATCCATCCATCCATCCATCCATCCGTCTGGAAGGAATTAATCAATCAATAAGCATTTATAGGGGGCAGATAAGCATCACAGTGGATAAAGCGCCAACCGTGGAGTCAGGAAGACTCATCTCTCTGAGTTCACATCTGGTTTCAAACACTTACTTGGCTGCGTGGCCCTGTGAGTTTATGACCAAACAAGAGATGGAGAGGGTCACAGGAAATAAAATAGATGATTTTGGTTACATGAAATTAAAAGACTTTTTTTTTACAAACAAAACTAATGCAGCCAAAATTAGAAGGAAAACAGGAACCAGGTTCCCTCTCTCTGTTCCCACCAAATTAATTTGCTTTTGGTCTTAGAGGGATGCCCATAGTACTTGTGTTGCATCTCTCCTTACTTTTTGTTATGGTCATACTAATTCATCACATCCCTATTGATAATAGTTGGTAGAGGGGGACCTGGGTTCTCCAAAGCTTTGCCATTTGCGTTCTCATATTGGCAGCTTCTCCATACCAGGCTAGGGGAGTTTCGAGAGCTGGCCCAATGATGGACAGTAGGCCAGCTGTCTGAGGGCCCAGTCTGTCTTACCTTAGCTGTTGAGGTTCACTGTGTCCAGGGAGATCCATTTTGTAGTCACAGAAACTCTTGAAGACCATGGTTGAAGTTATAAAAGGGTCAGAGTGGAGAGGACCCTCATGATTGAGGTACGGGAACTCCTTATAGCAGCAAAGGCCTCCAGAGTAGCAATAATAATATTGCTAATATTATAATAATTGCTAATATAATATATATAATATATAATATAATAAATAATATAATAATAATATTAATAATAATGACTGTTATTATCAGAGTTTCTCTTTCCATGATAATCATGGCTGACATTTATGCTTTTATTTTGGAGGCCCCATGATGCAGTAGAAGGAGCTCTGGATTTAGAATCAGTGGACCTGAGTTTGAATCTCAGATCTTCCACTTGCTACCTTTGAGATCTTGAATAAGTGATGTCACTGCCCTGGGCCTCTGTGGAATGAATGGTTTGGATGGGATGGCACCTAAAGGTCCCTGTTAGCTTGAAATCTGGGATACTGTGTGCAGGTAGGCACCATAAGTATTATTATCACTGGTTTACAGAAAAGACAATGGAGGCTCAGAATAGTTACCTGACTTGGTCATCAAGGCTGGCAAGACAAATCTTGGGATCCAGACATCTCAGTTTAAGTCTTGATTCTGAAATTTAACTAGCAGTATGACCTTAGGCAAGTCATTGGCCTCTCTGGGTCTCAATGTCTTTATTTATAAAATGGACGGTGATAACTGTCTCTGTATTTCCTTCCTCCCAATGAGTAAAGAGCTTTATAAACCTTTAACTGTTGGAGAAATGGGCAAGCAACTTTCTTCAAAATTGGGGTTCATGGAGCAGGCAAAGTAAGGCCTCTTGACCACTAAGGGGACCTAGCTAGATTTGTGTCTGGTATGCAGCTCCTTGACAGTGACTGTGGCATTGGGAGATGCTTGGAAGGAAGTGTCTGAGCTCCGCTGAGCCCTGATAAATGGGTCTCTTGGGTGACAACGAGCCCTGACCCCATGGCTTGTTTTTTTAAGGCTCATTTGGGGACAAGGGAGAGGAAGGGGACAAGCCATGAGCTTGGGCTCTTCTGAGTGGAATGGTTTTGTATTGAATGATCCTTGGGCTGGAGAGTTAGTCCCAAGTCTACTCACTTTCTATCAAGCTTAGCGACTGTCTAAAGCAAGTCCCTTCTCTCTGAGCCACAAGAAAATGAGCAGGTTAGACTAAGTGATCTCCAGGTCCTCTTCCCATCTTGACATTTTGTATTCCAGTGTTCCTCCTAGTCATGACCTTCCTTGTTTTATAGACTTGTCCCAGCTTTGAGGTTCTAGGCTTCTCAAATGCCCCCATGTGTTGTTGTAGCCTTGCAGAAGTCATGTGAAAAACCCAATGGAGTCTTTGCCCATTTTTCCCGATCAATACCTGGCCAAGTGCTGACCTACACTCTCCTGCCCTGCACGCTGCCTTTGGAGTATGTGTACTTTAAGACGAAGAGGTGAGTGAGATCTTGTCCCTGGCAAGAGACACAGTGAGGTGGGGGCTGGACACTTTGACAGTGAATAAGTTCAAACTTTTAGGGACATGGGTAATACAAACTACTACTGTCATTATTACAATAATTCCTATTTTGATCACATTTTAAGGTTTGCGATAGGAGGAGAATGGAAGGCGTTGGGCTTCGGGGAGAGCCTAGCAGAGGCTGGGCATCATAGCTTGAGTGAGTCAAGGCAGCTTGGGCTTGTTAGCTTTCTCTAAGAGGTCTCCACATTGGAATAGTGGGCAGCAGAAAATGACTTCTGAGGACCCAGTTTGAGGATCAGCTGGCTGGGGCCAAGGGAGGTCAAAGTGTCAAGAAAGTCTAGAAGTTATAACCAAAAACAGACATTAGAAAATAGACCCTTGCACTGTAAAACAGAGCATGACTTGAAATGACCTTAGAATGTAGAATGTTAGGATGTAGAACACAGACTTAGCACCAGAAGGGAGCTTAGAACAGGGAATATCAGGGTTGGGAGAGGCCTTAGAACAGGGAATGTCAGAACTGAGAGAGAGCTTAGAACAGGGAATGTTGCAGCTGGGAGGGAGCTTAGAACAGGGAATGGCAGAGCTGAGAGGGGCCTTAGAACAGGGGATGTCAGAGGAGGGAGGAGCCTTTCAGGTCTTGTCTATGCATCTCTTTTTACAAATGAGAGAACTGAGGCCAGAGAAAGGACTTGCCTTTACTTGCTCATGGTCTCCCTAAGGCTCTCATGTCATTGTCAGCCCTGGGGAGGCTGACTGTGCTGTTGACAGTCTTCATAGATCCATAGGCACTTCAGTGTCGTTCTGCTCCTTCTCCAGGGTCTGAGCCTTCTTTCTCTTCTTCAGACTGTAAGTCCTTCATTCTTTTAGCCTTGATTGATCAATGTCTTCCCAGCCTCCCTGGGGCATCTGGTGGGAGCTCCTTTCTCCCAGCCCTTAGCTCAGATCTAATGTCCCCTTTGTTCTAATTTTGGCCTAGATGCCAATTTCTCCTTTAATTCACAGCATCATAAATTTGAAGCTGGAAGGGCGCTTATATGGTATTCTATCTGACCCCCCTCATTTTCCATAGGAGAAAACAGGCTGAGGGGTTGAGTGACTTGCCTAGGGCCACACAACTGGTAAGTGTCTGGAGCAGGACCAGGCTTGGTGCTTTATCCTCTGCTGCCTCTCCTTGCTGCTGACTCACAGGCCCTTCCTCCCCATCTTTTGCAGGTTAGTAAGGTGGATTCCAGAGGCCCCCAGAGATATTGGGTGGATGCATCAGGAACTCAAGAAGTTTGGTGGTTTTGTCTTCTCTGAAGTGACAGACAGACTTCTGGGGGCGGTGTGGTAAGTGGGGGTGGGAGGCAGAGTGTGCTGGACCAAGGCCTCACGTACTCGCTGTCTCCCTAGGGAGTCCTTCCAGCTCCTCTGTCTATGCTCAGGCCACCCCAGTGAGAAACAACACACACCAATGCTCACTTTTCTCTTGGCCCCCGCTTTCTCCCCACCTCCTGTTCTATCCCTCTCATCTCTTGGGGATCTAGAGCCGACATTTTGTCAGAACCCATCAGTTCACAAAGGGGTAAACAGAGGCCCTGAGAAGGGAAATGACCCACTAAGGATTATACAAAAATCAGGAGCAGCTTCCCTCACTCAACCCCATCATTCTTTCCTCTGCACTATCCCACAAAATCTGACTCCTTTCAGATTTTCTCAAGGGGAACATGATTTCAGATTTCCTCACCAATAGCTGCCCAACACTGCTGATGTGTTCTGGAAATTCCACTGTTAGGACCTTGGCTGAGTTTGATAGTGGTGACACCACCCCTTGATGCCAAGGGCCCCCCAAACACCTCCCCAAACTGTTTTCCTTCTTCCCAGGGGACCAAGAGGGGACTTGAAGCCCAGGTTCATCTATCCAGAGCTGGGAGAGATCTCAGAGACCAGGTAATCAAACCCTTAACCTGAACAGGAATCATATCTACATTAGCACAGAGTCTGGTGCATAGTAGGTGTTTAATAAATGCTTATAGATTGATTGGCTGATAGATTCTAAACAAGAAGTCACCAGCCTCTGGTAGGGACTTCTGCTGATGGAGAGGAAGTTCACACCACCTCTCTGGGCAGACCCTTCTACTTCAGAACAGCTTTGGTTTCCCAAATCTACCTCCCTTTAATTTTGGGCCTTTGGTCTAAATTCTGCTTTGTTAGGCCCAGGAAAACAAGCAAGAGCTTGAAAAGAGGTCATCTCCTCATTTTACAGAGAGGGACACTGAGGCACAGAGATCACAGTGAATAAAATAGCTGTGTGCTTCAGTGGGTATAGTTCTGGCCTTGGAGTCAGGAAAACTTTAGTTCAAGTCCTGCCTTAAACTTACTAGCCTGGGTGACCTTGGGCAAGACACTTAACATCTCTATGCCTCAGTTTCCTCATCTGCAAAATGGGGAGAATGAACACCTACCTCATAGAGGTGTTGCAAGGAAGAAATAAGATAACATTTGCAAACTTTAACACATTACATCAGTGCAAGTGATCCAGACCCTTGTTGGACTTTGTGTTCAGGGCTCCCTTCTATCACCCTGCAACTCCTCCTGCCTTCATGATAGCCCTTCAGATAACAGAGGATGGCAAAAATGCCTCCAAGCTGGCAGCCAGCATGTAGTAGCTCCCAGGAGAGAAGGCTTAGAAGGGTCACTCGACAGGCCTTCCAGTGTCTGAAGGGCTTTCCTGTGGGAGGTTTCACTTGTTCCCACAAGACAGACTGGGGAATCACTGATAGGGGTGGAGGGTGGGGAGGGAGAAGAAGTTACTGAAAGGCAGAGTTTGGCTCAGTATACACTTCCTAACAATCATGGCTGTACAAAGTTTGAATGGGCTGCCTTGAGAGGTGATAAGCTCCCCATTACTGGAAGACTTCAAATGAGGAATGCTTCAAAAGTCATTACTGCTCAGGTTTGGGTTGCACCGGATGCTCTCTGGGTCCCTTCAAACACTGTGAATGTATGATTCTATTTAAACCAGAGTCCTGATAGGCGGAAACTGATGGACCTGATGGCCCTTCCTTTCTTTCCAGGTTGCAGAATCTCTCTTCCTCTGGTTCTTCCAGCGTGAAGCAGCCACTCCCTCCACAGCCAGACTTGTGGAACCCTGACCACTCCAAGATGCGCATTTCCTTGGCAGAGATTGTCCTGCCACCCCAACCACTGAGGGCTTGAGCTGGCTGACATGGCAGCAGGGCCTTTGGAGTCATTGTCTTTCCTTCCTCCTCAGATCCTCTGTCCTTGGCCAGAGAACACCCAGAGTGGGGAGTGCCTGTCAGCCAGCCCTGGCTCCTAGGAGTGCTGTGTGGCTGGGCAATGGGCACAGTTCTCTAATTGTGAGATGCCCTGGAGGATGCCTTCTGTTTGTGGACTTTCTGTGCCTAGGTCTGCCCCAGTTAGGGTTCCACAGTACTTGTGGGCTGAAATGAACCTGCTCTGGTGCCTGGCACATAGGAAGTGCTCAATAAACACATATACATTGGTTAATGAGTTGATTTTGTTTTGACCCCTCATCCTTCACTGTTCACGGCATCCCTCTGCTCACATTTCCCAATAGTTTTGGCCTACATGGTAAATTTCACCTCCTTTTGCCTGGCATTCAAGACCCTCTACCATTGGATTGGACCTGATCTTTCCAGCCTTATCTTATGTGATGACTAGCCAGGCTCTACATAGTCCAGGCAAAATGGAGAGCCTCGATTTCCCCAGATGTGGCTTGCACTTTTCCAACTACCTGCCTTTATTTACACCATTTCCCATGTCTGGTGTGTCAGTCCCTGCCTTCTGTTCTTTAAAACCCAACTCAGATGTTATTTCCTCCATGATTCCCCCCAGTGAGGGAAAATTTTTCCCTTCAGAACTCATGGAACATTTTCTTTGCATCCCTTTCATGAGACTAATCTACATAGGCATTGAGGCCTTCCTTGAGGAGTGCATTAGAAGGGAGCAGGTGGGCTTTCTAAACTCTGTTCTATAGGTGACAATATTGTCTGAAAGGTAGAGAGCATCCAAGATTCCACTGGGCTTAGATTAGTGACTAGAAAATCCTAACTCTCAGTAAAGTGAACAAATGTCCTCCTCTCAACAAGGCAGCCCCTGGGCATGTGTTCAAGTTGGACAAGATGCACTGAAAGACCTAACAAGAGAGATAATATTGTTTGTGCTTCTAATGATTACTATCAAGTGTATCATAAGACTGTGATATACAGGCTCACTAAAGGGGGGTGGCAAAGTCATGGAGGAGGGCTAGCACCATGCAGTTTAAAGATGGATCTTCAGATGTTCCTGTTCATGGATAACAACATGTTAATAGGAGTAAAATGAAGCCCAAGAGCTTACTGCCAAGAGACCCCAAAATGAGTTCTGTTAACACTCAAAAGAATTTGGTCTGATGATTCACACTGAAAAAACCAAGTGGACGAAAGATGTTTGTGGTCCAGATTGTCATATGCAGTTGGATGGTCAGCCTATAGGGTTGGCTGATGATTATGTACGTCTTGGACAGACACCATTAATGGACAATGAACTGGCCCTCCTAGATTTCAACTAGTGAGGAGGAGGGAAGGATGGATCACCTTTGGGAGATCACATAGTCCTTTTAATGACTCCAAACTTCTCTCTGAAACAAATGTCTGTCTTTACACCATTAATCGTGTATGACTTTGAATCATAGAATCCTATATCTGTAAGGGCAAGGGACCTTGGAAGCTGTCTAGTTCAAACCTTCACTTCACAGATGAGGAAACTGAGGCCCAGAGGGGTAACTCTAGAATCAATGCTTTTTTCACCATGCTATTGTGGAATACCACTGGAGCTATAACTAGGCTGGAGTGAATGGGGCTTTGCTCCAGAGCTATAAGTTGTGGGTACCACTCCCTGTTAAGAATTGAAGTTGAAGATCAGCCAAAGATAAATGGAGAGGTGTGTGGTGGGCATTAGCAAGTGGCAATACATTAAAAAGAATTGCATAGTAGAAGTGGTGGAGAGGATGCCATCAGGAAAATGTGACTGAGAGAAAGGATAGACTGACCGTGGAGTAAGAATGAAAGATAATTGATGGGGAGCCCGTGTGCTCCACTGGCATCCATGCAACGTCAGAAGATGTAGAGGGAGACCTCTGTCTGGGGCAGATCTATGGGAGGCTATGAGCAAGAGTTGGACAGAATGGGAAGGCACAGATGGGCTTGAATAAATGAATGTCCCTACCAGAGAAATCACAGATCCTCTGATGTATCAAAGACAGCTCCTCATTTTTACTTTTCTTTCTAAGTAGCAATTGATGTCCTAAAGAGCTAAATTAGCCAGTGGCTTCCTGTTTGTTAGATTATAGTCAATTTCATTTTCGTGTGTGTGTATGTGCGCGCGCACACGTGTGTGTGTGTATGTGTGTGTGATATTTGGTCCTTGGTATGTCTAGTGCCTCTCAACTCTTTTCCTGAAGAAAGTATCCACGAGATAAAGCTTTTTTCTGGTTTCATAAGTGTGAGGATGTCCAACCAAACCAGGTTAATTCCTCCAAGAGTTTCTGGACTCATTGACCAGAGAACTCTCACCCTCATGGTCTACGTTTGGTAGAAGGAGGTAGCTTGGGCAGCTCTGAGCAATTTCCCTGGTGGATCCAGGCACTTGATTCCTCCCCTTTGCTTCTGGGCCTTGCTGCTGGATCATCGCAGAACCCTGATGAAAAGTCTCAATGTGCTGTCAGGGCATTGAAACCATGGGCCCCAGTGAATTCCATTTGGATTATACATTTGGACGTAAGCAAAGTTAGAAAAAAAGATAATGCTGCCTTTATCTCAACCGTGAATGGAAAAGAAACTTCTATTTATTGAAGAAATAGACTTATAATATATTGTTATTACTATATGCATTTCACAGATGAGGAAATTGAAGGCTAGCCAGTTTATTGACTTGTTCAAGGTAACATCTCCTAAGTGATGGTGTTCTGGCTTCTAGGCTAATGGCCATTCTTATGGGGAACAATATAGATGAAGCTGTTTATTTATTTATGCAACAGAAAGCAATGCAATTAAAATGGGTAGAAATTTTACCAACAGGGAAAAATACTTTATTTTATTAGAGATAAAAACTTGGCCTTTAAAATATACAAAGAAATCATATAATTCAAGGAAAACATTAAGCCAACATTTTTTGAAAGGTGAAAAACAAATTTCAAACAGTTAGTTGAAAAGCTGTGCAATCTCCTTAATAATCTAAGAAATGTGAATGACAATTAATAACTCTGACATATGACCTCACATCCACAAAATAGGCCTAAATTAGAATAAAAAATGTCAGAGCTGGGAAGGGCCTTAAACAGGGAATGTCAGAACTGGGAAAGGAGCCTTAGAACAGGGCATGTCAAAGCTAGGAAGGGCCTTAGAACAAGGCATGTCAGCTGGGAGTGGCTTTAGAAGAGAGGATGTCAGAGCTGGGAAGGGCCTGAGAACAGGGAATGTCAGCTGGGAGGGGCCTTAGAGATTATATATTCTGATCTTCTCACGTCATAGAAGAAACTAATGCCCAGACAGATGAAGGACTTGCCTTGTGCGAAACAGATAAACAAAGACATATGCCTTTTATGCTCTCTCAGTACTAGTAGGCCCTGTGCTAACTACTGGGACCAGTGACAACCCCTGCCCTCAAGGAGGTTCATGGGGAAAGATAATTCATGCAGAGAGGACGTGCCCTCCCCAGGGCATGCTGGCAAAGTCCAGACAGTCCAGGGGCATCAGCAAGGTCATGGCTGAAGAAGGCCTAGAATCCAGGTCTCCTGATGTCCAGTCCAGTGCCCACTGCCAGGACCAAGCTTTCCTTCAGGTGCCCATTTTCACTCACTTCCCTCCCTCTGTCTTAGGTCACTACAAGAGAGACCCAAATCCTCATTAATTATAGGGATGTGATAGGCATCCTATTTCACCCCCACCCCCCCAGGAATCTGGTTTTTATATTCTCTTCCTTTTCATGCACTGTCTTCCTCAGGTCCTCCTGCCTAACCTTCACCGCCCCCTCATAGATGCCTGGGAATCGAGTCACAGGCTGTGGACAGGAAGAGAAGCCAGAAACATTTAGCTGGGGTAGTTTAATAAATAAAAACCGAATCTAACATGTTGGATTTCCATTTTAATCAGCACTCTTCCTGACAAAGGGAGGGGACGAGGGGCTTGGTAGGTGAGCTCTCTGCTTTGTCCTGTCTTCTTTTATGGGAACCCAAGGTTGCAGGGGCCATTTGGAGGAAAGGGAGGCTATTTATTAATTCATTCATTCATTTGATGCTTTTGTTTATTCAATAAATTCATTCATTCGTGATTTCTCCAATTTTCCTTCCCTTCCTTCATACCTGCTCACCTGCTGCACAGTGAATTAATTGAAGAAGCAAAGTCCTATATAGTCCTGGAGGTCTGTAGTAAGAGTCACCAGGATTTGGACTGGATGATAAATTAGATACAATGAAATGTCAATGGGGGGAATATTGTTTAGTGAAAGTGATTGAGGGAGGGAATCAATGGGGGAAAATTCTGACTAGGAAGTCAGTGGTGGTATGAGCCAAAGTGTAGTCAGTACTAGAAAAGGTGCCAAGGGAAACAGGATCATCGGAGAGATCCACACCTCAGTGTTTTCTAGAAGACTGAAGGAGAAAGAAAGTTGAAAGCAAGTTTGTTAATTATTCAACAGGCATTCCAGAGGGCACAGTGTAAGGAGTGAGTACTTCTAGAGTGGGAAATTAGGAAGGCAGTAGGATTGTAGTAGATAAACCTGAGGGAACATTAAGTCTTGGATGGAGAGATGGTGTTTATACATTAGCCTCCAAGAGCTCAGGATCGCTGTGGGATGGGAAAGAAAGTGGATTCCTTGAGATCCAATATGAGAAGGGACTGTCCAAGAGTGGGATAGGCTTCCTTGGGAAGTAATAAGTGTCCCTGAACTAGAGACATTTGTTCGAAGTAAATTTGTTACTTTTTTGCTGTCCCAAGGTAGGCAAATATCAGCAAGAAACATGAATATTTATACATCCAAAGAAGAAGAGAAAATGAACATGCACGAAGTCATGATTTTCCATGAGGTACAATTTGTTTTGGCATTATTGTTGTTTGGTCATTTCAGCTGTGTCCAACCCTTCATGACCCCATTCAGGGTTTTCTTGGCAGAGATACTGGAGTGGCTTGCCGCTTCCTTCTCCAGCTCATTTTATAAATGAGGAACTGAAGCAAACAAGGCCAAGAAACTTGCCTAGGGTCACACAACTAGTAAGTGTCTGAGGCTGAATTTGAACTCACAGAGATGAATCTATCTGACTTCAGGCCTGGTACTCTATCCACTGCAATACTAGTTGCGCTTTCTTTGGTGTTAGGGGCTTTCAAGAAGCAGATTAATGGTTACTGGATGTAGAAGTTATTGAAGGGATGCCTGATTTGATAAAAGCTGGACATGGTAGAGTTTGAGATCCCTTCCAGCTCTGAGCTTCTAATTCTGCAAGCTGGTCCAGCCTGTAATATAAGACATTGTTCACATTTCTAGTGAATAATATGTTAGTTTACAATGCGCATGGCTTGAAACAGCTTGGAATCACTGAAAGCAAAATTTACCAATTCAAATCAGCCTAGTCTCTTCCTTTCATTCAGTTCTAGGTCCTTTCAAAATGTTTACTGATGGACCAGGGCTAGGTGTCCCTCCAGTTGCACTGCATTATCTAATCCATCCATTTGGTTTTTATATGTCTTTGGTGGTACTGAATTCTTTTGAGTGGCCATAGATTTCCTTTAGGAGTCTCTGAAGCATTCCAAGTCTCCACAAAATCAATGCAGTGTTACCTGCAAAACAGGACTTTGCAATTTGTAGGGAATCCCTCCTCCATTTGGACTTGGAACAGAGCATCCTCCGTATCAGATGTGAACAGTTTTAGAAAACTTGTCTCGAAGATCAATGTTTTATTTACTAAAGCCCCTCTCACTTCTTACATTCTCTGTTCTGGTAAACTTCTCATCACTGACACTCTATGTTCTAAGTTCCCTCCTAGTTCTGACATTTCCTGTTCTAAGCTCCTTTCCAGATCACTCATTTTCTGTTTTAAAGCCCCTCCCAGCTCTGACATTCTCCGTTTTTAACACCCCCCTCCCTATTCCCTGTTCTAAGCTCTCTCCCAGCTCTGACATTCCCGTTCCAAGGTACATCTTAAGACTTAATTTCTATTGGGAGCGTCTCTCTCAATCATGACGTTCCACAGTGTAAGATCCATCTCATCTGTGACATTCTACGTACTAAATGCCCTCTCAGATCTGACAGTGAAGGTCAGTTTCTAGTTTCTAGTTTTTAAGGCACTTCCCAGTGCTGACATTCTATTACTGTTGTTGTTGCTATCATGCGTTGCCTGAAGTTAGGGAAAGTCTTCTTTGCTAGACTGTAAGCTTCAGGAGCTATGACCACGTCCTTTGTATAAACTTATTTTCACAGCACAGAGCTCTGAATACAATAGGGACATCATCCATGTTTCTCGAATGGGACGCACTTGACCCCTGGTCCTGATCCAGGAGAGACAGAGAAGGCTGATGGGAGTACTCGAGTCACCTGTGGCAATTAAGAGCATCTCCGCACCTGTGCGACTTTGAGCCGGCTCCTTTCCGTTCTTGGGGCCTTAGTTTCCTTATGGGATTAGACTAGGCGATATCTAAGGTTTCATCCAGCTCTAATTCCTGCAATCCTGGGATCCAGAATAGGGTGGCAGGTGCAGGGTTAAGGGAAGGCGGGGCTCGGGGATGGGGTGGCTCCGAGGGCTGGGGCGGAGGAGGAGAGGAGGAGCCACGGATGCATTACGTCACCTTCTCCTGAGCCCTGGTGCTGCGGGTGCGGGCTCCTCTCTGGGGCGCGGTGCTGTGTGTGTGTGTGTGTGTGTGTGTGTGTGTGTGTGTGTCTGTGTCTGTGTCTGTGTCTGTCTGTCTGTCTGTCTGGGTGTGTGTCTGTGTATGTGAGCGTCGTGGGGGAAGAACCCACCTAGTCCGGAAAGCCTCACTTGGTCCTCCGCCCCCGCATCCCAAGAGGCGGGGCCTCTGGCCAGGGAGCTCAGTCCCTCTGCGTGTCTGTCCATCCGTCCCCCAGAGCATCCAGACTTCGCTGGGGGAGGAAGCACGGGGGCGGGAGGGAGGGAGGGAGGGGGCCTGGGGACCAGCTGAGCATCCAGTCAGGGTTCCAGCCAGCCGCAAGAGGCGGCGGCACGAGGAAAACCTGGGGCCGGGTACCCAGGACCAAGGACAGCGGCTTCCTTTGACTCAGTGCAGCATCCTTCCCTCCATCCATCTGCAGGAGGCAGTGGCTGTGCCCCAGGGAGAGAGGACCAGGGGCCAGATACCAAGGACCAAGGACAGCGGCATCCTCTGGCCCAGAGCAGCATCCTTCCTTCTATCCATCTCTATCCATCGCAGCTGAAGGAGAGAGGAGAATCAAGATAGTTAAGGACCAGGGGCCAGGTCCAGCAACATCCTTCCAGCTGAAGCTGCGGGAGCGGCGGCGGCGAGGTAGGGGGTCAGGATGGCAGAGAGCGAGGCGGAGACCCCGAGCACTCCAGGCGAGTTCGAGAGCAAATACTTTGAGCACCATGGGGTCCGGCTGCCGCCTTTCTGCAGGGGGAAGATGGAGGAGATTGCCAATTTCCCAGTGAGAGATAGCGACGTCTGGATCGTGACCTACCCCAAGTCAGGTAGGAGCTTCACTCCTTCCGTCATCCAATATCTGTGGGGTCATCTCTGTCCAGGAGTCCCCTTCCCCCACTTCTTTTCCCAGCTCCTCTTCCACATCTTCCTTCTTCGGACAGGGTGGGTGGGGCGGTGGGAGGACTTGGCTGCACCCAGCCTGGGGTGGGGCCAGAGGGGGATGGGGGGAAGGTTTGGGAGCCTGGGTGGGGGTGGAGAAGGGCAGCAGGTGGGAGAGAAGCTTGACTCCCCGCTCTCAGAGAAGTAGGGCCATGGATTTAAAATAGAAAGGAATCTTAGAGACCATGTAGTTCAACTCCTTGCTTTGCAAGGAGATTGGGGGTTCTGAGTTCCAGAGAAGGTAAAGGGTTGGCCTAAGGTCACACAGGAACTAAGAGCCTGAGCCAGGATTTGAACCTACATCTTTTGATTCCAAACCCAGGTTCTTTCCATGGCTAGGCTGTTTGTGGGAAGGAGTGGTGTGTGTGTGTGTGTGTGTGTGTGTGTGTGTGTGTGTGTGTGTGTGTGTCTAAAACTGAGAGAGGGGAGAAACAGACATTTAAGAGGTGCCTCTGACTATCCAAGACACTGGCAGGCCTTGGGCTTTCTTGCACTTTAGGTTAGGCCTTTCAAAAGCACAAATCCAGCTTGATCTGTGTAGGGTTGGGTAGATATTCCAAATGCCACAAAATTTCACTTCTTTAAAATGAGGAGACTGAGCTACATCATCTTGCAGGTCTCTTTCCAACTGCAACATTCTATGAGTGCTATGTTGGAAGTAAGGAGATCTGGGTTTTAGTTACGCTTTTGCTGTTAACTTGTTGTGTGACTTCGGGTGAGTCACTGCCCTTCTCTGGGCCCATTTATCCACCTGAAAAATTATTGTGTTGGACCAGATGACCTCTACTGTCTCTAGCATTCCTAACATTTTATTAGCAGGAAGGTCCCCAGCTCCATCTGGCAGGTTAAAAATTGGTTGGGATTTATTTTTATGCCTTGTGTGGTTCAGAAATCTCCAATTTTTGTGTCAATTAAAGCCACCTGGGTAGGTCCAGGACTCTCTCCAACTGGTGCCTTCATGGGATTCAAAAAGAATGAAGTATGATGCCTGCAACCCTTCTCAGAATAGAAGGGACCAGCTCCATCTCTGATTTATTGTGTGACCTTGGGTAACTCACTTCAGCTCTGTTTCTACTTCACTTCTAACCACACTGGGAGGGGAGAGCTGCTTGTTTGCAAACAGCTGTGGGAGTCTTCCAAGCAATTGGTCAAGTTAGTAAAATGGTAGAATCATCTATCTTCATCAGCTACTATAACCCAAGTGCTTGCTGTGTGAGTTGTGTTTGGGTGAATGGAAGGAAAAAAAAAAACAAGAACAGGGAATCAAGGAGTCATGGTGGGAAAGGACTTGGATTCTAGGCTGAGTTCTGTCACTAATTAGATACATGACACCAGGATCTGTTTCTCTTTCTGTAAAATGAGAGGGATGGATTCTATGCTATCAACATTTTATCCAGACTGCATGATTCTATGAAATATAAGATTGGTTTCTGCCCTCGAGGGGCTTACAATGTAGTTGGGGGAGAAGGAGATATAGCATGGGAATAACAGAGATGGAAAAGGATCCCAGGAGATCGTGGGAACTGCCTCTTCTGTCTTGAGGTTGGTGAAAGGCAACATTATCCCAGGAAGCACTCTGTGACTTCCCCTCTAAGTCATCTGGCACTGGGTTTGCCCCTGTCCAAGGTACTGATATGGATAGTGTTTCCACAATCTGGCTAGCAGCTTCTGTGAGGGTGTAAGATCCACCCACAGCCAGCACCCAGAAAGCTTCCAGCATGC
>CM053623.1:233441143-233471976 GCA_028646595.1 Phalanger gymnotis
GCCCAGCTCCTGGTCTAGTTGGTCTGCGCTGCCCATGGTCGGCTCTGCTCCCCTCTGCTCCCAGCTCCATGCATGAAAGACCTCACCCAGCAACCATCCAAGCTGTCCTGGGCTGAAGCCCTGCTTCCCTCTGCTATTTTTTGGGTTCTGCAGTTCTAGAATTTGTTCAGAGCCATTTTTATAGGTGTTTGGAGGGTCCTTGGGGATAGCCCTAGGCAAGTCTCTACTTTCCAGCTGCCATCTTGGCTCCACCCCCCCCAACCAGTTTTCTACGCTGGGTTCTAGGGACCAGAAAAGAGGCAATCTGGGTGAAGGGGAGGCTGAGAAAAAGCACAATCATTATGAAAGATAGTGGTTCATTCAGTCCCTGCAGAGAACTGCCTTCCATTTAAGCCTGTCACCAATCAGGGCTAATGAGCTGCAGCTGGTGCTAACAAGCATTTTCAAGAATAGTCATGGTGTAGTAGAAGGATTGTTGACTTAGTCAGGAGGCACCTTCATGTCTATACTGCTTCTGATAGTTGGGTGACCCTGGGCTTACTCTGGGGAGCCAACATTTGCTCCTAAGTAGAGTAAGTAGAATAATAGAAGACCCTACCTCTTATGATTGCTGTGGGGGAAGCCCTTTGTAAACTGTAAACCCCTGGAGAAAAACAAGCTGTTAAGTTAAATA
Source organism: Phalanger gymnotis (assembly GCA_028646595.1). Taxonomy (NCBI): domain Eukaryota; kingdom Metazoa; phylum Chordata; class Mammalia; order Diprotodontia; family Phalangeridae; genus Phalanger; species Phalanger gymnotis. The sequence goes on from CM053623.1 coordinate 233,441,817, forward strand.
CTTCCTGAAGGACAAGGATGTATAAAATATTCTTCTTCTCCAGCAGCATCTTACCTAGTTAGGAAGACATATCTAGTGATACCCTTGAAAGGATATCCAACAGATATTATTGTGTTCATTTTACAGATGGGGAAAGTGGAAACCAGAGAAGTCATTTACACAAGGTTTACATAGCTAGTTATTGGTAGACACGAGATTTGAATCCAGGTCATCTGACCTCCAGACCAATGCTCTTTGGGTTTATTTTTTATTATTTTTTTAGTTTTCAACACTCACTCTTATAAGATTTTGAATTCCAAATTTTGTTTCTCCCTCCCTTCTCTCCTCCATCCTCAAGACAGCATGCAATCTCCAATGGTCTTTGAATTATGGGCCCAAAAGACCTTTGATATCAGAATCCTAGATGTAGAAGGGTCTTTGAAAGGCTATTCAGCTCATCCTCCTGCCTTAATGCTGCTTGTACCAAAATCATCCCATATGGCTGGGAATCTGCTAAAACAACCTGTCGATATTGGAGGGAAGAGCATTCATGGACCTTTGCTATGCTTTCATCCATCCAACAAAGCTTCCAGATAGGGGCTGAGGTCAGGAATGTGGTAATCAGAGTGCAACATTCTGCCTGCGATTATAATCGGTACATTAGTTACTATAAATGGTATCCTAATCCCATCCCCAGACAGGCTCCCATATCTGTCTATGCGTCATTTAGAGCCCAGCAGTTGTGAGCACATATTCATGGGGATGACACACATGTGCCTGGAGGGATCAGCACTTCCTTCCTCCCTCCCTCCCTTCCTCCCCTCCTTCCTTCTTTCCTTCCTTCCTTCCTTCCTTCCTTCCTTCCTTCCTTCCTTCCTTCCTTCCTTCCTTCCTTCCTTCCTTCCTTCCTTCTTTCCTTCCTTCCTTCCTTCCTTCTTTCATTCTTTCCTTCCCCCATTCAACAAACATTTGTTAGTCACTTACTATGTGCCAGGCACTGCATTAGGCATTGAATTGGGCATGCAGAGATGAAAAGGATTCAGTGCCTGCCTTTAAGGAGCTCAGTTCTCCTTGGAGAAACATAGTATATTCACAGAAAAGCAAATGCAAAGTATCTGATTATATTGCTTTAATGTATGGAAACCCATTTATGTGAGGTCTCTCGTTTGATCTTCATAGTAACTCAAAAGAGATATACTAATCTTATACCCATTTTAATTATGGGGAACTGAAGCAAACTGAGGTTAAGTGACTTGCCCAGGTTCCACAGCTAGTAAGGCTAGATTAGAACTCACCTTCCTGACTCCAGGCCAAGTCTTCTATTCACTAGGCCACTAAGATGCCTATATTTACAAAGTAGTTGGAGGAGGAGGAGGAAGACAAGGAGGAGGAGGAGGAAGAGGAAGAGGAGAATGGCACTAGCAATTGGAATAAACAGGAAAGGTGAGGATAGAGGGCATTCCATACCTGGGGCAGGTTTCGGGGAGCCTGGGCAAAGGCAGGCAGATAGGAGACAAAATGTACCAGGCATGTTAAGAAGGTCAGCTTTACGGAAGAAGAATGTATAAGGCAAGGAGTCAGATTGTGGAGGGCAGCAAAGCAGGTGAAGTCTTGGGAGACCAGGCCTCTGGGTAGGGTTTGCAGAAGTCAGGGCAGCTGCTGTTCCTTCCTGTGAAGAGTGGGGCACCTACTCAGGTGCCAACCAGACTCTTAGGAATCCTTCTTGTGGATGCCATTGTGCTGATTGCCTCAAGACCTGGAGCCCTCCAGAGCCTCCAAAATGAGATCAATAACCACTCAAAAGGGTTTAGGCCAGAGTGGGGAACCTGTGGCCTTGAGGCCACATGTGGCCCTCTAGGTCCTCAAGTGTGACCCTTTGACTGAATCCAAACTTCACAGAACAAAGTTATGAAAGATATTTTTTTAAAAAACGTTTTTATTTTGTCAAATATTTCCCAGTTACTTTAAATTTTTTTAAACATTCATTTAAAAAAAATTTGAGTTCCAAATTCTCTCCATCCTTCCCATCCCTCTCCCACTTGAGAAGGTAAGCGATATGATACTGATTATACATGTAAAGTCTTGCAAAACACACTTCCATATTAGCAATGTTGCAAAAGAAAACACATAAAAAACAAGAAAAATAAAGCAGCAATGTGTGCAGCAGTTGTCTCTGGAAGTTAATAGCATTTTTCATTATTAGTCCTTCAGAGTTGTCTTGGATCACTGTCTAAATCAGAGTAGCTAAGTCTTTCAAAGCTGATCATTTCCGTTACTGTGTACAGTGTTCTCCTGGTTCTGCTCGCTTCTCTTTGCATTAGTTCATATGCATCTTCCCAAGTTTTTTTGAAACCATCCTGCTTGTCATTTCTTACAGCACAATAGTATTCCACCACAATCATATAGCACAACTCGCTCAGCCATTCCCCAATCAATGGGCATTTCCTCAATTTTCAATTTTTTGCCATCACAAAAAGAGCTATCAATATTTTTGTACATATAGGTCTTTTTCCCTTTTCTTTGATCTCTTTGGAATACAGACCTAGTGTTAGTGGTATTGCTGGGTTAAAGAGTATGCACAGTTTTACAGCTTTTTGGCATAGTTCTGGATTATTCTCCAGAATGGCTGAACCAATATACAACTTTACCAGTAGTGCATTAGTGTCCCAGCTTTTCCACTTCTGGCCCAGCATTTCTCATTTTCCTTTCCTGTCATGTTCGCCAATTTGATAGGTATGAAGTGGTACCTCAAGGTTTAGTTTGCATTTCTCTAATCAATAGTGATTGAGAGCCCAATAATCTCTTGATTGCCAAATCCAAAGGCCTTTTCTCAGCCCTCATTCTTCTTGACCTCTTTGTGGCCTCTGACACAGGCACTTTCTCTTACTCGATATTCTCATCTCTCTAGGTTTTCAGTATACCATCCTCTCCTGGTTCTCCTCCTCCCTATCAGACAGCTTCCTCTCAGTTTCCTTTGCTACATTTTCTTCCAAATCGTACTTTCTAACCATAAGTGTCTCTCAGGTTTCTGTCCTGGGTCTTCTCTTCTCCCTCCTGACTACTTCAGTTAGTGATCTCATCAACTCCCATGGATTTAATTACCATCTCCATGCTGATAATTCTCAAATCTACTTTTCCTGCCTCACCCCAAAGTCTCTGCTGACCTTCAATCTCTCCTCTCCTATATACCTTTGTAGCATTTCTCAAACACACCCTCTTTCTTCACTTCCACTCCTTTGGTACGAGCCTTCATCACTTCATGCCTGTATTATTGGAATAGGCTGCTGGGAGGTGGGGTCTGACTGCCCCAAGTCCCTCCCTGTTCCAGTCCATCCTCTATTCCCAACCCCTCCTAATTCTGGTGCCTTTCTTCTCAATTATTTCCTATTTGTCCTGTATATAGCATGTTTAACATGTTTATTTGCTTGTTGTCTTCCATATTAAATTGTGGGCTCCTTGAGAGTAGGGGCTGGCTTTTGCTTCTCAATGTATCTGTAGAGCTTGGCACAGTGCCTGGTACATAGTAGGAGTTTACTAAGTCTTTATCAACTAACTATATATCTTGTATTATATACATAGTTGTTTTCACATTGTTTCCCCAAATAGAAAGTAAGCTCCTTTGGGGCTGAGACTGAGTTTTTTAAAATTCTTTGTGTCTCCAGTAGTTGGCCCATGGCCTGGCACAAACAAGCCCTTAATAAATGCTTGTTGATTGACTGAGTGGATGGATGGAGATTGCAATGAATCTGTGCTTGCCCAACCTGTAAGACTCTTGTCCATATCTTCCCATAACTTCACCATGAGGGCCCCGCCTCCCCCGCACCAAGGGCTGGAGACTTTTCCTAATTTTTTTGATGTCACAAGAGTACCATGGAGCACTTGGATTCCCCTGGTTATCCATTGTTATATGACCAAGATTTTTTTCTCTTCCCATCATACATTTCCCTAATAACATCCTTTACCCTGTTCTTTGGGGTTCCTCATTGGTCATTTGTTTCATTCTGCTCACCCCCATTGCCCTCTGTATGACCCTCCTTTTTCTTTCTTTGAAGATTGTCGTATCCCATGTCTCACAGTCATAGCAACACCAGTAGAGTGTTGGCGTGAGCAAGATAAGCTTTTGTCTCTGGGTGTTAAAAAGATGGGCTTTTGTGGCCATGGTCAGTTTGGGTTATGGACAGCTCTGTGTGATTTCCTAAATGGGACTCAACTTGGTCATCTCCTCTCATTCGGTCCTGGACTCAGCTTGGTATCCATTTGCAGTGGCCATCTATGTTATTCATGAGGGTATGGAGCTTGATGTATTGGAAAGAGCATTGGACTGGCTATTGAGAGGCTTGGGTTGGAATCTCTGCTGTGATTCTAATGATGGAGTTTCAAGCTCCAGAAAGGGAGCGCTTTTATGGGGATATCCAGTCAGTGTAGTGCATCTTAGTCTCTCCCTCTTCAAAACCCCGCAGCACTGGGGCCTGGGGCATACTGCTCAGTCTTCTATAGATCCTTCCCTATTCATAATAATAACGAACAGCCCAGGTTTAGAAAGCTCTTCAAAATTTGCAGAGCCTTTTATGTACATATGATTGATCTTGACAACAACTTTGTGAGCTAGGTGCTATTAGCATTCCCATTTTACAGATGAGGAAACTGAAGCTGTAAGAGGTTAAATGACTTAGCTAGAAGCAGTCAGTCAATGAGGATTTATGAAGCACCTACTATGTGCCACACACTGTGCCAAGCACAACGTAAACAAAAAGAGGCATAAGTTCTTGTCCTCAAGGAGTTTACAATCTAATGGGAAAACAATAAACAGATACGTACAGATAAGCCATACACAGGAAAAATAATAGATTGTTGAAAGAAGGAAGGCACTAAAATTAAAAGAGATTGAGGCATGGAGCTCTGAGCGTCTTTGACAATATTTGAAAGCAGATACTTCTGATTCCAAGTACAGGGCTCTGTCCACGAGGCCATCTCTACCTACTTTAAAGGCCAGATTCTCTACCCACTTCCATCTTAGAGATGAGATTGCACTGATCGCGCCAAGCCAAAGAATCAATCAACATTTATTAAGCCCCAACTGTATGACAGGCCCCAGGGATACAACTTTCCTGTTTGCAAGACACGAGAGTAACCCTTTAAAAGTGGGATTTTATGAGTGTGCCTTGAATCCCACAAGGGAAGTGTCTGTATCAGACAGGACCTCCAAGCATGCCTCTTGGAAGAGGTGGGGATGGGCAGGAGAAGGTGGCAACCAGCCAACAGTTCCCTAAAATGGGTCCTTAGGCAATCCTGCATTTGTGAAGGAATTGGGTCCCTCCTTTGTCCTAAAGTCATAGACTGTCTGACCTGGGAGGAGCCTTAGGGATCATCTCCTCTAATTTCCTCTTCTTCCAGAGCTCAGAGATGACTGGGGACTTGTCTCAATTCACAAGCTTGGTGCAAGAGACTCTTATCTCCAGCCTCCAAGTCTTTCCTCCTTCCTAACAGGGGACTGTTTTCTAGCTCACCAGCCTCGTCTCAAGAAAAGAAAGAATTGAAATTCTAAAATCAATTCTGATTTTTTTCCTTTCAGCATCCTTGGTAGAACATTTGCCTAAGGCAGGGGGTGGGCATGGGGCAGACTTTGTGAAGCAGGTCAAGTGACTGAATGCAGGCTATGAAAGACTGGATTTCCATGGGGTGAGCAGGAATGGGTTGTATGGAGAATCCCAGGTGTTCCTCTTCCTCTCTGCTGAGGAAATTGTGCAAAGCACAGTTTAATCCAAACAGACATGGCTACTTTGGATCTAGGAAGCTCACTCCCAAATTCTGGTGCCAGATGAGGCTTTTCAAATTTCATGGTTTTGTGTTTTACCTCATCCTCCCCACTCCAACTAACAAAATATTGATGAGCCCTCAGGGAAAGGTTTAAATGTAATGTTACATAGAAACAAGCCGAGAGAATACATTAAATATTATATTATATTATTTTTATTAATTAATTGAAAAATCTTCAACCTCATTAATAGTCAAAGGGATGGAAATTAAAATAACTTCAAGGTTTTACATTAGGCCCATCAAATTGGCAAAAAACAATTAAATGCCAAGGGACTTAGTGCTGGTCAGATTGTAGAGAAATAGGCACACTTATTCATAAGTTCAAAGGACATTTCTAGGGAACAATTGGCCAGGACACAAAGTTACAAAAAGAGTCATATCCTTTGCCTCAATGATTCCATTCTTGGGAATAGACCCAAAGAATATTAATAAAAACAACAACAGAAACCAGCTTTGCTCACATGTTGTCATCACTTTTCAACATTCAGCATTATATGTAATTGCACAAAACATTCACTAGGAGAGCGCATAGATGAATTGCATACTTATGTACAGAACATCATGGTGCAGTGAAGGCTGGTAAGTCATGCCAAGGGAAAAGTCAGCACCAGAAGAAAGGAATGCATGCTAAGACCATCAGAGGGAAAGGGGATGAGAATGAATAGACCGAGAATCCTGATGGCAACCTAGAAGGAGGGAGGGAAAAGATAGGAAAGTCTAGGCATTGAGATGAATGGAGATGGCAAACTATTTCAGTTTAAATTCTTTTTGATATATATTTGTTTTTATGTCACCTACATTTCCAACTCTATCTTCTTCCCAGAGTGCCATCCTTTATTGTAAAGAATGAAAAGAGGGAGAAAAATCAGTCCAACAAAACCATCATATCAGTGGAGTCTGATGTTATATTCAGCATTCCACACTTGAGCTCCCCCACTTCTGTAAAACATTTTTTGGGGGAAGAGACAGCCACTGTAAGACATTTTCTCTCCAGAGCTCCAGTGCCTTCTAGCCCTCAGATCTGATAACTTAAAGGGGTTATTAGTCTCAGAGTTCCAGATATTTCCAAACCATGTGACCTTGGGCAAATCACTTATGCCCCAAGGCCCTCAATTTCCTTATCTGTAAAATGAGGATATGCCACTGTTTGGCTTCAAAAGCCCCTCGCTTGCACCAGATCAGGGTCCTCACTTTTGTTTGTACCGTGGGTGCCTTTGAAAGTCTGGTGAAGCCTATAGAGCCTTTCTCAAAATTGTGTTTTCAAATGCACAAAATAAAATACATAGGATTACAAAGAAAACTGAGTAGGCTGAAATATTGTTATCAAAATCTTTTAAAATCATGAACTCCAGCTTAATGATAATAGCTAGAATTTAAGTGGTGCTTTAAGATTTGCAAACATCTCATTTTATCCTCACAAAAACCCAAGGGTATAGGTACTATTTGGATCCCCATTTTACAGATGAGAGAAGTGAGGCATACAGTGGTTAAGTGACTTGCGTGGGGTCACTCAGCTAGCAAACGTCTGGGGCTGGATTTGAACTTTTCCTCCTAACTCCAGGTCTGACACTCCATCCACTACCACTTGGCTGCTCTAGGATGAGAAGCCGTTCTCTACATGTCTGATGATACAACCCTGTGAATTCTGATGGGCTCCACTGCTTTCCAATCCCAGAGTTGGACCCAAAGCTCCAACTGTCTCCATCTCCAGAATCCTCACGGCTTCTCATCTCGCATTGCAGTGGGATTTGGATGAAGCCTGCCGTGCCAGCCTCTGGCATCACTAATACCCCATCTGCAGCTATTGATTTCTTGGCCTTTGTGGGGCTCAGCAAGGCTGCTCCCCACATCACTGCCATCTGACTCAAGCACGTTTGGCTCCTCTTACCTACCCAGCAAGGTGGCTCCAAGCACAACCGCCCTCCTGTGCTTCTATTTTTAAACCCAGCCTTCTCTTGACATCAAATTAGATTTGCTGTGGCAATTAGACTGCCTCACATCTGCAGAGTTGCAATTATGAAAGTCAAGCCCCCTTTCTGGGGTTGGGCTCCTGCTTGAGAAGGAGGAGGGTGTGAGCAGCAGGTGGAGGAGGTGCCCTCCTGCTCAGCCACCTGTCCTTGCTCAGGCCTTTTATTGGACCTGGGGCCTCCTCCTTCCCTACCCCTATTCATTCAGGTGCCCAAATAGACTTTCATCTTCCTTCTGGGCCCAGGAAAGCATTAACCCATCCAGAGAAGGGACCATAAATCTGTTAGGTCCAATGGAGCTCCAGAACTCTGAAATGAGCCTCGCTCCAGAGTAGACAGTGCAGGAAGGGAAGGCTGGCTCAAACTTGTACCTGAGCAGGAATTCCCCCCACAGACTCAAGTGGTCATTCTGACTCTGTCTCAAGATCCCCACGGATCTCATTTCAAATTCTAACTCCTCCTCTCGCAGCCTAGGTGACAACTTCTATTTGATTCTTTGTAACCTAGTCCAGATGGACATCTCCAATCTCCTTAAATATTACTTCTCTTACTACCCTGTGTGATCTGCCAAACTGGCCTTTCTGTTGTTCCTTACACATATTCCATCTCCTGCTTCCACACTTTTGCACTGGCTATCCACTTTGCCAGGAATGCGCTCTCTCCTCACCTCTGCCTCTTAGAATCCCAGGTTGCCTTCAAAACACAGTTTAAACCCCATGTTGTACATATGAAGCCTCTCCTGATTGCTCCAACTACTAGAGCCAGAATTATCTTTTTAAAAATCTCCTCTCTGTTTTACACATCTATACATGTACATATTTATTCCCCTGGAAGACCATAAGCTCCTAGAGGCAAGGAATGCTTCATGTTTGTCCTTGTATCCTAGATGGCATGGCCTGGCACAAAATAGGCACTTAATAAGCACCTGTTGGTCAGCTGACTGATGGGCCTCAGGGAGGTCCTGTCACTGGGCCGCCTCATCCTCATCTGGAGAGTGAGGGGATTGGACTGAAGGATCTCTAAGGCTCCTTCCAGCTAAAAAATCAGATGATTTCCTGATTTCCTCAGTTGTTTGTATGCTCCCCACCTTGTAATGACTTTGTTTTTATCCAGTATATATACTATCTATTCCTCTCTGTGTGCAGTGATTTCTCCCAGTAGAGAGTAAGCCCCTTGAAGGCAGGGACTGTTTCATTGCTGTCTTTGTATCTCGCTTCACCAACACTCATTGGATGGAATCAAATGAAAATGGAAGGTCTTCTATTGGCCAGTGCCGAGCTCTCTCCACCGTGGACACTTTAGACGTATTCACTGGTGAAGGCAGGGTCCATTTTTCCTTGTTTCCCTACACAACATTTTCACATCACAGATGCTTCCTGTGTGGTCTATACACCAGCCAAGCTGCCTTTCTGGTTTGTCCTTACCCAGACATGTGATGTCTCCAATAGAGCATAAGCTGCTTGAAGGTGGAGACTGTTTCTGTCTTTGCCTCTCCAGTGCCTGGCACTATAGTGGAGCCTTGAGACCCACAGTGATGGAGAAATTATTGAATTTTATATAAACTGTGCAGTGACAGGGCCATAGGGTCTTTAAATTCAATTTGGTAGAGCACAGCAGCACAGCAGCTTCTGGACCCCCAGCCATTTACCCCTTTAGTCGAGAGAGGGGGGACAAACCTTTTCTGGACTGGCAATATTGGCTCAGCTGCCCATCAAAGGTCAGAACCACCAAATCTCGAGCCAGAGAAGACCTCGAGGACCCCTAGTCCAGGCCCTGCCTGAGCAGAAATCCCCCTGCAGCACCCCAACAAGTGGCCATCAGCTGACCAATCAACAGTGCACCTACTATGTGCCAGGCAGTTTGTCAGGCAATTGAGATACAAATAGCGAGAAAGAGCTTGCCTTCTATCTCACCCTAAATACATGCCACACACGTGCATACAGACATACATGTATATGCACATGCATAGAATATAGACATACATCTATACACAGAGTTGCCACCAGGTAACTGCAGGAGGGGCTGAGGAGAGGCTTTATTTAGGTTGAAAGTGGCACCTGAGCTGAGTCTTGAAGGGACAAGAACAGTGAGAAGGCTGGTTTCCTAGGCTCTAGTGCATGAAGAGGAGTATGTGGTGTGGGGCCAGGTTGTGAGAGCATTAAATTCTAAGCAAAAGAGTTTATCATACTTGATCCCAGGGGTAATGGGGAGCCATTGGGGTTTATAGAGTGTGGAGTGGGGGAGGTGACACAGTTGAGAAAATCACTTTGGAGGAAATGGAAATATATTTTACCAATCACTTTGGCACCTGTGTGGCAGTTGTAGCTTGAATGTCCATGGGGGCTCCTGTTGCAGAGGCCTCAGAAAGGCCTAGTAGACCCCTCCTAGCCTATGGCTCACATTTTCCCTACCTATGCCTACTAGGATGATGCTAGCTGTCTTAGGGACCCACATAATCACAGACCTTAGACTCCCGGGGCTGGAAGGGATGTTGGAGGTCACTTAGCCAAGTCCTGGAAGGGACGAGACCAAGGCCGAAAATGTATAATGTGGTCAGGAGTAGCCAACAAGCCAAGGGGTTAAGTGGGGCAAGATTTGGAGGTGGCTGCAAGTTTCACAACCCAGATAGAAAATCCTTGCCATGTGCCTTGCAGTGGCTAGATTCCAAAATGAATTGAACCTTCGCCCTGCAGGCAGGAAGAAGCTCTGGTAGTTCTGATCCGTGGGGATAGGGGCATGAGGCTGTTCAGATGCAAGAGCTCACCAGTGATGGCTCTGGGCTTCAGCTTCCTGCCTCTCAGAGATGCTCCTGATTTGTCCTTGAGCCCATCAGGAAGCAGCTGTGGCCATGCTGGCCCAGAGAGAATATGCAGCCACTCAGGCGCCTTCACTTCCTCCCCAACTACAGCCACCCTTCCAGGATCCATCCTCACATGCAGGGGAGTGGGGCTGCAGATAGCACTTTCACCTCCCAGGGCAGGCTTCACAAGGCAGGAGCCAGCTCAGGCCAGGTCAGAGTCTGCACTTGAAGAACTGCCTCTGAATCCTGGACCTGACATTCTTCTAGCTGCCTGACCTAGCAGCTTCAGTTTCCTCACCTATAAAATAGGGTCCCTGGTACCTAGACTGCCTTTCCTACCAGGATATTGGGAGGAAAATACTTTGCAAACCAAATTCCTTTTATATATGGGTTGGACCAGATGGTCTCCCCTCCAACTCCCGAATTTTGTGAATTTATGAGTACTGTGAAATCAGCCTGGAAAGAAAGGGTAGCAGTCGATTGTGAAGGTCTTTAAATGCCAACAGAGCTGTCTGCAACCAATTGTAGAGGGAATGCAGAGTGGCTGAAACTTCCTCTTGGTAGCCTGTGCTTTAGCAATATCAGCTTGGCAGGTTGGAGGGGGGAGGCAGGATGACCAATCAGGGCTCTGTTTAGGTAATTCAGGTGACACTGGACCAGGATGGCAGCCTTGTGAGTGATGAATAGGGATGGATGTGAGAGACGCTGTGGTCAGCAAGATTTGGTAATCGGCAGCGAGGGAGAGTGACGAGCTGGGAATGATTTCAAGGTTCTGACCTTGGGTTACTGGAAGGACAATGGTGCCATCCCAGAAACGGGGGAGTATGGGGGAGGGGTGGGTGTAAGGGGCATAGTGTCATGGAGTTTGATGGAGATGATGAGTGTGGTGTTAAATGCTTTTGGATTAGACTCCAGAAGCTCTCTGAAGGAGGAGATGGCTTTGAGCTGGAATATTGTGGAGTGACTTCATGACAAATACTTATGGTAGATGAGCTGAACCTTGAAGGGCAGGTGGGACTTAGGTCCAAATGAGAGGGGTAGGCATGGGCAGGAATGATTCAGAAAACTGGTTCTCCTGGACCTCTGAGGGCAGAAATAGAAGCAAAAAGAGGCAGTAACGGGTGATGGGAAAAGTTCTGAACTCGGAGTCATAGGACCTGAGTGTGAATTCTGACTCTGCTCCTCACCACTTGTGACGAGTCATTTACCCCTCTGGACATCAGGTTCCTCATTTATAAAATAAAGAGGTTGGACCACCTGAACTCTAAGCTCTCTCCATCTCCAGAGTGGAAGATTGGGGCTCAGGAATTGGGACCATTTCCCCCAAATAAGAGCTCTCCCCAAACAAAATGGGCCATCCTAGGAGGTCTTCAAGCAGTGGCTGGATGACCCCTTCTCAGGCAAGTGGGCACAGGCCTCCTGTCCAGGCTATACTCAGAGAAACCCAATCCAAGGCAAGAGCCCAGAAGCAAGCTGTCAGGCAGACGAATTATACTGTGAGAAAGACATTTCAGTGCCGCAGGCTGCAGGGAGTAAGAGGGAGGTGGTTCTGGGGCATGTAGAAGTGTTTCCAGCCCACCTCCCAGGACTCCTAAGAGAAGGCCCCACAGACGGTCTGGGAGCTCAAAGCACTAGCTCAGGCTGCTACAGGAAAGTGCTAGGCCTTCCTAGGAGGAGGCTCCCTCTGTGAACCCCAGCTAGGGACAGCCTCAGTGTAAGGGCAGTGTTTGAGGCCTGGGGTGTTCTCTGAAGATGAGGCTGCCATGAATGACACAGTGGCTTGGGGTATGCCAAGCATGTAACACACTAACTCATCTGATCCCCACGACCTCAGGTAAGGGGGCTGGAGATAAAAAGATCTCCATTTTATAGGTGAAGAAACTGAGGAGAAGCAAGAATTGTTTTGTCCAATCAATCTTCACTGATTTAAGCACCTATGATACTGAGGACTATGCTAGGACTGGGCTAGAAAGACAAAAAAGAAAGAAAGAACACCATTTTTGTAGAATGTCCTTGGTCAGAGGACCCAGGAATATCAGGGGAGTAAGTTGGGGAGGGGCTTAAAGAGAGCTAAGCCTTCAGAGAGAGGGCCTGGTTGCCGCTTGACACACACAAAAATCAATCTTCGCTCTCTTCTGCAGAGAGTGGCTCTTGGTGGCTGAAGGCCTGCTGTCGATGTGCCTGCTTTGAAACAGTCCATTAAGGAGAGGATGTGCACACTGGTTTTTTGTGGGTTCTCTTCAGAGTTATTTTTGGGTTCCTTCATTTGCTTCCTCCCAAAGGATTCCTATGCTTGCTTGAGCCATCCTGGGAGTGGAGCATCTGGCGCAATGAGAAAGTCATGGAATTGTGGACTCTTGGGCTTGAGAGGGGCTTCTGCGGTCAGAAGCGTCTTAAGGCCAACTAAGAGGGACCCTGGACATCCTCTCATTTTCTAGAGGAGAAAACTCTGTCCAAGGTCACCCAGTGAGTTAGCAGGGGAGCGGGCCCAAAGCTCAGGCTACCCTTACTCCCCAGAATGGCTCACTTTTCACTATGTTGCTTCGGGGAGCAAACTTGAGCCTGTATTTCCAAAGGTGGCATCTGACACGGTTCTAAGTGGGCCTCAAGCAGCTGAGGGACAGTGACATTTAAGGAGCTGAGGACAACAAGAGAGGCATTTACTGCATGACTTTTTCTTGGCTCAGAAGCAAACTCCAAGGTTTTTCCTGAGTGAGGAGGTAGAAAAAGAGGAGAAGGAAAGACCTGCCTTCCCATCTCCAAGGCATCTCAATTTTCTCAGCTTTGATGCTTCGCCATTCCAAGAACTGTCAGTCTCAGCCTTGTGCTTGTTAGCCACTCCCCAGCCCTCAGCTTCCTTCTCACGTCCTTGTCTCTGCTGAGGGCACTGCCATCCTTCTGAGGTCACAGCATTGGGATCCTCCTGGAATCTTCCTCTCCTTCGTTCCCCATAGTTGATAAGCCAGTGCTGATTCTTCTGGAAAAATGGATTCCTATTGCTTTTTTTAATGTCATCCACATTTCCCAGTATATCATTTCCCCCTCCCCTGACCAGAACGCTGTCCCTTATAGCAAAAAATAAAAGATGATTTTTAAGAACAGTTCAGCAAAACTAAGCAACACGTCAGAAAAGTCTGACATACTATGCGGTGGTCCATACCCACAGTTCCCCTTCTTTACAAAAACACAGGTGAGGTGCTTCTTGTATCTCTCCTTTGGGGTCAAGCCTGGTCTTTGTGTAGGTTGGCTTCCTGGTTCTGGTCACTTCACTTTTCATCAGTTCATATGTTTTCCCATCCATCATGTCCATTGTTTCTTATGGCACAGTAACATTTCACTGCATTCGTGTATCCCATGATTGGTGGGCACCTACTTTGTCCTCAGGAAGGAGGAAGTATTGGGATCGTGGGTGTCATAAAGAAGGGCCTCAGTGACCAGAGGGATGGAAACGATGGGTGATGTTGCTGCTGCTAAAAGGGCTTGAGGACCAGAGGGGGGCAGCTGAGCGGGTTCCTGGAATGAAGTGGATTTTGGAACCCATGTTCCAGTTATGAATCTCATCGGGAAGTCTCAGTGATGCCCCAAATCTTTGTGAAACAGGAGGACAGAATGCTCTGCTCTAAGCATGCAGGCTTGTAATTATTTTTCTGAGGACACTGAAATATGACCTCTTGGATGGGCCCCAGACCCAAAATAACTTCCTTAACAACAGAGCTCTTTAATGCTTAAATATTTCATATGCAGCAGTAGCCAGGGCAGTGCCTAGGAGGTGCCAGCATCGGGCCAGCTTCCTCCATGCCAGGAGGGGAAGGGCCACTGTCTCACCAGCCCCTTTGGCCACTCTTCCCACCCAGCACAGGGCAGTGATCACAGCGGGTGCTTGGCATTTTGTTCTCTGACTGTACTGTGAGCTTAAGCAACCAGACTTGATAAGAAGGGTCTTTCCCTACTCTCTAGTCTTAGAGGCAGTCTGGTACAATGGAGATGACATTAGAGTTGGAGTCAAGGAGCCCTGGGTTCAAATCTTGCCTCAGACACCAGCCATGTTAATTAACTTCTCTGGGCCTGAGTGTCCTTGCATGTCAGACTGGAAGGTTGGACTCTATGACTCCCACGGACCCATCAGATGCTAAATCTATGATCTGGGTCCTGCTTCCAGTTTCCCACTTCCTCGACGACATCTGATCTTTTACAATTTCATTCAATAAGGATTTAATAAGTGCTGTCTTTGTGCTAGAAGAGGCAATACAAAGACAAAACTGTAGTCATCCTGCCCTCAAGGAGCTTCCCTTCTACTGGAGGGAAACAGCATGCAAACAGAGAAGTAGATGTGAGGTCATGTAGGAAGCACATTGAAAGTAACAGGGGATTTGCCAAGGCCCCTGAGGGTGGGGGATCAGGAAAGGCTTCGTGTAGGGGCCGACTTGAGCTGAGTCTGGAAGGAGCTGGGCACTCTAACCTGCTCCAGCACAGAATGTACACTGTGCACCGAGGACAGAGTTGGAATATCCTGCATGGAGAACTGCAGGTCACGACTCAGTCTATATGGCTTCAGGGTCAGAGCTGGGGCTGTGGGCAAGGTCGCTTCTCCTTTCTGAGCTGCAATCTCCTCTTCCATAAAATAAGGAAGTTGGATAAACCAATTGGATGGAATAGTCCCCAAATCCTGTGATAACTTATAGAGAGGCAGATGTCGGCTCGATATAAGGAAGAATTTTCTAATCACTTGTTCAGGCATTTTTAGGCATGTCTCAACTGTCATCCCTTTGGGGGTTTTCTTGGCAGAGATAGTGGAGGGATTTTCCATTTCCTTCTCCAGCTCATTTTACAGGTAAGGAAACTGAGGCAAACAGGGTGAAGTGGCTTGCCCAGAGTCACACAGCCAGTAAGTATCTGAAGCTGGATTTGAATTCAGGGACATCCATCTTCCTGACTCCAGGCCTGGCACTCTATCAACTGGGTCGTCTCATTGCCCCAATTTTCTAATAACTAGAACAATGGAGAGAGTGTGTGAGAGGGAGTAATAGGAAAATAGGCCCAGGGGATTTATCATTTCCCTTAGGAATCTCCTTTGGGATTTGAGGGTTAGCTAGTAGCACAGTAGCTAGAGCTTGGGGCCTGGAGTCAGGAAGAACTGAGCTCAAATCCAGCCTCAGACACTAGCTGTGTGACCCTGGGCAAGTCACTTCACCCTGTGTGCCTCAGTTTCTTCAATTGTAAAATGGGAATAAAAGCAGGGTTGTTGTGAGGATCAGATGAGATATTTGTAAGAAGTTCTCAGGACAGTGCCCGGCACAGCACGTATTCTAGCAATGCTTATTCCCTTTCCCTCTTGCCTGATTCCAATGAACCCCTAGTGCTTCATCCCTTTCTGGGAGCTCGACGCATGTTCAGGGCTGGGATACTTGCCCTGTCCCATTAAAAGGCCCCAGCTCCATCCTCATGCAGACTGAGTTTGGTCCTTCAGGAGCCTGGTCCCATGATGAAGAGTCAAATTCCTTCTTTCTTTCACCCTCTGGCTCTTTAAATCCTCATGAACACAGCCCTGGACAAAATCCCTTCAAGAAAGTTTGGTCTGGATTAAGTCTAGAGCTTCCCCAAAAGGGAGCAGGAAGGCACTCAATGTACAGCATGAATCAGGCAAAGGACAGCTATTTACTTTCTTCACACACACCATACCACATGTACCATATACCATACACAATACATACACACACATACATACCACACACACATACCACACACACACCACACCACACCACAAATACCACTCACCACACACACACACACACACACCACACACACACACCCTCTCATATGCACCCATCGGACTGAACTCTTCACCTCAGTCATCTTCTTCTTTGAGAAATGTTGTGATCACCACAGGGAGCCTCTGTGCAGCTGGTGCTGATGGAAGCTGCCAAACCTCAGACTCATGAGGCTTCCTTCTCAGGCTCGAAGGTGGCTCCCCTCTGCTCAGGTACATGCAAGGGGAGAGGCAGCCAGAGCCTGGGGGGACAGCTCGGGCTCCTTTAGAATGGCCAATGCTCCAGCTGGGTGGGGGGCAATGGTCACCACAGCCATGAGGGGAGAGGACTCCCTTCCCCCTCCCCCATAGGATGTTCAAGAGAGAGAGGGTTCGAGGCCCCATGTTCTGGAGAGAGGAGGAAGAGGGTGGGAGAGGAAGGTGTGTCTCCTAGCTCAGTGGGTGACTCTTCTTGGCTCATTGGTTAATCTTCTTTGGATGCACCCTCCCTCTGATGCCATTATGGGGCTCTAGGGATAATACTATGGTGTCATCTCAAAGCTCCAAGTCCTTTAGTGCTGAGTATGTGTGTCCCTAGAAGTGGCCTGGGAGACTCTGCATGCTCCATAGGATGGTCCTCATAGACTCATCCTTATATATGCTCCATGGAGTATATGCTGATCCAACTTTTCCTGCATTTGAAAGGACCTTGGGGAGCAGCCAAGGGAAAGAGACCCTTAGGGTAAAGCCACTGGAAACCTTGGCACATGAGGATCCACCAGGAGAAGAGGAGACTTAGGGTGGGCCACAATTGCTGCGCTGAAATAGATGAAGGGCTATCACAAGACAAAGTGTGATGACATGTACTGTGAGGTTTCAGAAGGGATGGCTTGCCTAGGCCTAAGTAGAAGTGATGAGGAAGAAGACTGTAAACCTAAAGTCAAATGACCCAAAGATTAGAGCCATGCAGTGACTGCCTCCATGGGTAATGAACGCTCTCCCAGACCCTAGAAAGGTTAATGAAGAGGCTGCATGGCCACCAGATGAAGAAACTTTGTATAGATGAGGATTTGTCCCAGATGACTTCTAAGGTCTCTTGCAATGCTGAGGTCCATGATCCCATGGCTTGGAGAGAAAGGCCCCCAGGGGATCCTGTATCCTTGCCAGCTTAGACAGAAATTGCTGAAGCAGTAGATTTCCTTGTAATAAAGGAGCCTCCCTTCTCCTGCTACCTTTTCTGGCTTTAATATTTCGTGAGGATGAGGTGCATTGGCCAAGGTCTATAAGAGAATTTTAACATTCAAAAATATTCCTCTGGCTCGTCAGCCTGTAGAGGGGAGAGGGAAAGTTAGCACTAAAAATAAAGTGGTTAACAGGGCCAGAGCATGGAAAGGACCTTCGTGAGAATGCCATTTCTGTAAGGGCACGCTCCTCTTCTGGAGGTAGTTAACAGACCCCAGAGGCAGGCTGGAACTCTTCCTTGGAGACACTGCCCATGCTATTTTCCTATCTTAGAATGTCCTCCTGCCTTAATCTCCTGAACTTTAAGAGATTTACTTAAAAAAAAAGTCTCTCCCCATGACTGCCATGACTAACCCTGGCCAGCTCCGATCACAAATTCAGAATTTGTTGAGGCCTTAGAGGCTGTCTTAGAGATGAGGAGGCTGAGGCCCAGGGAAGTGGAGTGAAGGTCACATAGGTAATAAGTGGAGAAGCCTGACTTTAGACACAGGTCTTTGGACTCCAAATCTGGTGCTCCTTGTCTTCCCAACCACCTTAGCAGGAAAGTGCTGAGGCTAGAGTTTAATCCGAGAAATGACTTACTGAGCATGCACTGTGCTCAATTCTAGAGGACATACAAAGTGTAGAGAAGAGACAGTCCCTGCCTTCATGGAGCTCACAGTCTAGTGCAGGAAAAAGACAAACACCCAGATAACTCTGGTGTGTCATGTCACACAAGTGCACAGGAAGGGGGAGGTAAACAAAGGGCTATGTAGCACATGAGAGAGAAGGTTGTTGGCCATAGTAGGGCTTCCTGGTGGAGATGGCACTAGAGTTCAGCCTTCAAAGATGGACAGGGATAAGCACTTATTTAGGGGTGACAGTTTGGACGGGACAGCCCCCGAGGGCCCTTCCTGCCCAGTGGTACTAGGTGCTTTGTTTCCTGTCTCTCCCTTGCACTGAAGGCAGGGACAATTCCTCTTTTGCCTGCATTCCTCAGAGACCCTAAAACAGGGTTTGTGCTCAGTGAATGTAGCTGATGTAGTCAGGCAGCCAGTCAACTAGCATTTATTAAGAACTTACTTTTTGTTAGGTGCTGTGCAGTGGGCACTGGGTGGTGTGTACATGTGTATATGTGTATATGCATATTCATGTGTATATGCATGTATGTGTGTATGTAGACTGGGAGCCTCCTTGATGTTTATCCCTTCAACCTGAAAATCTTGGGGGTAAGGACATTATACATTTGAAGGACAGTGGTGATTCAGAGGGGAGATTCAGAGGGAGAGATGGGGGCAGGGTAGAGGTATGAGACCTCTCCAGAGACAGGAGCTGATGAAATCCCTGAACATCCTCAGTCTTCAGGGGCTGAACTCCTCATTTCTATCCATGGTGGAATCATCTGAATCACTGATTTGAGCATATTCAAAGCCTTGCTATGACCTTTGATTTTCAAATTTTCAAAGTTCCTCCTCCAATCCCTGGTCAAGTTCTGTGGATTCTGGGCCAGTATCATTTTGTTCTACAAGACTTGGAAGGGTGCAGGGGTGAGGATCATAGAAAATCCAGAGAGGTTGTGAAAAGTGGGCAGGGGAGGGTTCAGGTATCCCAGGCATGGGAATAATTGTATGAGCAAAGGCGGGAAAGGTCAGAGAAAGAAAGAAAGAGAGAAAAGGTCAAAACTGTTTCATATGACACACAGCAGAAATAACTGGAGAAGACTTGAAAGAAGGGGGAAGGAAAAAAAACTGGCCTTAAGTAATGAAGGGTTTTCATGTGAAAAAGAAATTTGATGGACTACGTTTGGCCCCAGATGGTGATTCTAGAAGCAAGAGGGAGAAGTCGAATAGAGGCAGGTTTGGACTCCATAGAAGGAAAAAACCTTCCCAACAATGACAGCCAACCCGAAGTGGAATGGGGTACTTTGCTAGACAGTGAGTTCCCTGTTACTGGAAGTTTCCAGTAAAAGCTGGATAGCTACTAGTCAGTGAGCATGGAGCATGGCCAGCCCAAGCTTTATGCACATCAATGTCAGGGAGATTGTAGAGGGAATACCTTCTCAGCCAGGTGTTGCAATGCATGAATTCTGAGGTCCTGATGATTCTAGGATTCCCTGGGCTGGAATAGATGGGGTGGTGGAGGTTAAGATAGGCCTCATAGAATGGTTAGGATTTGGACAGAAGGTGGGGAGAGGAAAACAATTCTGATCCGGCCCATTCACAGAACTGGAAGGAAGTTATCCAATTGGAAAGGGACAGTGAGAAGGATCCTGGCATGGCAGGGGTGAAGTGAAGGCTGTGCTCAGGAGAGCTGCTGGGGCTGGACCATGGGAAGCTTGACTATCAGATGGAAGAGTGTGGCTCTGACCTGCTTTCCTTCTCTAATGAAAAGAAACAAAGATGTCGGAGCTGCTATTCAGAAGGGAAAGGAGCAGTTCAGATGAAGAGCAGTGTTGTCATGTGCTCCCAAGGGGAGGGAGGCCAGATGCCATCTGGGTGTGTAGCCCTCATGGCCCTCAGCTCAGGGAGAGCTGGCACTGGGATGGTTCAGGATGTGCCACAGCATTCAAACTGTAGCTGGAAAGCCCAGGGGCCCTCAGGGCTCAAACGTACACAGACCTTTAGACAAATTGCTGACCTAGTACGAACAGGAGATTGTCCCAGCATCCACAGGAGGAGATAATAAGATGCTCTGGACCAGGGAAGTGAGAGCATTTTCCGAATGGCCTAATAAGGGAGGGAATTGAAGGGCAGATACCCAAAGAACCTAACTCTTAACTGGGCCATGTGCACAAGAGTCTGGAGGGTTATCAGTCTTTATCTACACGTATCTTGGGGGCCTGGGTCCCACTCAGTCCAACCAGTTTTCTCTGGTTTATCTGTCAAACAGATAAGATTGTTGTGTGGCCCAACTGAGATAATGTGGGTGACCGGCAATATAATCTGTAAAGTCCTGGCCAAAGGAGAGCCGTCCTGGGCTAATTATAACATGGCACATTCTTTTCCAGGCACAGGCTTGCTCCAGGAAGTGGTGTATTTGGTGAGTCAGGGGGCTGACCCAGATGAAATCGGCTTAATGAACATCGATGAGCAGCTTCCTGTCTTGGAGTACCCTCAGCCAGGGCTGGACATCATCAAGGTGACTGACCGTTCTCCGACTGCACCCGAGTCTCGGTCACAATCTGCTTCAGTTCGTTCAGCCGTGGGTGCCCTGTTCTTGGTACTGGGTTTATACCAAGCTTCAGGATGCAGGGGAGAGTGTCAGACTTGGAGTTAAGAGGGCTCTGGGCTCCCAGGCTGCCTCTGCCACTCACTACTGTGTGACTTTGGAGAAGCTAGTGAACTCCTCAGAGCCTCAGTTTGCTCATCTGTAAAATGGGAGTGATGATACTAGTAGCACTTACCTTGGAATTAGGGCTGTTGTGAGGATACAAGCACCTGGTGAATCTTAAAGCCCAATAGAAATGCCTATTACAATTATTATTAGTTGCTGACACCCTAGAATTCACAGTCTAGCAGGGGCATTAGAGGTAAACACACAGTCTTATAAATATTTCATAAAATAATAGAATAAATAATAATTAAAAAGCTTCCTAAGCATTAGAGCTGTCCTAAAGTGGAATGGACTGTCTGAAGAGGTGGCTGCGATGATCTGGTGGGCAGGTGAACAGGTGAGCAGGGAGTGACCACTGAGGTCACTTCTAATTCTTCAGATCGTTGATTCTGTGAAATGCCCAGTGTGTCCTAGTAGAGCTTATACTCATCAACTTCTTCAGAGCTGGGGCTGTGTTTGAACACTGTAAGCACTTAATAAATGCTCACTGAGTTGAAGTGAACCATTTAAGGAAGATACAAGAGAGGTACTCAATGAGCATTTATATTGTGACTTAGAAGAGGAAAAATTCAAATTGGAGATATATAAATTAATCAACAAACATTTATTAAGCACCCACTGTTTACCAAGCACTGTGCTAGACCCTGGGGACACAAATACAAAAATGAGAGTCCCTTCCCTGGAGGAATTTCCATTTTATCAGAGGGTGAAATCAGGCACATCAATAAGCATGTACAGAATATATACAAATAAGGACTTCCCAGAAAGTTGGGCCTAGAGTCAGGAAAACCTGAATTCAAATTCTGCCTCCTACACTTACTAGTTGTATGATACCCAGAAAGTCATTTAACCCCCACCTGCCTCAGTTTCCTCATCTGTAAAATAGAGATAATAATGCCACCTCCCTCCCAGGGCTGTAAGGAGCAAAGGAGATCTTCGGCTGTGGAAATACCATCGTTGCTACATTATTTGTATTAGTATTACTTGTACTCCCTCCCTTACAGAGATGTTCAAGGCAAGAGCTTTGTAAACACGGAAACCCTGCGAGCATGATTGTACCCATTTGACAGATGAGCAAACTGAGGCTCAGAGAGGCGATATGACATTAGATGACAGGGTTCAAAGACAGATGAGTCCTTAGAGGTCACTGAGTATTTATTTATTGAGTCCTTAGAGGTCACTGAGTATTTATTTACTGAGTCCTTAGGGGTCACTTAGTATTTATTTGCTGAATCCTTAGAGGGCATTGAGTATTTATTTATTGAGTCCTTAGGGGTCATTGAGTATTTTGCAGGAGAGCAAACAGGGTGAATATCTGATTCCTACTTCGCAGGGTTGTTGTAAAGGAAACCTTCTAAAGCTGTGAACTATTATTAATCATTGTTAATAATTATTCTTACTATCCATATTCTCTTGCAGGAGCTCACATCCCCTCGACTCATCAAAAGCCACCTCCCCTACCGCTTCCTGCCTTCGGACCTCCACAACGGGGACTCCAAGGTAACCGCCCCCAAGTGCTTCTTCAGTGGCTAGGGTCAGCCATGAGGAGATCAGGGAGAATCTAACAATGTGTCTTCCTGTTGGCAGGTGATCTACATGGCTCGCAACCCCAAAGACCTGGTGGTGTCTTACTACCAGTTCCACCGCTCTCTGAGGACCATGAGCTACAGGGGAACATTCCAAGAATTCTGTCGAAGGTTCATGAATGATAAATGTAAGAATGCATCACTTTGTGGGTTGAACCAATGTATTCCTTGGGCATTTTAGCTTTGTTTAAAAATTACAACTGGCTTATTAGTCACTCACTCCCCTAAAGATTTTTTAGCCCCTCCTAAATGCAAAGCCTCAACTTGGGTGCTGAGAACAATGCAAAGGTAGATAAGTTATAATTCCTGCCCAAATGGAACTACCAGGCTAGCTGGGGTGATCAGAGAGGAATGCAATTCCCTCTACTCCAGAGCGCTGTGGTTCTGGGCTCTCATCAATGGGGTGTGGATCACAGCCTCTCTACACCTGCCCATCCCATGCTTGTCCATGAGGTTGCCAAAGAGAGGCTGCCCAATGTGCTCTCCTCCCAGAGGGTATGAGCAGTGTAGTGTGGTCTGTCTGCTCTGAGTGAGCCCTTCTCTTCCGATCTGCCATTTGTTTTATGACATCCTTCACCCTGTTCTTGCTCCTTCACTCCTTGTTGGTCACATCTACCTCTCCATTGTCCTTCAGGTGAATCCCAACTTCAAGTCTTTAGAGGTAGAATGTGAGCAAGATAAGGGCAATGGGAGAGGACTGAGGAAACAAAGAGCATTTCTAGTCAGGGGAAACAGACCATGATGGACTTCCTAGACAAAGTGGAATCTGAGATTGGCTTTGCAGGATGGAGAAGAGTCAAGGAGACAGAAATAGGGTTTGGAAGAGGCTGTTGCAAACAGAGGGAAAATCATGATTGAAGGTGAAGGGCTTGGAGAGGGAGGGGTGTGCTCAGGGGTGGGTAAAAGACACAGAGTGAGTACCCAGGGGAGAAGTTGGGAAAGATAGGGCACCAGCAGGTGGTAGACCTGGAACTCTACTACTCATGTCAGACAGTGTCCATGTCATATAACTAAATCAAATAACCTACCTGGAATCTCTAAGTGCCCTTTTGTGTCACGTGAATGAGACTAAAAACGTTGTGTAACCACAAACTTGAAATGAGCATTGTTAGCTGCCTCATCCATTCACCTGCCTCAAGCCGGACTTTCTCCTGAATTCTAGTCTACACCACCAGCTGGACATGTCCACTTAGACATCCTGAAGATTTCTCAAACTCAGCACGGTCACATCAGGACTCACTAGGCTTCTCCTAAGCCCATCCCTGCTCCAAATCTCTCTGCTTCTGTTAAGGACAACACCATACTTCCAGAGATTGAGGTTCCTCTTTTTCACTCTACATCACATCAGTGACCAGGTCTTATCAGTTCTGCCTCCATGGCATCTCTCATAGCTACAGCCTTCTCTTTACTCACATGGCTACCACGCCACTCCAGGCACTCATCACCTCTAGCCTGTCTTATGACCACAGCCACCTATAATCTCCCTTCACTACCGATCCAGCCAATAAGTAGTGTTACTAAGACATAGGCCTGAACGGGCCATTCTCCTACTGAAAATCTCAACAGTGCAGAGATTGGAGTGGTTGGCTTGAAGTCAGAAAGACCTGATATCAAATCTTGCATCAGGCACTTACTAGCTGTGTGACCCTGAGCAAGTCACTTTAATCTTTTAGCCTTATTTTCTCTTCTGTAAAATGGGGAAAATAAGTCACCTACTTCCTAGAGTTCTAAGGATCAAATGAGATAACACATAGAAAGTTCTTTGCAAATGCTAAACTGTTATATAAATGTGATGGTGATTATTAGCGATAATAATGATAAAAAAAAACTTCAGTGGTTTCCTGTTTTCTCTAGCATAAAGTAAAAACTGGCATTTAATGATCTCCCACTTACCTTTCCAGGTACCTTTCATATAATTGCCCCTCAAGCCCTCTGTGTTCCATCTAATTTGGCCCAGCAGCTAGTTCCTAAACTTTATAGGCCATTTCCCATCTCCACGCCTGAGGCCTCCAGGTCATGTAAAACATACTATTGTATTAGCCATATTAAAAAAAAAGAAAATATGCTTCAATCTGCTCTCTGACTGCATCAGCTGTCTCTCTGGAGGTAGATGGCATGTTTCATTATGAGTCCTTTGGAACTGTGGTTGGTCATCAGGTTAATCAGAATTCCTAAGTCTTTCAGAGCTGATCATGCTTACAATATTGTTGCTATTGTAGAAACTATTTTGGTTCTGCTCATTTCACTTTGAATCAAAAAGTCTTCCTAGGGCTTTCTAAACCATCTCCTTCGTAATTTTTGAGAGTACAACAGTATTCTATCACAATCATAAGCCACAGCTTTTTTGGCCATTCCCTAACTGATGGACATTTCTTCAGTTTCCAATTCTTCCAATTCCAGCAAAAAGAACTGCTATAAATGTTTTTGTACATAAGTGTCCTTTTTCTCTTTTTTGAATCTTGTTGGGGTATAGACATAATAATAGCAATATCACTGGGTCAAAGGTCATACACATTTGAATAGTTTGTTGGGCTTAGTTCAAAATTGCTTTCAAGAAGGACTAGGTCAGCTCACAGCTCCATCAACAGTACATTAGTATGCCTATTTTTCCACATTTCCGGAATTTGTCGTTTTCCTTTTTTGTCAACTTAGTCAATCCGATAGGTTGAGGTGGTACCTCAGAGTTGTTTTAATTTGTATTTCTCTAATTATTAGTAATTCAGAACATTTTTTCATATGGTTACTGATAGCTTGGATTTCTCCCTCAAATCCCCTGACCAATTAGGGAATAGCTTTTATTCCTGTAAATGTGGCTCAGTTCTCTATATATCTTAGAAATGAGACTAAATAAAAATTAGAGAAAATTTATTAAAATAAATAAAAATCAGAGAAACTTTCTGCAAATATTTTATCCCAATTTTCTGTTTCTCTTCTAATTTTACCTGCATTGGTTTTTTTGTGCAAAATCTTTTAAATTTTATATAATCAAAGTTGTCCATTTTACTTTCTGGGATGCTCTCTATTGTTTGGTTATGAACTTTCTCCTTCTCCTTGTCCCTTATCCATAGATCCAAAGACAGGTAATTTCTTCCATACCTTTCTAATTTCCTTATGATGTCACCCTTTATGTCTAGATCACATACCCATTTGGAACTTCTCTTGGCATATGATGTGAGATGATGGCCTACGCCTAGTTTCTGACTGTTTTCTAGTTATACTAACAGTTTTTGTCAAATAGTGTGTTCTTGCCATAGTAGCTGGGATCTTTGGGTTTATTAAAACCAGCTTATTGCGCTGCTTTGTTTCTATGTATTGTACGCCTAATTCCACTGATCAACCTTTCTTTTTCTGACCTAGTACCAAACTGTTTTGACAATTACAACTCTGTAGGATAGGTTTAGATCAAGTACCGTGAGATACCCTTCCTTGTCTCTCTCTCTCTCTCTTTCTCTCTCTCTCTCTCTCTCTCTCTCTCTCTCTCTCTCTCTCTTTCTTTCTCCTACTACATTGATGCTCTGCATATTCTTGGACATTTTTCCCTCTCTAGAAGATTTTCTTTTTGGTTCTATCAAGTAGTCCTTTGGTAGTTTGATTGCTATGAAACTGCATAAGTAAATTGATTTAAGTATTTTCCCTCAGCCCATCCATGACTAATTAATTTCTCCAATTATTTAGATCTGCCTTTATTTATATAAAGAATGTTTTATAATTGTGTTTATAAAGTTCATGCATGTGTTTTGGCAGGTAGACTCCCAAGTATTATATACTAAGTTAATTTAAATGGTATTTCTCTTTCTATTTCTTCCTGCAGGATCTTGGTGATATGCAGAAATGCTGATAGTTAGTATCAATTTATTTTTATATCTTGCAACTTTCCTGAAGTTGTTTAAATTTTTTTAGTTAGTTTTCTAGTTGACTCTCTAGGATTCTCTAAATATACTATCATATCATCTACAAAAAAGTGAGTTTTGTTTCTTCTTCACCTATGCTTATTCCTTTAATTTCTTTTTCTTCTCTTATAGTTATATCTAGTGTTTCTAGTATAATATTGAATAGTAATAGTGATAATGGATATCCTTGCTTCATCCTTGATCTTATTGGAAAGGCTTCTAGATAGTGTTTGATCTTGGCTTTAGATAGATACTACTTATCACTTTAAGAAAAGCTCCATTTATTCCTATGCTTTTTAGTTTTTTATTTGTTTTTTAAACAACAGTGGCTGTTGTATTTTGCCAAAAGCTTTTTTTTTAATCTACTGAAATAATCGCATGATTTTTGTTGTTTTTGTTGTTGATATGGTCAATCTTGCTTATAGTTTTCCTAATATTGCATCAGGCCTGCACTCCTGGCATAAATCCAGCCTGATTATGGTGTATGATTTTTTCATGTGTGATGTATTGCTGTAATCTCTTTGCTTGTATTTTAATCAAATTTTTAGCCTTAATATATACTAGGGAAACTAGCCTATACTTTTCATTCTCTGTTTTGACCCTCCCTGGTTTAGGTATGAAGACCATATTTGTGTCATAGAAGGCATTTGGTTGGGTCCTCTTCTTTACTTTTTTTTTTCAAACATTTTATTAATATTGGAGCTAATCTTTAAATATTTGGTAAAATGAATTTGGAAATCCATCTGGTCCTGTTTTTTTCCCCTTTGGGAATTAATTTATGGCTTCTTCAATTTATTTTTCTAAGATAGGGCTATTTAAGTATCCTATTTCCTATTCTGTTAATGTGGTAATTAATTTTTTTTGTAAATATTCTTGGGGCAGCTAGGTGGTGCAGTGGGTAGAGTAATGGGCCCAGAATCAGGAAGATCTGAGTTCAAATCTGACTTCAGACACTCAGCAGCTGTGTGACCCTGGGCAAGTCACTTAACCCTTATTTGCCTCAGTTCCTCGTTTGTAAAATGGGGACACACTGAAGTAGGAAATAGCAAACCATTCCAGTATCTTTGACAAGAAAGTGTCACGGAATTTGTCCATGGGGTCACATAGAGTTGGACATGACTGAGCAACAACAACATATATTCATATATTTAATTTAGATTGTCAGGTTTGCTGGCATATAATTGGATGCAATAGCTCCTAATAATTGCTGTTATTTCTTCTTCATTGGTTATGAATTCACCTTTTTAATTTTTGATATTGGTAATTTGGTTTTCTTTTTTTTAATCAAACTAACTAATGGTTTATCCATTTGATTATTGTTGTTTTAAAAACAACCCAGTTTCTAGTTTTATTTATTTTTTTAAACTTTCAATTTAGTTAATCTCTCCTTTGGGTCTCAGGATTTATATTTTAGGTTTTAATGGGGGGGAGTTTAATTCATTGGTTTTCTAATTTTTTAAATTAGAACCCCAATTTGTTGATTTGTTCTTTTTCTCTTTTATTGATGTAATTACTTAGAGATGTAAAATTTCCCTTAAATAGTGCTTCAGCTGCATCCTGAAAATTTTGTTACATTGTCTCATTGTTGTCATTATCTTTAATGAGATTATTGAGTTTCTATGATTTTTTCTTTGACCTACCCATTCTTTAGGATTAATTTTTAGTTGCCAATTAATTTTCAATCTTTATCTCGAAGATCTTTATAAAAATAAATTTTATTACAATATGATCAGAAAAAGGTGAATTTAATATTTCTGGTTTTCTGAATTTGTTTGTGAGAATTTTATGTCCTAACATATGAGCTGACTTTATGATGTTTCCATATACAGCTAAGAAATAGGTATATTTCTTTCTATTCTTATTCAATATTCTCCAAAGGTTTATCATATCTAATTTTTCTAAAATTCCAATCATCTCTTTAACTTCTTTCTTATTTATTTTATGATTAGATTTATCTAGTTCTGAAAGGGGCAAACTGAAGTCCCCCACTATTTACTTTTACTATTTTCTCCTATAATTCATTTACTTTTTTCTTTAAGAATTTAGATGCTATACCATTTGGTGCATATATGTTTAGTATTGACATTAATTTATTATCTATAGTTTCCCTGTTTATCTCTTATAATTAGATCTTTTTTGCTTTTGCTTTGCCTGAGATTATGATTGCTGTCCTTGCGGTTTTTTTTAACCAGCTGAAACATAATATATTCTGCTCTAGCCCCTTATTTTAACTGTGAATTTTGCTGTTTGAAGTGTGCTTCTTATAAATAATATATTGTTGGATTCTGAATCCCAATCTATTCTACTATCTTCTTCCATTTTGTGAGTGAGGTCATCCCATTCACATTCATAATTAAGATTACTGTGTATTTCCCTCCATCTTATTTTGTTATACTTTTCCTTCTCCTTTTTCCCTGCCTCCTCTTTGAGAGTCTGTTTTGCTTCTGACTACTGCTTCCCTTAATCCACTTTCCTCTTCCTTCCCTTAACCCCTTTCTCTCCTCCTCCCTTCTGGATAAGATGAATTTCTATACCCAACTGTGTGTATCTGTGTATTCTTCCCTCCTTTAACCAGTTCAGATGAGAGTGAGGTTCAAGAGTTGCCCACTCCCTCTGCTTACCCCTTCTTTTTATTAATACTTTCTTGCATACCCCATTTCCAAAAGAAATTTTTCCCATTCTTCCTTTCTCTTCTCTTCCCTCCTTTCCTGGTACATTTGTCCTCCTCACCCTTCCACTGTTCTTTTAAGATCATCCAAACACAATAGAATCACAACCAGGCCTTCTGAGACCCCTGATAATAATAGAGTTCTGAGAGGTTACATTATCTCCCCATATAAGAATGTAAACATCATTCTCTTATGATTTCACACTTGTGTTTATCTTTTTTGCTTCTCTTGAGTCTTGTGTTTGCATTTCACATTTCCTACACAGTTCTGGTCTTTTCATCAGGAATACTTAGAAATTCTCTTTCATTAAAGATCTAACCCCTCCCCCCCAGTAGGATCAAACTCTGGGGGGTAGGATCAAATTCTTGGGGGGAAGTTGTTCTTGGTTGTAAGCCTACATGCCCCTCAGAACTGAACACAATGTTTGGCTAACCAAGGCACAGGACAGTAAGCTGCCAGGCACCCCCTTGTTCCTGGAAGCAAGGCCTCTCTTAAGATCCCAATAGCTTTTGTTGGCTGCTGTATCACACTGTTGGCTCATTTTAAGCTTGCAGTCTCTGAAGCCATGCTCCCTGCCTCTCTCCTCATCTTCAGAAAAGGCTCATGCTAGAACCACAGTGCTTTAGGGAAATAAAGAATTAGCTTTGGTCAGAGCTGGGCCTACATGGATATTAAAGAAGCCATAAAAAATATGATTTGATTTCAGTCACTGAAAGACCCTGCTGTCCAACTATATGTCCACACCCAACTGGCCATAGTGCCTAAAATTCCCACCCTAAGTTGTTTTATTTGGAGGGGGGACTAAGGAACTGGAGGACTATTATGAAAATACAGTGTGTTGGGGGCAGAGCCAAGATGGCGGCTGGAAAGCAGGGACTAGCGTGAGTTCCCCGCCAAGTCCCTCCAAAAACCTATAAAAAATCACTTTGAACCAATTCTAGAACTGCAGAACCAACAGGGTAGCAGAGGGAAGCAGGGCTCTAGCCCAGGACAGCCTGGATGGTCTCTGGGTAAGGTCTATCCCACACAGAGCTGGGAGTGGAGGGGAGCAGAGCTGAGTGGAGCAGAGCTCAGCGTGGGCGGCGCAGACCAACCAGACCAGGAGCTGGGCTGAGCGTGCCCTCGTGCCCTGAAGCAGTGAGCTGCAGCAGT
>CM053623.1:233480890-233497053 GCA_028646595.1 Phalanger gymnotis
ATGCCTAGGCTCCTTTAGGACGCCACCATCCTCACGGTTTATGTTTTCTTATTCACAAAGGGCCACAGACAGGCCAGGGATTTTCATCGGGGCAGAAGCTGCTGTCCAGTGAAGGGATTGGCTCACCCGCTATCCCCCACTGGTGAAGGTCAGAGCCAGGACTTGAAGGCGAGGCTTGAGAGATTTCCTGTCTTGAGCCTCTAACGCTTCATAAAGGCTAAGCCTGTCCATCCCTTTTCCCCTGACATGCCAATGCTCCCAAGTCAGCTCATCTCTGCATGCAGATCACTACAGGGACCCAAGCACATGAGTGCCCCCTTATCCCTGCCTCTGCCCCATGCCCCTTTGTCTAGGTGAGACCCCTGTCAGAGGCAGTTTTCTTCACCATCACAATAAGGTCAAATTCCTTTGCAAAAGTGGAGTTCAGTTACCTATGACTTAGGTATTGGCTACACTTCCTGCTATCCACTGGGGGGATTTGCAGTCAAACTTCCTAATATCTCCTGTATTCCATTAAAATTTTTGGATGCCGGTTGAACTGCCAGAGTTCTAATCCCATCCCATATGTGCTCCAGAGGAGCTTGTGGTCTCCACGGTCTTTTTATGTACATACATGTTGTCTCCTCTGATGGAATGCATCGTATTATTGTATGATAAATTTAGAGCCAGAAGGGACCTCCGAGGCCATTGAACCAGAACTGTTCTTGTTACCCAGAAGAAACTGAGGATTGGAAAGGAAAAGTGACTTGTCCAAGGTCACACAGTAAGTGTTAGAGGTGGGGTCTGAATGCTGGTTTTCTTCACTTTAGACAAATGCCTGCTCCACTACACCAAAGCAAGGACTGATTCTTTTTTTTTTTTGTCTTTGTTCCTCCAGAGCTGAACAAAGTATCTGGTATACAGAAGGCACTTAATAAATACTCGCTTGCTTGATCTTAAGAAGAAAACAATAGGAAACTACTTGGAAAGCCTTGCTATACATTTGGACTTCAAATTATTCTATAGAGAATTAATAAAATAAAATATTATAAAGTAATAATTAATAAACATTACAAGATAATATATAGCACTGGTTAAAAACTAGAAAAGTAGATCAGTGGGACAGAGAAGATAAGGAAGCAGAGACCAGAAACTGCTGAACTCACTAAGCCCATGCTTAATAAATCTAAGAACATACATTCCTTAGGGAGGAACTTATTTGACAAAAATTATTGGGAAAAATGGAAAGCAGTCAGGCAGAAATTAATTGTAAGTCAACATTCAGCACCATATTGGGCAATAAGCTCAGAATGATCTGAATATTAAAGGTCAGATTGTAACAAAATTAAAAAGAATCAGAACAGTTACTTTCATGTCTATAGCCCAGGAGGTGAGTTCTAGAAGTGATCATAGAGCATAGAAAAAAATATATAATTTTGATTTACCTGAAATTGAAAAGCTTTTTACACATACAAGATTAAATAACTAGGATAAGAAGGGAAAGCAGTCAAGTGGGGAAAAAAGCTTTCAAAAGGGTCTGCTATCCAAGCAACACGGGCAGCTAGCACATATACAAGTTCAAGGCCTAATTGATTAGAGGTCAAAGGATATGAAGAAAAATTCTCAAAAGAAGTATTGCCAATGATTAAGAGACTTATGGAAGACTACCCAAATCACTAAAAATGAGAGAAATACAAGCCAAAAGAACCCTAAGGTTCTGGGAAGACAGACTGGATTGCTTTTGAGAAACCACTAAGCTTCTGCTAAGTTTCTTCCTGAAACAGGTCCAGCTTCTGGACTTTCTTATCGCTCTACAATTTTTATTGGAGTATTCTACACATGTATGGAGAACATCCTTGACAAGTCTATTAAAAGGGAATAGGCATGCTTCTGGAAGCAAGAGCAAGAAGCAAGTAGCCAATATCTGTACCAGTATCCCTTCCAAGGTGCAGGTCAAAATTATATAAGATTCATTGAAAGACAAAGCAAGAAATAACCTTGTTCAATGATCTTCTATTGTTATCAAGGGAGGCATAACACAGGAACATGTAAGCTCATGGAAAGGGTTTGCCATCGTCCCAGAGTCAGGGCAAAGAGGGATTCCTTATAGACGGTGAGGTCTTCCAGATACCCCTGTTGGCGTTTGGGGATGGCTCTATGCTGATCGCAGGGATCTTTGGAATCCTGCAGAGACCTTTAAATAAGATCCCTATTCACCCACATGAATTTGGTTCATGATAAGCATTTGCAAAAAGACCAGCGTGAAGATAATTTCAGTCTATGCAGCAACATCTGTGGTAGAGGATGAGGCGGTGATAACATCGTTCCAATCGAATCACGGTATCTTGTGATATTTGGTGACTTCAATACACAGATAGATGTGCACGGGGAGCATGATGAAAAACGGGGTGCTCAGGCCCAGAAAATGAGAGTGGCCAGAAGCTACACAGAAACCTCACACCGGGACGCCATGAGGGGTTTCCTTCAAAACCATCAGGACGTGGTGGACCTGAAGAGGCAAAGAATAAGGGCTGGGCTGGTAATCTCGGGGGTGGAGGGAAACTCGCTCTGTAGATGCAGAGCGGCACCCAGACAAGAACGGTCCTGGGAAGGATGGGGGCTGCTTCCGAGTCAGGCATCTGCGCACAGGCGGGCTTCAGTCCCGCTACAGTAAAGGAAAGGACCATGAGGCACTGAGACGGATAAAGTATTACGAGGCCCCGCCCCTCTCCCTCTTAGGCCCCGCCCCCATCAACGCTTCTCCAAGGCCCCGCCCCTGGCTCTCACCCCTCGCCGAGGCCCCTCCCCTCACTCCCACCCCTCACAGAGGCCCCGCCTCTCGCCTGCCCTCTCTGAAGCCCCGCCCTTCCCCAGACCCTCAGCACTGCGCACCCTCTTGCCTCTCCTCCTCTGACAATCCCTGGGAGTCGGCAGGCCACAGGCCCAGCCTCGGCTCACGTGAGCCTCCCGGAGCCAGGCAGTCCGCCCTCCATCTCCACTGCCGCGCCCTCTGATTGGCCCGCTGACTGGGCTAGCGTGGCCGGACTGGATGGAATCGGAGGGCGGGCTCTAGAAGTCCCGCCCCCAGCCTGTGATGTGCGAAATAGGGCGGCCGCGGACTTGGAGAGGGCCACCCCCTCGGAGACGGCTATGGCTCCGCCCCAAGGCTCCCCAAATCCAGGCCTCGGGGAACATCAGGAGAAATCTTCCCGCCCCCCACAAGCCAGTTGTGAGCGAAAAGTGGTCCAGGCCTGACCGTCACCTCTCCCCTTCCCTCCCCCGCCCCCGGGTGTGAAGCTGGGGGAGTCTTCTGGTGTGGAGATGCCCTTCTCTGACGCTCGTCAGCGCCTCCTTCCCACCTGAGGGGGCCCAGACAGATGCAGGGACCTGTCCAGCGCCCCCAGCCTGGGCTTGAACCCAGGACCGTGTGAGCTCTCCCCTACTCTCGCCGTCTGCCATGGCGGAAGCCTCTGAGAAAGGGAGGGGGTCGTGCTCCTTATTAGGAAGCGATTGTGGGGGAGCCTGATGGTCCAGTGCTGGAAAGGCCAGAGAGTTTGGCCTGGGTCATCCTTACAACGCCCCCCCTCCCATCATCATCGTCAGTCATCAGTTATCAATATCACCAATCATCATCAGTCATGATCAATCACCATCGTCACCATCAGTCATGACCACTCATCATCACCACCAATTCCTACGATCAGTTGTCATGATTACGATCAGCGCCAGCTCAATCTTCGTCAATCGGGATCCTCAGCATCTGCTTACGGAGGTGACAGCAGCCCCGAGGACCTTCCCAACAGTGACATGCGTGTGAGAAGTGGCGTGAAACGCCTCCCTGAAGACCTGCGTGACCCAGCCTAGAGCAAGAGGGAGGGGGTGCTCTGGAGTTCTTAGAAGAGCCAGAGGGAGCCCCCTCCACACTTTGGGTGGATCTTTCGTTGAAGACTTGTGGAAGGGTGGACAAGAATCGCTCAGGAGAAGAAACAGGATGGGTTGTGATCAGCGTCAGTGAATAGAGAGAACCCGCCAACGACCCGAGACGTCTGAGCATCAGCGGAGGTAGAATAGCAAACATAGTGTTTGGGACTTTGCGAAATGCTTCCTATGCACGTTGTGTGTGCTCCTACTGTGCGTTGACCGGAGCGTTGGATTTGGGGTCTGAGTCAAGCTGCGTGACCTTGGGCAGTTCACCTATTAGCCCTGAGCAATTATTTGTTATTAAATACTCAATATCATGAGTTCAAATTTCTTAGCTATCACCTTTGGCACTGCGACACTGTTTTGTTTTGTACAATCTCACCACTGTCTACATGAGTGAATAGACATCCTGCTTCAGAGTCAGGAAAACCTGGCTTTAAGTCCTGCCCCTGACACATACTAGCTGTGTGACCTTGGGGAAGTCACTTACCCTTTCAGTGCCCGGAGAAGCTGTTTAAGATATAAATTGCAGAGCAGGTAGTTATCTTGCATCGGTGGAGGGAGTTTTCTCATGGGGAATTCCCTATAAAAATGAAATCATGGAGCAGGTCCAAAAAATGTACATGACATATCCCTTATATGAGACAGCAGACTTATTGAAATGGACAAGAACCAAGTTTTATTTCATCTTTGTATCCCTACAGCCCAAGTCAGCACATTGCAGACAGATGCATTATAAAAATTTATTTGAATTGACTTGGCTAGAAAGTGAGATTTCTGTTATATATTGGGGTCGAAATGTGCTTTGGAGGAAGACTTTGTCCCATTTTGTAATAAAACTTAGCAAGGAAAAAGGATTGTTTGTGCAGAAATTCGATTTCCAGGCTACTTACCTGAGGATATGTGAAAGCCCTAAATGAGGTATCCTTATACCTGTAAGTGCCTGGCTCAGCCTGCTTCCTCAAGGAGGAGTCCCCCAGTCCCTCAAGTTCTAGTGCCCTCCTGTCTGACATTACCTCTGATTCATAAAGCATATGTTTTGTGCGGTCAGAGCTGTTAGCATGCTGTCTCCTCCATCAAAACGTTGGCTTCTCCACAGTGCCTGTCATATGGAAGGCTCTAATAGCTATTTGCTGATTGATTCAGTGGATGGGTGAGATAGAGTGAGAGCTGAGTCTGATGAACTGGGAGGCAGGGGTATTAAAAAAGATGTCATTGGGCATACTGGAGCACCTGCATTTGAGTGTAGGAGAGGAAGAAGGTAAACTAGATACTGGCCTCCTCATGAAAGGAGGAATGGGAGGGCCTGCCTTCGTATTGATTCTGCTACTTACTCCTTGTGTTATTTTGGGCAGGTTACCTTAATTCTCTGAATATCAGTTTCTGCATCTAAAAAAGAAGAGGGTAGAACTAGATGACTTCTAAGACTCCTTTCAATTCTAATTCCTATGATTCTATGACCTAGAGTCCTGTAGGTGATTGTGACAAAAATATTAACTGAGTGATATAGATCAGAGGTGTCAAACTTGCAGCCAGGAGTCAGTGCTGCCTAAACCAGATTAAAATGCAGTTGGGAAATGTTTAACAAAATAAATCAAAATACAACATAAAAAATGTTGTCTTCTTGAGGGTGTGTTTTTTTTTTTACCATCTTTTGGATTCTCAGTGCTCAGTGTGGTGCCTAGCAGAGTCTGAGAAATAAGATAGAGGAATGATACAGGTCCATTCCATGTTTATTTTATTAAAGCATTTTTTCAGAAAAGTTTAATTAATGATTTGTATACAGCTTTGACATAGAAAATGAAGCTTTTGCTATATTGAGGCAAAAGAGTCAGAAGATATACTGTCTGCCTCTTCTGCATTTGGTGCTGGCGGGTGGTTATGGTGTTGGTACATCTTAGGCTCTGGCATTTTAGCTACTCTCAAAAACTGTGGTTATCTGCAAGCGCTGTTCAATCTGCAGATGGACATGGAAATATGGAAATAATATGGAAAGCACCTCTTGGGTGTAATTTATAAAGTTTAGAGTCATCAACAGCAGTTAGGTGCTACTGGGATCATAGGGCCACAGGAGTCACAGTTAGGGGAGACCTTTGAGATCATTGTCCTCAGCCCCATTCTTTTACAGAGGGCCTGGTCCTGAGGCCCAGAAAGGGGAAGTAGTTTATTCAATGTCATCCGTTATACTGTGCTGCTCCTGCCCAAGTTCTTCCAAATTTTTACTGAGTCTGGAATTGTCTTGATGCCCTTGGGTCCAATAGACAGGAGCTAGAATGTGTGGACTGTGACACCTTCTCTAGTGTATATGCCACACCAAAATGCTTGTTTGTTTCTTTCAGTGGTGAGAAGGATGAGACTTCTTATGCTTCCCAGGACATTCTTTTTTTCACTTGCATCCCATTGCCTAAATCTGTAAGCACAGCTAATGTTATAATACATTCCCTGAGATCCATTGGATGTGGCAA
Source organism: Phalanger gymnotis (assembly GCA_028646595.1). Classification (NCBI taxonomy): domain Eukaryota; kingdom Metazoa; phylum Chordata; class Mammalia; order Diprotodontia; family Phalangeridae; genus Phalanger; species Phalanger gymnotis. Next base: position 233,487,256 of record CM053623.1, read on the forward strand.
GTTCTGCCATGTTGGTCAGTCTTACATGGTAAGATGAATGATCCAGGCCTTTGCTTCCTATTTTGGGAATACCATGGACAGCAGCTGTAGCCACACCAGCTAACCCTGAAAAGCAGCCCAACCAGAGGGAGCATGGGAGCCTGAGTTCTCTCAGGAGACACTGGTCTGATATGTGCCACTGGTCTCATTGCTGTGCTTGCTCAGCATTGATGGCAACAATGGTGGAGAACCATTCTATCACCACCAGATCTGCTCTCTTTCTCTTTTAAACAGGGATTCTCTGTGCTGTGCTGAGGGTTGTCAGTGCATGGGCACACACACACCCCTGTGCCCTTGAAACCCCTCTTCAGGTACTAGAAGAAAATTTCTAATGGACAAGATCTTATGGTCCATGCAGCCCTTATTGACTTTTTCTAAGATTTACTTCTGTCAGCCCAGGAACATCTTTTTGGGATTTAAAAAATTTAAAAAAATTGAAAAGCATTATTTTTGAAAAATATAAATAAAAAGAAACTATCAAAGGCAGAGAGAAAAAAGATATTTAAGACACGGAGCAAGAAAGACCCACTTTTTCAATCACTTGAGAAGAATATGGCTTGTGTTTCTCTTCAGGATATAAGTGTTTTCATATGGTATATACCTAAAGAACTGAAGGAAGACCTTCTGCACCTTAGGTGGTTCCTCTGGGAGATTGACAGAAAGATGTGGAAGAGAAGGCATGAGTGAATGGCAGTCTATACCAGTGGTTGGCACAGCTATGAGATCATGAAGTTAGTGAAGTATGGAATGAAATGAATCCATTTTTCTCAGTAAATATAACTTTTTTATATCTGAATTTCATTCAGAGTGCGTTGGGATTAAATGAAGACACCAAAACCAGGAGGATATAGATTGTTTTAAATGAAATCTTCTTGGCTATAGCCTTGACCAGCTTGAATACAATGCAGGATTCTTTCTCAAGACAGAATAGAGTGTGACTACTAGCATTTAGGTCCATCTTCTAAAAATCCATTGCTCTTGGATTTAAGTGGAAAGAAGTTGCTGGGGCTTAACCTTCCCTTTGCTCTCTGAGAGCCAGCCTTTGGAATGAAAATGGCAAAGAGATACCCTTGTCCATTCATTCCTGTGTACTGCATGTGAAGTTCAGATATTAAAGATAGAATGGCGATACAGAATACATTTGTGAACTGTTAGTTGTATGCCCTCAGATTGAGTATATGTAAACCATACACTCAAGAATGCATTTAATAGCTGTTCTTCCTGTATGTGGTTTTTCATAGGAAAAGTTTTCTGAAAGCATTTTCTCTAACTCCATGATGAAGTGGAAAGTGGTAATATAACCTACAAGTAAAATGATTTCTTCCACTAATGAGCCCCAGTGGGGACAAAAACCTTTGTTTTCAAGACCTTATAATAGTTTTTGACCCCAAAAAGCAAACTAATCATGATTTAGGTCAATTTGGGTCAAACATGACTTCCTTATTTGCCATTTTATTTATTCCACAGAACTTTTAGAGGGTTTTGTGAGAGAAATATGTAGTGGGGAAAGCATACTATAAAATTAAGCTATAATGGCAATTAATGTCCCCCACATAAGTTATTTTGTTTGGGGTGAGTTTTAGGATATAATTTTATTAAGGGCTAAGTTTTTTTTCCTGGAGGAATACATCTCTAATTTTATAATTGGGCTCGGTGGTAAGGAGGAGATTTAATATACATAAATCAGATTTTATGGATCACCTGTGGTTAATCTGTCCTAAGACACTCTTGTGGCTAATTTGAGAGAATACCACATTGAGTTTGGCTTTTGATCTGTGTATAAGGGAGTCTTCCTTCCCTCAGAGGAATGGGGCAGGTGCAAACAATGGCTACGGAGGTGGCTGAAGCAGACACTGTAGAATGCTTAGAGCTTGGTCAGACATCAAAAATGCCAAGGTCATTCACTGCATCCTGGGCCATCACAGTCATTTTGGCTTTATCTTACCATTGGACTTGGATGATTCTAGAAAAGAGAGTGAGGCTGACGACTTTGCACAGCTCTGCCTCACTGAAATCCAATTCATGTACAAGTCAAGTTATCACCCATCACCCACTGTTTTACCCCAACATTGTGATGTCATTGTCCCTCTTCAAAATGAAAGATGAACAACAGCAACAAGAGAGTCTTCTGTTGGTCTTTAGCACACTGCCACACTGAGCTGGGGAAAAGTGAGCCTATAAGAAGATACTGACTGTGTCAGGGGCTCTGGTTCCAAGCGCCTCAGTTACAAGGGGTATTTTCAAAGCAATGTGGCCAAATAGATAGTGACAGTTCATGGGCTGGGGGATTGTGTGCTCCCTACAGGTGGCGGGTCCAGATCTTATACTCGTTAGCATCCCCATGACATATGACACAGGCCCCAGAACTTAGAAAGTGCTCCATGAGTGATCACTGATTTATCAGTGTTTTCTTTTGGGCATGGTCTTTTTTAATTTTTTAAATTATTTGCTAATGAACGAGGGGAACATAGATCAGTCTCTTTTATCCGGCTTAGTCACCTTTTTGTGTACAGACTTTTCTTTTAGTTCCATTGATGCAACAGCTTTCTTTTGCTTCTATTTCTAAGGTTTGACTCCTTAGTCAGAGAGCTGTTATGTCTCTGTTGATAAGAACAGAGTATCACTGGCAATGAAATGAAAGCCAGACACATGTTGCTGGGAGTTACATTTTGATTCTTAAGGGATTGCATTGTCTTCCGCATCATAGGGATGCTAGAGAAGAATTTTTGCTCAGGTTGGTCTAGATGGCTTCTAAGGTCCTTTCCACTTGTGGGATTCTGTGACCTGAAGATCCCAGGAGCTTCTGCTTTAGCCAGTCTGGCACTTCGTTATCTTGGTGTTAAAAAGATGCCTAACATAAGTTCATAGGAGTGAGAGGTAGAAGGGGTCTCAGAGACGATGTTTCAACTGCCTTAGTTTGCAGCTCAGGAAGACCAGAAGAAGAGAGATGACGTGACATGCCTGGTGTCCTGCTGATAGTAGCAGAGCCAGAATTCAAAGCCAGACAATCTGACAGAAGCTCCAAGCAGTGTGGAAGTCAACTTGAGTAGGCGTCCAGGAATGCCATAATAGTTCTTTGTATTTCTATTAATGCTTCTATTTCTAATTGTGCTGTTATGTCTAGTATCTCATTTGATTCTCTTACCAACACTGTGAGGTAGGAAGGTACTTTGCAGATAAGTAGACTGAAGTTCAGAGGGGTCTTTGACTGATTATGTGCAGGGTCGAATAGCAAACTAGGAGAGGAGACTTGAAGGCGTGTTTCCTTCCTCGAGTCCAGGAGGGCTCTTTTTCACCACGGCACTGGGAAATCCTCAGTAAGTATAAAAGAGTAGACCATTCCAGTGGAGTTTGTGGCAGGCTGTAAACAGCTGTACCTTTTCCTAAAATGTTAATGTACTCTGAGCTATAGAAAAGTGAACTGAAGGTAGTCAGATTTCCCATGAGGGTCCTAACCTCTCTCCCAGTTGGTGTTAGGCCTTGGCTGTCTCTGACCGTTTTGGGTGTTGGAAGGGATTAACATGGGAGAATGCTTCAGGAGATGTCACAGGCCATGGTTCCCTGTGGCTAAAGTAGAGAGAATGGTGGTAGGAGGGAAAGTTGGGTGGAATTTGCAGAGGGCTAGATTTTGGCTCAAAGAAAGGAAATACTACTTTTAATGACAAGAGCTCTACTGAAGAAGAAGAGCCTGCCTCCAGCTCTAGCGAGTTCCCGACCTACCAGATGCCTTCTGGTAGAAGTTGTCAGAAAGTCTTGAGAGGGAATTCCTCTGTTGTATGGGTTAGACTTGTGACTCCCACCATTTAAGGGAAAGCAAGATTTGTTGGTGGGATGGTGGCAGTGACCTAGAGGAATGACGTTAGTTTTCAGCATGATCTTGGCTTTTAGAGATCTTCTTATGGTAAAGGCATAGGGAGGGACAGTGGGTCTGTTGCCTCAGAGAAGATGCCACCTTGGATACCCGTCTGCCTTAGGAAATGAAGCCCCACTATGATCACATTTTATGGCTAAAATGGAAGATGAAAAAAAAGATGTTTTGTGACATGAACCCTGCAGACAACATTTAGGAATGGATGGGAAATAGCTGATTTTGCAGCTTTCACATTCCTTGGCTGTCAGAGCTAACTGGTACCTTAGAAATTATCTGGTCCAACCTCATTTTATGGAGGAAGAAACTGAGACCTAGCCATATTATGTGGCCTGCCAAAGGCCATAGCAATAGTAAGTAAGCAGAAGAGTTCACCCCCGTACCTTCCTAGCTACAGATCCAGAGCTTTCCCTCTGTACTTGTCTTTAGAATATCAGAGAAGTTAATGAGCACAACTGCCTCATTTTATAGAGGTAGAGTCAGAAGCCAGACTTGTTGGAGATCCTGCAGTAAGTTCATGGCCCAGTGGAGTGAATTCCCGACTTTCATTCTGGTTCCATTGTTCACAGTTCCTCACAGAGGCTGCTGATCCCTGGTATGGAAAAGGGGCTGGAGTCCAGGGCAGCATCTGGTTTTAGGTAAGTCAGTAGCCATATTTTAAAGAATAAGGACACGAACAGAAAGTAGTGACAGTTAAACAGATACGTGGTCAGCTGCAATTGTTTATGCCTCTGAGAAGTGCTGAAAAATGCCTAGATTTGGGTTTTGGATGAAGTCAAGAACAAGATCATCTAATTTCCATTGTTCTCACTCAGTCCAGTTCAATTCAGTTCATTTCAATTCAGTGATTATTTCTTGAGGTCACTTAGCTTCCAGATTAAACCTAGAGACTAATTATTTTTTCTTGGGGCTTCTTCTGCAGGCTAAACAAACAGGAAACCTCAGAATGCTGGAAGGAAGGGGCCTTGGTTTCAGAGTCAGGGGCCCTGGGTTCAAGTGTAGGCTCCTGTTACTTAAAATCTCTGTAACTGGTCAAGTCACATCCCTTCTCAGGCTTCCTTTGTAGAAGAGGGATCTGGGTTAGATGACCCTTGTGGCTTCTCCCAGCCTTAAAGCTAAAAGTCTTATGAAGAACCCTGCCAGATGTTATCCACAGTCTGAATCTTACCAATAATTGACATAATCTGGGGTCACAAAGTGCAGCAAACTTCATATCTTTTAGTATATACCCAAGTACTTCTTTTCCACGGTGACATGTCTCTTGTCACCAGCCTCTGCAGTGGCCCAGGCCCCTCTCTGCTAGGAAACACCTCTGAGCCAAGTCATTCCAAACAAGCTTCTCATATTTCTGTCACTGGCCTAGGATAAAATCATGATGCAATAAATAGCAAACAAGGAGTCTGAGGTGGAAGGGACTGTGCGATGCAGGATGTTACAGCAGGAAGGGAACTGGAAATACCAAATGTGACAGCTGGAATGGACTCAAGAACATGGAATGTTGAATTAGAAGAGATCCTAGACATCATTTAGTCTCACCCCTTCACTTGACAGAGGAGGCCACTTGAGTGATTCAGAGGTCACTTTAAAAAAATTCTCTCCTTCCCTCCACAATGTTCAAGTTATCCATCAAAGTCCTCCCTTCCACTGATGCCTCATAATGCCTTAGAACCCTGGGGTCTTGATGTCCATGCTTTTGGAGCACAGCTTTGCCCCATCGAGCTGGGCAGGCTTCGAGTATGGGCCTCGGGATGCAGTGGGCACTGGTGTATTGGAGTACAGAGAGGTGCATCATCATAGTGATGGCCACTCCATGGTCACGTTATCTCATGAAGATGTTCTGCTCAAGCTTGAAGCATCCCTACCAATGAACTAATGAATCCCTGAGATGCTAAAAGATATGATCGTAAAAAACAAACAAACCAGCAGTGGTATAATTATGTTCTGTACTCAGTGGCAATTGATCAGCCCATTTGCCTGAAGGTATTGCTGGTAAGGAGAGACATCTGGCCCCAGAAGGGTGGGCTGCCTCACGATGGAAGGACTAGAACTCTTAGTCGTCCTTAGTATGTTCTTAGGATGAGATTGCCCAAAGTCTCTTCCAGTTCTAAAATTAAGTGATTCTACATGCAAAGACAATTGAACTTGAGTGGGACATGATTTAATTTTAATAATTTAATTTTAATTTAATAACCAAAGGTAAGGCTCTTTATTTTTTAAGGGAAAAATATTTTATTTGAAGGCTCCATTGTGTATTGGAAGGAACTCTGGGATCTGGAGATTTGGGTTTAAGTCCCGGCTTGTTCACTCTCTCTGTGTGACCTCGGGCGAGGTCCCTCCCACCCTGCACACCTCAATTTCCTTGCCTATAAATCAAGAGGAAGAGAATAAGCATTTCCATAGTGGCTATGGCGGGCCAAGCACAGTGTGTGTGGTGGATCTTGGATCAAGTGACCTTGAAGGGCTCTTCTAGCTCTGATATTTTAGGATATTTTGTTTCAAAGGGTTGGCTCTTTAACCAGGGTTCTTTGTACAGTCTATCAGTCAGCAATGTTAACACACCAAACTTCCCTATAACATCCTGAGGGCCACAGTCTCATAATTCATCACTAAATCCCCCCTGAACAGGCTTCAAGGCAGACCAGCTCAATACCAACCACTGAATTCTTACATATTTCTCTGGTGACTGAGCGTAGGCATTTAGAAGTTTGCCAGTAGTGGTGTTCCAAATGTCTTGTGTTTCCCATTTTAGAGGCAGTGCAGGGGAAGGAGAAAGTGTGCTGGATTTGGCTACCAGAGGCCTGGGTTTGAATCCAGGCCCAGAGACTAATTGGTTCTGGAGGATAAAAGCTTTTTCCCCACATGATCTCAGTTTTCTCCTCTGTGATATGAGGGGTCACCTAGAGCAGATCTGTCAAACACAAGGCCAGGGAAGGTGGCCAGAACCTGATAAAAATGTAATTGAGAAATATTTAGCAAAATAAATATACAACAGAGCTAATGGTAACTTGTGGTTTCCTTCCTAAGTCAGGCTGCAGCCCTCAGGGATCCTTATGGAGGGACCACTGACCTAGAGCATCTGTCAGCTTCCTTTGAGCTCTCTTTCTCCCAAGAGGCTAAGAAGTGACTTCATCCCTCTGAACCTGTTTCATTCTCCATGAAATGGTGGTGGTAGTGGTGGTGGTGGTGGTGGGTATAATCCTTGCTCTTCCTTAAAGCAATAAAGAAATGGGACTTTATTTAATTTTGCTAAATAACTTAAGATTCAAAAGACTGACTGATGAAAAATTTTATTTCCCCAAACTCAGTAGACTATTTTTTGGGGATAGAAGCCAATTTGCAAGGCCTTGGAGCAGGGATTTAATCATATTAGGAAAGCTAAAAAAGGGGTGTGTGTCTGTATATTGTATTTGGGAGAAGAGATATCTGCATAATTAATATTTACAGTCACTAAAGGTAGTGTTTCTAATGTACCCACAAATAGAAGTATATATATTTTTATATTTATATATATATATATAGTACTTAATTAAGATGCTCTTTTGTGGTGAGGGAAATATTTGTTGCCCCCTTCCCCTCCACAACTTTTAATCCACTGTATTTTAAAGTTCTTCAGAGTCCAGATAGCAGACAAAATATGGTCACTGTGTCCACAGCAGGAGAGGTTGGGTATGGGAATGAGATCTCAAGAAAAAGAGAAGAGAGCAGATAAAACCTGCATGTATGGAGCTTAATTTTTGGTAAATTGTGAAACAAGTTCTACATCAGTATTCCTTGGTCTCTTCTTGTTTGGTTTCTACTATATCCAAGTCTCTAGGAAACTAAAGGGAGAAATGTCACAATTTAATTCCTTTCCCCCTGAAAATTCCAAATACAGAGTTCAGGTGCAATTCAGATTCCAAATGCTGTTTCTTCATGTTGGACTTCTTCCCCTCCCACAGTGTATTGGCATCAGATGACCATAGTTAAAGACTTTCTCCTTGGCTCAGAAGAAAGGTACTGCATGGCTTCCTAGGAAAAAAGAGCTTTGGGGCAAAGAAGTGTTTTTCCAACCAGACATTTTCAGATTGCTGGAAATGGACACTGCTGATGCAGACATGCATCAGCGTCTTCATCTGGGCATGCCCATGGCTCCTCACATTCTCTTCCAGGTAAAAATAGCCACCCTCGTGGGCTTTTAATGAGTATAAAATGTTAGCAACATTCTTCAGTATGGTACTGAATTCAAGAATTCTGGAAGAGCTTTTCACAGTCAGCAAATGTTTCTACTGTGGAGGGAAATAAAATATTTGACACAAATGCAAAACAAAAAAGTCTCTCCCCAACCAACTGGACCAAAAATACCCCCAACCATCCCCCAATTGCATAGCTCTAGGAAAGTTATTTGTATGGTCGTAGAAATCTGGAAACTTTGGACCGTAGTAGCTTGATAAATGATCTTGGGAACATCTCCTTGGACTCTTGTGCTGTGTACTTGAAATAGTTTTGAGGATGTGCCAACACATCAAAGAGGGCTTTAATCAACTTCTTGTCCTGTGGAAGGAGAAATAAAATGGCGTGAGGAATGTGGTCATTATGGAATACTCTGAGTATGACTTTTAACAGCTTCGTTGTCTCCAGCTCATTATTTTTGTCTCAATCTGAGCTTTAGCCAATGATAACAATAACAATGTTATTATGGGGCTGGTGTCTCCTCCCTGGTCCTCTCTTATAAGTGACTCTGTAGACTACATGCTATCCCATTCTACATCATGTATGATAGTGGATAGAAATGGTTAGTTGCTGGAAATGTTAGTACACTGGAGAAGAAAAAGGGAAGAAACCAAATCAGAGACAGAGTATTAATGGCACTCACAGAGAAAAGAATGATGGTGGAGATTTTATTTGTATCTTGCACTGTGGAGACAGCACCCAAAGAAGGAGGACACGAGAGATGCATCCTTGCCTTTTCTGAGAAATTAATGGCCTGCTGGGGAAAGCCCTAAAGGATACAGAAACAGCTGAAAAGAAAGAGAGAAAAAGACAACTCCACCCCCTTTGGCAGAGACTGGACTTTTGGAAGCGCCTTCATTTGTCTAGAGATGATAGCCACAGGAGCCGTTCAGATCTATGAGGGAGAAAGTATATAGAGAGAAGATAAGAAGATTCAGAACAGAGACAGGGACACCTGCACTAGGGGAGGAGGAGAAAGATGGATGACAGATCCAGCAAAGGAGACCAAGGAATGACCAGGAAAGGAGACCAAGATAACCAGGAAAGCAGAGAGTATTGAGGAGGAGGAGGAGGAAGAAGTGGAGGAGGAGGTGACCAATACAGGCTGCAGTGGTCAAAGATGATGAGAACTAAGAAAGATTATTGTTCTTGAGAGATCATTAATAACCTTGAAAAGAGTGATTTTACTCAACTGAGGAAATCAGAAATCAGACATCAGGGGCCTGAGAAGAGTGTGAGTACTGAGGAAGTAACTAGCAGATATTTTGGAGTTTGACAGTGAAAGGAGAGAAATACAGTGATAGCTTAGTTGGGGTCAAATGCTGTGTTTTTAAAGGATGGAGTAGATATGACCATGAGTTTGGGCAGAAGGGAAGGAACCTGTAGAAAGATGAGAGAAAGGGAACGATCGGGGATGAGTGAGGGGGAACTCCTAAAATGAGACAGGGTGGGTTGGATTGAGGGCAGTAATAGAAGAGTTGCCCTTAACAAGAAGGGGCACCTCTTCAGAGACTGGAGCAAAGTACATGAATGAAAAGTCATTCATTCAAAAAGCAAATCAATGAAAAAGACAGGATTTGAGATACGGAATAAGGGAGATGGGAGCCACTCAGTGGTATGTGGTCTTGATGTTTTTAGGATAGCTGTAGATATCATCTGAGATGGGGAAGAGGGGATAGTGG
>CM053623.1:233497553-233524279 GCA_028646595.1 Phalanger gymnotis
CTTGTGTTCATAATACTGGAATGGGGAGGTTGGTTCGCTAATTTGTTGCTCTGGGCCCTGAATAAATTTTTTGATGCCTTCTGCTTAGAGAATTCTATATACCCAATGATTTCAAACCATTCAGATATATATATATATATTCCTTTTTGAGATCATAAATTTGGCCTTCCTACTACAGTGGTGCAGTGGATAGAGCATGGGGCCTGGAGTAAGGAAGACTCATTTTCCTAAGTTCAAATCTGGCCTCAGACACTCCTAACTGTGTGACCCTGGGCAAGTCACTGTACCCTGTTTGCTTCAATTTCCTCATCTATAAAATAAGCTGGAGAAGGAAATGGCCAACCATTCCAGGATCCTTGCCAATAAAACCCCAAATGGGGATGTGAAGAGTCAGACACAGCTGAAACAACTGAACAACGAAATTTAGAAGAAGGCTTGGGAAGTTAACAGCTAGCTGAGATGGCTACTGAAAAATGGATTTGGATTTCAGAGCCACACCTTTAGCTATTTAGCTTTTGGCTGAGAACAGAGGCTATGTTCCAAGGGGCTAGTAGAAGCATGTTTGCCTAGAGTTCTGTATATCCGGTCAAGATGCCTATAAACTCAAATGAAAGTGTTGAGAGAAAACCGTGCACATGGATCTGAAAAGCTTGGTATTGTAGAAAGTACCAGGGGCAACAGAAGGAGAAAAGACCAGGAATTCCTGGGAGAAAATATCCCCAAAGAGAGGAAGCCGTGAAGTTCATGGACGTGAATATCTGTGCACGAATGCACAAAGTGTGAGCAACATTGAAGGCAAAGGATGCAAACTGGGCCTCAGAGGTGTCCAAGGGCAGCTGATACCCATCGAAGAGTCTGCTTTACTCAAAAGTAAAGTAAAAGGGGCTGGGGGCTTCGGAGAGGCAGACGAAGGGTAGACACAAGGAACAAACTCGCTCATGATTAGAGCTCTTCAAAAGGGATACAAGGTGTCTCAACAAATGTATGCTCCCTTTCACTGAATGTCTTCAAGTGAGGACATAGGGCCCACTTGTTGGCAGTATTGAAAGGAGGATGCTCAGTCAGGTCTGGGTCAGACTAATTGGCCACTAATATCCCTTCCAACTCTTAGATCCTATAGATTGATTTCTTTATTTGGGGATCATGGCAGGCAGACTCATTTTACCATCTGTTGCTCTTTACTGGTTTGTGAGATAATACTGTCCATAATTTTCAATTCAACAGTCATTCATTACTACCAACTATGTGTAAGACACTGTGCTGTATATTATGGGGACAGAATGACCAATAATATACAGCCTCTGCTCTCAAGGAGCTTAACTATTAAGGGAACATAACATGCATGGGTAAGCATAATATAAGGAAGGGGGTGCGAAGGAGTCGGTGGAGGAAATCAGATATATTGCTCTAGGATAATCTGAGGAAGGAGGGATCCCTTTAAGCTGGAGAGGTCGTGAATGAGGGAGTATGTAAACTGAGCTTTGAAGAAACATAAAGATTCTAAACAGTGCCCATGAAGAGGACATTCATACCAGGCCTGGGAGACAGCTTGTCCCAATGTCCAGGGGTAGGAGATAGGATAGTTAGATAGGATGGCATTTGAGGAACAGCAGCCAGGAATCCAGTTGGACTGGGATGTTGACTGCTGGAGGAGGAGTAATGTGGAATAAGGGTAAGGAGGCGGGTTGGGTCTAGGTTATAGTAAGGCTTAAATGCAAGGTTCACCAGTCCATGTTTTCTCTAGGAGACAACAGAGAGGTCCAGAGTGTTATGTTTTGCATGTGTTGAGCCTGAGGTGCCTGTGGGACTGAAGGTTTTTGTGCAAGAGAGTGATATGGTCCACCTGTGCCTTAGGAATTAAATTCATCCAATACTGGTCAAGCAGCTACTCTTTGTTAGGTGCTGGGCACATAGAGGTATGGCCATTGCCCTCAAGGAATATACATTATACTTGGAAGAATTTTCTGACAGATGTGTGAAGGCTGGATTGAAAGGGGAGAGATGGGGAGCAAGGAGACTAATTAGGAGGCTCTTTCAATAATTTAGACTGGAAGTGAGGAAAGCCTGAACTAGCCATCAGGACAATGTAAATGGAGAGAAGGGGACAGACCCCAAGAGGCGGTGCCGGGGTCAGGCTAGAAGACTTTGCAGTTGCTTGGCTATGAGGGAAGAATCAAAGATGCCTTCAAGGTTACAGACCTGAGTGACTGGGAGAAACATGGAAGATCAGGAGAAAGGCAGGATATTGATGAGTTACATTTTAGGTATGTCAGATTTGATATGTTGACAAGGTAGAAATGGCAAGGCAGAAAGTTGAAGCTGTAGGACTGGGGTAGAGATCTGGGAGTCATCTATGTAGAGATGATAATTGAACCTATTAGAGCAGATGAAATGAAAGAGAGACAGAGAGAGAGAGAGACAGAGGAGAGCACAGCACAGACCGACTCTAGGAAGAAACTCATATTTAAGGAATGGAGGTAGATGATAGCACCTTCAGTTTCTTAAATCTAGATCCATATTTTCCAACAATTTCCCCCCTGCATTTCCTGTGCCCAGCTCTCATTGAAGTCATCCATCTGAAGCATCTGAGTATATTTTGACTTGGTTTGGAGGATCGTGTGAGATCCTTTGTGGCATTTGTTCATCTTTCATGCAGATGCTGCTCATGTTCAGCATGTGCTTGCACAACAAGGCTGTCTAGGGACAACCAGAGATCCCAGGAAAAAAAAGGTCATCCTTGTTCCCTTTGGGCCCACAATGAAATCAGCTCCACTAATGTTTTCTTTCCCTCTTCTGAGGATCTTTGAGTTGTCCTTCCATTTAAACTACAAATTCTTGGTCTTCTGGTTTTATTCATGGTGAATAATGTCAACATGGATGTGGTTCAGTTCCTCCAATGTGCAGTCATCGAACAAAGACTGCACATTTGAAGCCCTAACAGTTAAACGAATGTTTGTCAGTGATCTAAAATCAGTGTGACTCTCAGCCAGAGGGCCATTTAAAAATTGCTTATGGGTCATCATAGCCAGAATAATTCATTACTTAGTGAATGGCCTGTTGGTGACGAATCACTCTGTATTGAGCTGGATTGGTGCTTAGACAGCAGACAGTATATGTTACTAGGGGTTTAGCCAAAGCCCTTCCAGTTTGCCAAAACCAGGGCTTGCATTCCACTAGCACAGCCCTTGAGAAAACTGGGTCATTTCTTGCCATGATGAGTCATCAAAAGAAGACTTTTGTGGAGGGCAGTTTGCCTTATCACTTCAGGGGCATGGGAAATGGGATTTTTAATTTTAAAAATATACACATTAATAGGAAATCATATTAAAAAGTCTCTATTTCCTTTCCATAATGTAGCATCCTAAATGGTTACATTTCTTGCCTTCCCCTAAGCTGGCTTTGCTTGTCTTCATCTAGTCCAATTCCTCCATTTAGTAAATGAAGAAATTGAGGCCCAGTGAGGGCTATGGGCTTGCTTGAGACCCCAGAGTGAGCCAGTGCTGAAAATGGAACTAGAACTCTGGCCCCCTACTTCAGGTCTAATAGTCTTTCAACTCTGGCTGCTTTTCCCTAGAGCTGCTGCTTTTCTAGGGTTGAAGAATCGCAGAACACCAGAGCTGGAAGAGACTAGAAGTCCTCCAGCCCAACCTCTAATCCCATCTACACTGTCCATAGCAAAGAGCACCCAACCTTCACTTAAACACCTCCAGTGATGGGGAATTGACCACTGTTCTCAGCTCATAATCGCTCAGTGCCCAACTTCTGAAACCCTCTGAATTAACAGTATAGCCTCACACCAGGTCTTTTGATTTCTTCTTCCCCCAGGTCTAGCATTTGTGTCAATAGCATCCCATAATGCTTCCGGTCACTAAAACTCATTATCACTGACAGTGCAGTTTTGTTTGTTTGTTTGTTTGTTTTTTAAACCTGGTTCAGAAGAAAGGAGTTCTAGGTTCAGTGTTCAAAATCCATGCCTAAAGGCTTATTCGGACCAGATGACTCTAAGCAAAGACCTTTCCATTTCCATTATTACAAAAGTAGAAGATCTCTTTCAAGGAGATATAAACATGGTTGTGAATTACCATGGACTGCTAGGGATTCTAATAGTGAAGTGAAATTCTGTTAAATGCTGTTGTATCAAATATTGCCGTATTGCAAAAAGAGCCCTGGATTTGAAGACAGATGGCCTGGGTTAAAAAACCTTCCCTCTCTGGGCATCATGTGTCAAATGAGGGAGTTGGACTAGGTTATCTAACCCTTTCACCTCTAGACCTGAAGTTGAAATGGAGAATTGGATTGTGGGAAAATGGCAAAAACAGCAGGAGAGACGAAGGCCTGAGAGTGTGGATGGAAAATTGTTAGAAATTAAAGTTGTGGAAGAAAACGAGATGATTATTGGAGACCACAGCATAATCAAGGACAGATATATATATATATATATATATATATATATATATATATATGTATATGTATATACCTGTATATGTATATACCTGTGCTTACAAATAAATAGAAAAGATAAGAGATATAAGAAGGGAGAACTTGGGGGGCAAAACATCCCTAGCAGAGGCAAACTGTCCAGCTCATGAGAGAAAATGTTGATGTGAGACAAAGTCAAATACGAGGTGTCCCAAAAGTCTTACTGCAGCCTTAAGCTTTAATAGCTATTAAGTTAACATATTAATACAAATATAATAACATATTAATATAATTTTATTAATATAAGAACTATTAAACTAATCTATTAATAGTTATTAAAGCTTAAGACTACACTAAGACTTTTGAGACACCCTATACTCATGTAAACCTTTTTGACCTTGTATAAACTCTCTCTTCACTGAAGGTGCAGCCAGAGCTTGGACCCTAATCAGTCTCCCCAAGTTCTGGTGACTATGCAATTCGATGCAGCTCCAAATTCCACCTCAAATGTAATTAAATGCATAATAAGTTTCTACTGTGTGCAGAGCCTCGTGTTGGGAGTTCATCTAAACAAACTGTAGATGAGGCAGTTGAGTAGCATAATGGAAAGTCACGTCAACAAGCATTACTTGCCTTGGATAGAGTATTGTACTTATAGCTGGGAGACAGACTCAGATCCTGTGTCTGACACTTACTAGCTGTAAGGGTAACCCTGGGCGAATCATTCTCTGTCTCTGAGCATCCAGAAAACAGAGATAAGAATATCTTCCTCAAAAGGATATTGCCATCATGAGAGATATTGAGATAATAGTTGTCAAGAGCTTTGCAAACCTTAAAATGCTATATAAATCTTAGCTATAATAATGCCAAATACAGCAAGACACAGGTTCCTCCCCTAAGGGAGAGAAGGCATACACAGAGAGCTATAACATAAAATGATAATCTCATGTGGGAGGTGTCAAGTGCTGGGTGTGGCCTAAGGTCTTCAAAGTTTGTTATCAGGTGTATCCATGATAAGGATGGCTTCATGACAGACTTGGGTTCCAGTTGATCAGCAGACCAAGAAGGCGAGAGGTGACATTTCCAGCACGAGAATTGGTCTGAGCAAAGGCCTGGTGGTATAACACAGAGTGTGTTTGGGGGACAAAGAGTTGTCCAGTTTGGCTGGTGCATAGAGAGGAATACAGTCATGTAGGACTCCCAGGAAAGGATGGCTCCATATTGTGGAAGACCTTGGATGGGAAAGATCATTGGACAAGGAACTGGAGTTTTCCTTGGTAGGCAGTAGGGAGCCACTGAGGAATTTTGGGTGGCAGAGTGACAGCACCAGATAGATATATAAGGAAGATTACTCTGGTAGCTGAATGCCATTGGTTTGAGTTGGGATAAGGGTAGAGGCAGGAGGACTGGGAAAGAGCCTGTTATCCTAGTCTAAGTAGGTGATAATAAATTCCTTGACTAGGCTGGTGTCTGGGAATATAGCATAGGAGACAGATGGAAGAGTGATTATGGAGGTAGGATTGCTAGGTCTTCTAAAAACTATGTTTAAAACTGCCCTATGACTTTTGGGACACCCAGTGTAAAAGACCCAGGGCAATGGGTGACTTGAGGCATCCCCTCAAACCTATGCTTCCTCTCCCCTGTGATCTCTGCCTTTCTATTGTGGGATGGGAGCTGCCCAGGTTGTTGGGAGAGGCCTGGGCTTGAGAATTGCCTCTAACAGCCACTGGCCGTGTGGCCATGAGCATACAATGTCATTTCTCTGAGCCTCCAATGTCTCTCTGGAAAATGGGGGACAATATCTGTACTACTCACTTTGCAAGGCTGTGGTGGTGAGCCAATGAAATGTGTGTAAAGTGTTTTTGCAAACCCCCAAGCACCGTCTTCTGACCACTGTTCTCCGCTGTGGTGCCTGTCACCCTGGGCACATTCAAGTTAATGTGACAACATAAATCTAAACTGTAAGGACAGATCCCCCCTGAGGAATAAATCCGCATGTAAAGGTGACCCTTTAGGAATTCATCAGTCCTTGAAAAATGGAACTTCTGAGTCAGCCGCTGATCCTCAATCTCCCTGCCTCTCTCCTCACACTACTTAAGTGTTATAGTCTGTTACTATGTTCATGCCCCACAGGAATTTAAGCAAAATACTCACTTTCAAGATTTCTTGGTGATTTTCTGATGCATACAATCTTCCATCCCGAACTATATCTTCTATTAACTGTTGATAATCCTCTGTGAAATGAAGGCAGAGAAGAAGAAAAGTGATTTGGGACCATCAGCTTTAAATTACTTCCTTCCGTCCCCTCCCAGCCAAGAGGTTACCATCAGCATTTGGCCCATATAGAGGCTCAGGTAGGTCTGGAATGCCATCTCTCTGTTCTCAGCACAGAGATGTGCTTTGAGCCCACAGCCTGACCCACAGATGGATCTTTGTTTTGTCATTGTGTCCCTGGCACTTAGGAGAGTGCCTTCCTGTAATAGGTGCCCAGTAAATATTTATGGATTGGATGGTTCATAAAGATGAGAAATGATCCCAGCCTTACCATCGTAGGTCACGTAGGGTACTTGGAATCCTTTGCCACTGTTTCCTTCATTTGATTTAAACTGAATCCAGAGCTTTCGGGACCGGGATGTGAAGGCGATGGGCCTCTCGTAGGTCTGGCATGTTTCATAAGTGGTGATGGATGTGGGGGAGGCTGCAAAGTAAAGTAGACATCAGCATGTTGGAGGCCACCCCTCGGGCCTGCCTGACATTGTCATAACAGTCATTTGGATTTGAGGTGAAGCTCATAGTGCTTGGGTCTTTCCCTTTTGCTTATACTTTCTACACAGCTACACAAGCTCAGAACTGGGGGAGGGTCATTTGGGGTTCTTCCCTTTCCCTTCCCTATTTCCAGTCCATGCTCAAGGCCTGTTCCTTTTTATGTCTGCATCATCTCTTGTGTCCATCTTCTCTGTGCCCTGCCCTTCAGCTCGGGAGCACATTGACATTCCAGGAGATGAGCGTAATTAGTTCCTGATTGGACCTCATGACGCTGCGCTCTCCTCCCTCCAAGCTAGTCTCATCACTGTAACCAGTGCACAGGGCTGGCCATTTCATTCCCCTACTAAAGAAATCTTGAAGTCATTACCATGTGTGGCATTGTAAAGCCTCCATTTTCTGTCTGTCTCCTTCTTTTCCAGCCTCTCCAGGTTTTACATTCCCTCCCTGCAATGGGGGATGATGTTTCATGCTCTGCCCGGGATGTGCCCCATACCTGGAGCACTATCTAGTTTACTCTGCCTGTTGTATTTTTTTCCTTCACAGACCTAACTCAGGGGCCACCTCCCCCATGAGCCCTTCTCAGGACTGCTCCTGCCCTCATTCCCAGGTGAAAGGGATCTTTCCCTCCCCAGTTCTTCTAGAGGATTTTATCTGGACCTTTCCTTTTTCTCACTGCACGCTAACTTGTGACACTCGTATTTGTGTACCTGTCAGGTCATAACTCTTCCCCTCCCAGGAGAAGGGGAGCCCTTTGAGGTCAGGACCAGTGCCTCATGTAAAATCCACCTAACCAGAAGGGCTTGTTTTACAAATACATGTTTAATTATGCTCATTCATTCCAACAGCATTCATGGGGGGAGATGGTGGTGCAGAGCAGGGATTATTATTTCCATTTCTTGGCTAAGGCACTGATGAAGAAGATGATGAAGAAAAGAATTGCCCAGAATCACACTGGTCATGACCAGTAGAGCCTGGCCTTGGGCCTAGGGACATTCTGACTGAAGGCCAGGGCTTCTGCCAAGGTGCCACACTGCTCCTGAGAGACAATAACAGTGATAAAATGCCTTCAAAAGTACAGCATGTCTATACAAATGCAGGGCATTAGTATTCGTGTGGTTATCTACATAATTGGCTAGCACTCTGGGAAGAGACTAGTCCAGGGAAGGCTTTTAGAAAGAAACTTGTGAGTGTGTAATGTGAGCGTCTCTCTCCGTCATTGTAAGATGAGGGTCCCCTGCCACATTTGACTCTACATTATTCTTTTATGGCCCCAAGATATTAGTGGCACAGCGCTGGGCTTTTGTGGAAATGTGAGTTTTAATGGCAAGTTTAATGATGCCCCTTGATGGGCATCAGGAGACTCAGGCTGATTCCAGCTCTGACACTTCTTAACTGTGCTGCTCTGGGGAATCTGCTTCCCTTGCCTAAACCTCAGTTTCCTCATTTGAAAAATGTGGATAAGAATCCTTTAATACTTACCTGACATGGGATTTTGTGAGGAAAGTCCTTTTTCAAACATTTAAATGAGATGTTAATGCCAAATAATAACAATGCTTTGGTGGTTCAGTGGGCTTCCCTTTACTGGAACAGATTACACTGGACCACTGACTTACTAGGTCTGCTCTTCAAAAATGAGCTTAGATCCGAATGTGGAGAGAGGGTCTTTGCATTCAGCAGTGAATTCTTTGGCTTTGGGATTTTATGAAACAGATCATAATAATAACAGTGATTTGTAATTTAGTTCATTAGTAACAGACATATCCTTTTACTTAAACATCCTTGCAGTTCATTACCAGCCACTTACCGCTTTTTCTCATCACTAAAACATCGCCACATTCATCTTCGATGGGCAGGAATATCTCTGGCACCACAATGAGAATTCTTCTCTTGGGTGGCGGGTTGATGTTCCATATGCATTCCACGTTGGCTGGGTAGTCACCAGGGTAATTGGGAGACTCAATGTAGCCAGTGTAATCTCCCAGTTCTCCTCCACAGTGCTGGTCTGTAGAGAAACCAGAACCTTCTTGAGGATGGGGTCTGTATCTTATTCATCTTTGTACCAAGCTAGCCCTTATGCACTCTTAATGTTTGTGGAATGAAGGAAACCAAAATTGGGGATTGGGTCTCCTCCTGGCCACATGTGAACTACAAAATGCTTAGGTTTCATTGGCCTCGAGTGAGAACTGATGGGTTTCTGAACAGCATCTTTGTATCCCACCCCCATCTGTAAGAGAAGATGGTGAGGACAGAATTGCTGTCTTCAAGCGTCTGAATGGCCTGGTTCTACTTGGCTCTGGGGGACAGAATCAGAATCAGGAGGTAGAAATGACAAAGCCACAAACTCAGGCTCCCTGTAAGGCACTGTTTCTCCCACCACTGGAGCTATCCAAAAGTGAGACTGATTCTTTAGGGAGCTAATAGGTTTCCTGTGCAGGAGATTATCAAGTGGAGGCTTTCAAGCCTTAGGGTGGAGGCCAGAACTTTCAATACAGGCTCAGTCTAGTTAGGTGAACAGTGATGAATGTCCAGTGGGTTAAAACCTGAACTGTGGCTCTGACCTAGCTGGAGACTTCATAATAAATTGCTCATAAACATCAGTCTTCAGTTCTTTCTATAACCCTCAGGTCTGACACCTGACAACAGAGGGTGTTCAGGCTATAGCTTTTAGGCCTTGGTCTAGGCCTTGGTCGTGCTAGCTCATGAGTTCCTCAGGACTTGGGAGTATTATGATGGATGGAGCCTTCCTGTCTGGAGGTTCTAGATAGGCCCCTTCTAGGTGGCTGGGGAACCTGGGAAGGCTGTATGGAAGCCAGCTTCTCTCTTGCCCAGCTCACTACTGTGGCAGAAGTGCTGCATGTGACAAGAGGGGCATGAGGGGCTGCAAAGCAGGGCCTCAGTAAGAAGTCAAGAAGGGCTCCCAACAGGGCTCAGTTTCCCAGCCACTCCTACCCACCCTCAATGTCAGTGCCTACTGTCACTTCTGGGCTATTCAGAATCCACCTACAGACTCAGAGCCAGATGGGACATCAGAAGGCACAGAGACCATTCCTCTCCATCTTGCTCTCGTACCCTGGACAGTATTGCAGAGAAGGAAGTAGACCCACAGCCAGGGACTGGCTTGCCCAAAGTCACATGGCCATGATATAGCAGATTCAGGTTTTCAGCCCAGGCCCTCCAACTATACATCCTGTCAACTACATCATGTCACCTCTAGAAAATAAGTTTTACCCTGGAGTCAGTGCAGGGACAATAGCTAGCATTTACCTCGCGTTCATACAGAGGCTTTACGGTTTGCAAAGCACTTTACAAAAATCATCTCATTTGATCCTTACAACAACCCTAGGAGGGAGGGGCTGCTATTATCTCCACTTTACAAATGAGGAAACTAAAGCACGCAGAAATCAAGTGACTTACCCAGGGTCACATGGTAAGTGTGGATTTGCACACAGTAAGACTGGATTTGAACTCGGAGCTTCCTGATCCCAGATCCAGTGCTTGCGATAGTCACCAGACCTCTAAGTGATACCTGTGCCTGTGGTCCTAAGCCTCATTTTTCCTTCTAAAAATAGAGACAGTAATGGCTGTCCTGATTCTCTCAGAGTTATGGAGATGGTCGAATAAGAGAAAGTCTACAAAGGTGCGTTACCATAAATGCCACGTAGATGCGAACAGTTATCTTAATCATAGCTTAGCAATGCAGAGTCACCATTATTATTTTTAACAACAATGGAATCCCAGACTTCTCAGTGCTATGTTTATGGCTGTCACTCCAGCAGGAGAAGAAATGACTTACTTTTACAATGAGTAACGTTGGTAGAGCCGTCAAAATCGGTGCTTGTGTTGCCAGGGCACGTTATGCAGTAGTTCTGACCGAATTCTGGCTGGTAGGTGCCGATGGGACACCGGATACAGCGGTGAGTGGAGGCATTATAATAGTGTCCAGGAGAACAGTGGACTGCAGAGAGGCACAAGGCAAGCTGTTACTAGCGTCATTAGCAGATGCAGGACTCAGGCTGTGTGTCGTGTTCCATCATGCCCTTTACAACACTGCCAGGAGCAGCTTTTCACAGAACTGTGACCTCTATGACTTGAACATTTCAAAATGTTCAAGCTGCTGAGATTGGATTAACAGTAGAGAGTGCTTCTGTCCAGGCTTATAAATCAGCAAAACTCCCTATTTCTCTCTAACCATACCTAAACCTTATTTAGTCTTAAAAAACCTTATTTAGTCTTAAAAAAAAAGTCTTAAAAATACCCAATTCCTTTGTGAAATCTGCCTTGGTTACTCCTCCCTTTACTGATTCTCTCTTTACTCTGAACTAGACAATTTATTGCTAGTCTCAGGCAGCTTTCCCTATCCTCTATCATAAGTATAACCAGAAGGTAAACACTGGCTCCACCATGGAGCCCTCACACATCCTAGCTCAGGAGCTAGAAGAGCTGACTCCAGAGGTCATCTAGACCAGCTTCCCCATTCTACAGATGAGAAAACTGAGGCCCACAGACCTGACAAGACCTGGCTTGCTCAGTTCCCCATTTTGGGGGGAGAGGGGGGAGAACTCTAACAATGAGAGAGAACAGTCAAGGCTTGAGAAGAGAGAAGGATTCATCTCAGTGAGGGGGCCTGCTTGTGCTGGTCTGGGACTACAGGTTCCATCTGGTGTGTATGTGTGTATGTTTGGGGGTGAGTCTGCCTGTGTATGTATGTGTACATGCACATGCATATGGGAATCTATATGTGTTTATGTGTGCCTGTATATATGTGGACATCAATGTGTATGTATGCTTGTGTTGTGTATCTTTAGGTGTATGTGTGTCTATGTCTGTATATGTTTGTGTGTATTGTGTACATGTGTATGGGTATGTGTGTATGTCTGTGTGACTAAAGATGGAAATCAGATGTAAAACAAGATATAAAACTTTAGGGAGTGTGTTCGCAGAGTCAAAAGGAACTGCTTTTTATTTTGTCTCTCTATCTTCAGTACCTAGGACAGTTCTTTACACATAGCTTAATAAATGCTTGTTGGTTCACACCAGTTTGTACTATTGTAGTATGATCCCACTTGAAACGCTTCCTCTAACTTGCCAAATATGTGTGGAAGCTCTGGATCTCCTCTCTGGTTCGTGGCCCCAGCTGCATCATTCCACTTCCAAATCTACTGCTAAACATTAGAGGCAGGAATAGGTGCAAGGAGGGTGCATTTACCTTTTGTCTCACAGTCTTGGAATGAAATGGCTCCTTCATACTTGGTCACCAGCCCCCCTCCACAGGGGAAGCACAGGGTGCGTCCTGGCTCGGGCTGGTATGTGCCCAGAGGGCATGGCCTGCAAGGTTTGAAGCCATCGGATGAGTAGAAGCCAGGAGAACACTGTCCTGAAAAATTAAAAGTCATTTCTTATGGGAGGAAGCTGGTCCAGTAGGAACCAGTGGCCTGAGGTCAGCTTCTGAAATGACAGAGCCACCAGCAGACCAGCTATATCTGTGACTTAGCTCTTCCTCCAACCTACAAGTTGAAGGAAAAGCCCCAAAGGCATGTCTGGCAAATTCTGGAGAAGGGAGAGTTTCTAAACCTGGTTTATTAGAAGTGGCTCTAGAACCAAACATTTGGGGAACTCAAAGTTGAGAACAGAGGGGCCGCTTTGGACTAGCTCTGATAGAGCTATGTACCGGACTTATACGCTCATCCCATTTTTTACATAAGAATTTGATAGAAATTCATCAGATTTAGAGCTAGAAAGGACCCAGGTTATATAGTACAAACTTATTTTATAGAAACTGAGATTCAGAGCCCAGGGTTACATGGGTAGTAAGCAGCAGAACTCTCCTTTGGAGGGGGTTGCTCTTTCCATTAGGTCATGAATTTCTTGGCTTCCCCAATGGCTATGACTATGCATTGAGATGCTGTTTCCTTTGTGGCTAGGACTAGATTAGAAAGCCAACTGGTCTGGTACAGGCCTGGGATGAACTTTACATGGGATTGGGGAAAGGGAGATAGATGCTTTTCTGTCAGTTGCACTGTTATTACCCAGAACCCTCTGCCAATCTTTCCTTTGGTTGGTGCTTTGACCCGAGTGATGTCATTCCAATGAGTACAATGACCCAAGCGTGGGTCTAATTGTAAGTGCCTCTGCTTCCCAAGACAAAACAGTGGCAGATTGAGACAATATAAGGCAGGTGGTGGACTTGCCCACTCCTTTAGAAATCAAGTTTCACTTGCCTCCACATTCAGACACATTCCGGGCTCCTGCTAGGCCTTGGCCATCATTACTTGGACAAGGCTCACAGGTGAGCTGACCTTCCGTATCTTGATATGTTCCTGGCAGGCAAGGAAGGCACTCGCTGTGCTCTCCACTATAATAGGTGCCCGGTCCACAGGTCACTGCAAAACCAAAGCAGAACCCGACCGTGAGGACATTCTTGAGTTTGCTTCTAGACCAGGAAGACTTCAAACCTGGATCTCTTAAAGGCTTCAACCTGTCTTGTTCTCCTTTCACTTCTTGCCCAAGAACAGGGACACCTCTTACTCATCTTCTCACTCAAATCAGACCTGGGAGGGACCTTAAAGGCCATTGCGTCCAGCTCCCTTATTTTACAGTTGAAGAAACTGAGGCCTAGAGAGGGGAAGTAATTTGCCAAATTTGTATATCTAACCCCACCTATTCCGTAGAAGTGTTGTTAGTGCCATGAGAGGGAATAAATGAGAGGGAAGCAGATCCTGTAAAGTTATGCAGGACTTCTGGCCATTCCCATAAGAAGTGCATGGTAGTGTCTATAACTCAGCCTGTGTAATTTCACCACCTGTACAGTTACCATCTTTAGCTCCCTAGCTAAGTCACAGATCATATAATATTAAAACTGGGAGGGACCTGAGACACCATCTAGTCTAACTCCTTTATTTTTTAGAGGAGGAAACTGAGTTTCATAGACAAGTGTCTTTCCCAAGGTCACATTGGCAAAAGGTCTGACCTGAGGTTATGGAGCTTCGGATTCTCTTCTCTGGCCTTGCTAACTTCTTAGCTATGAAGCCTACCTCCAGGGGGAGCGGGGAGAATTAGAACCCGTGGGTGATCATTGCTGGGCAATTACCTCCATTTACTCTTCTCAGACCTCTGAAATCTGGCTTCTGTAACTTAGCAGAAATTGCCCTCCTCAAAGTTACTGTTGACCTTCTAATTGTCAGTCTTATGACCTTCTATCAGCCCTCATCTTTCTTGACATCTCCGCAGCACGACTTTGTTAACTGCTCTCTCCTCTTGGATATGCCCTCCTCTTTGGGATTTTGTGGCACTGCTTTTTCTCGGTTCTCCATCTACCTGTCTGACCACTTCTTCTCAGACTCCTTTGTTAGATCATCATCCATATCATGCCCCCTAACGATAGGTGTTCCCTAAGGTCTTGTTCTGGCCCCCTTTTCCTCTCTTTATATACTATCTGTGTTCAGAAATTCTGGGTAGTTTTCTTGTATTGTTTTTTGAATTATGGTGCTGAGGTTTTTTGAGTTGTCCTCTTTTGGAAGATCTATGATGCTTAATTTGTCTCTATGCAACCTGTCTTCCAGATCAATATGTTTTGCTCGTATAAAGATCATGTTTTCTTTTTAACATTATTGCTTTTTGCTTCTTCCCCACCCCCCACCCCTGATTGTCCTTCATTTCTGTGTATATGCATTACCAATCAATTGGGTTTTTTTTGTTTCTTTGGTAAGATTTACCATGAGATAGAGTGGCATGTCTGGAGTCTAGAAGACTCCTTTTCCTGAGTTCAAATCTGGCCTCAGACACTTATTAGCTGTGTGACCCTGGGCAAGTCATTTAACCCCGTGTGCCTCAGTTCCTCATCTATAAAATGAGCTGGAGAAGGAAATGACAAACCACTCCAGTATCTTTGCCAAGAAAACTCCAAATGGAGTCACAAAGAGTTGGACACTACTGAAAAATGACTCAACAACAAATTCAAATGTTCTATTCTGAGAGCTATTTCTGCTATGCAGGCCACACATTCTGCTTTCATGATTCTTATTTCTCTCTTTAATTTTCAACAACATCTTGCTGTACTTCCATACTATCTTGGGAATCCATAAGATCATCTGCTTCATTTGATATTGATTCATTTTCCTTTGTCTCACAATATTTATTCAGAGATGTTTGGACTAATTTAGCTGATCTGGAGGTCATATTCCCTTGTGTTACTAATATCTTCCCTTTTGTGGATATCGCCTGTGCCTATACTCAAGGTTTTTAACTTAGTTTTCTTTCTCCTGAGATCTTTGGTAACTTCAGTCTTTTTATCTTCTGTTCCCCTATATCACTGACTTTCTGACTCCTGCCCCTTTAATGGTGGTTTCCCTGGGGGCTGGACCTCAAAGCTGTACCAGCTTTCTCCCACACTGGGAAATTTACTTTTCAGTGGTCTCAGTCTGTGCCCCAAGTGAATTTTTTTGGTGGGGCACAGATCTGGCCCCAGCTGGATGCCAACAGTGGCATCCTGCATCTCTACCCTTTAGTTCTCTGACTGAATAGTGTTTCAGCATGGTGCGCTTCTACTCTGTTATCTCAGGCAGGGCAAACTGCTCTCTTTCCTATATGTTGGCTTCAAGGCAGAGGGCATGCAGCAGGTGTGGGTTCTGGTACAAGCCACTGGGCGATGCTACCATGCCATAGGATG
Organism: Phalanger gymnotis; assembly: GCA_028646595.1. Taxonomy (NCBI): domain Eukaryota; kingdom Metazoa; phylum Chordata; class Mammalia; order Diprotodontia; family Phalangeridae; genus Phalanger; species Phalanger gymnotis. The sequence continues at coordinate 233,513,404 of CM053623.1, forward strand.
GGGGCTAATAGAGAAGGGGGTGCTGAGTAAGCACTTTGGAGATTAGCCTTCTCTGCTCCCAGTTTACTGGGTTGTGACCTCATGAGGGTTCTTGATCTCAGATGGTGGGGACAGCTGTGATTTCTTAGTCTTTTATGAATGCTTTTTTACTGTTCCATGACCTTTAAGTATCTGTACTTTCTCACATGGTGGTGACCTCATTACCTCCCATGAATAGCAAATGACTGCCAAAATCTATAAGCCCAGCTTTGGTCTCCTGAGGTCCAGTCCTCCATCACCAACTACTTATTGGACATTTCAAAATGGGTCTCCAATAGGCACCTTAGACTCAACTTGTCATTAACTTTCCCTGAGACTCCCCCCCTCTTCTGAACATCCCTGTTTCTGTCTAGGTTACCAACATCCTTCTAGTCATCCTCGGCTCCTCACTCTCCCTCGTCCCATGCCAGTCTTGTGCTTGCTACCTTCATAGTCTTTCTTCCTTCTCTCCACTCACATAATTACCCCTTTAGATCGGGCTCATTGCCTCACACCTGGACCGCTGGAACGTGTGGTTATTGTAATAGGCTCCTGCTTGACGTCCCTGCTTTAGGCCTCTTCTATGCTACACCCCATCCTCCACAACCTGCCCAAGTGATTCTCCTGAGGCTCAACGAGCTCCTTCAGAGTTACCTCCAGGATCAAATACAAACTTCTCTGTTTGGCATCGTAAAGTCCTTCCCAAGCCGGCTCTGATCTACCTTCCCAGGTTCACTATACGCTACCCTTCTTCACACACTCTGTAGTGTAGTCAAACTGGCCTTCTTGATGTTCCACATACACAGCCCTCCCATTCCCATCTCCCCTTCTCCATCCCCCTGCCTGACATACACCTCTTCCTCTTAGAGTCTTTGGGCTCATTCAAGACTGATCCCAAGAGCAACTTTCTACATGAGGCCTTTTCTTATTCCCACCAGGTGCCCTTCTCCTGCGCCTGCTCTGTGTACATGCATATACATATACACATACACATACACATGAGCAGGTTTCCCATGTACATGTACATACACACACATACATATATACATATTCACATACATATATGTGTGTATATATACATATATAGATATAGATATAGTATGTCTACGTGTGTATATATATATAATGTACAGATACAGATACAGATACAGAAATAGAACTATCTACATATGTATGTGTTGCCTCCCCCACAGAATGCAGACTCTTTGAGAGTTGAGACTGTTTCCTTTTGTATTTGTAGCCCTAGGACCTGGCCCAGTGCCAGGCACATAGTAGGTACTCAGCAAATACTCCTTGACTCATTGACTTACCACACTTCCCATCTTGCAGCACCAGGCCAGGGCTACATGCTTCCTGACCTTCAGGAGTTTTAGCTGGTTTCTGGGCCACTTCATACTCTGTACCCGAAAACTGAAGGTAAAATTGCTGTTTATTAATAGATTTCCGCAGTGTTTTGATGGCAGCCTGCAACTTCTGCTCCAGCTTTTTCCGGACACAATCAGTGTTACAGGTGTCTGAGTAAGAGATGAACAGGAAGAGTTTTTAATAGTAACTCTTATTGCTATAATGCTTTAGGGTGATCCTCATGACAGCCTTTGGAAAGTAGCTAAAGTGAGGATTATTATCCCTCTTTTATAGATGAAGAAACTGCTGAGAGCTTCAATGGTTTGTCCAGAGAAGCTTGAAGCCTACATTCCAGACTTCTGACCACTTCTGGGTTAGGTTCCTTTCACTTAAACTTCACAGCCTCATGTTTAGCATCTGAGACAGGAGTGAGACCTCCTGCGGAGTGGATGGCACCCTGGATTGGAGTCAGGAGGTCTGCCTTTGTGGCCCCCTGAGCCGCTGGTGACACGCCCTCTATTCACTTGAGCTTCCTCAAGTGTAAACTCGGGGTAAAAAGAGCACTCAGCCACGGGGCTGTTGTTAGGATCGAGTGAAAGGGACGGCAGCTGTGCAGCAAACCGTAAAGGGACCAATGAATGGAAGCTACTGTCATCACTAGGGCTCACTTGGGATTTCACTAGTGTCAGGAATTTCTGATGAGGAAACCCGCATCTCCTAATCAGATCTGTGCCCTTTGTGCACCTCAGAGTTTTTGAGGGTTTCCTGAGGTGTGGAAAAGCTGAGCTCTCTCCTCAGGTCATAGGCGAGTAAGGACATGTCAGAGGTGGGTCTGGAGCCATCATCTCTGCCACCGAGGCCTGCTCTCAGACCAGTGCCCTTGCTGCCCGGTCTATGCCTCTTCTGGTCACAGTTGTTATTAGCGCTGTTTCTTAAAGTGGCCCACAGAAGAGGCTCCTTTGGGTCCCCTGTTCAAGCAGGTCACTAACCCACAGAGGAGAGACACTGCCTAATTTCTACCTTGAATCCTTATGGCTAAATGTGTGTTATATGTATATACACACATATAGATGTATGTATTTGTGTATATATATATATATATGTAGCATAAGATGTGGTATGTATTATGCACACACATACACACATATATTCTTGTTATAAAATTATTGCATAAAATAATAAAAGTCTGTAAATGACCTTTCACAAACCTGAGACCTCATCAGACTTCATCTCTACCTCAAACTCGGCAGTGATATGGGACACTTCCTTTGAAGGAGACTTGCGGCCCCGACGCTTCTTCTTGGATGAGTCGCACTGGAGGTTCACGAAGGTCACTTGGCAGTTGTCTGTACAAGGGAATTGACCATTTTGGCATAACAGAGGTGACATGAGAGAGAGAGATGAGAAGTGTAGAATAGGCAGAGGTGGGACAGTGTCCTCCGTGCATGGTGCTAGGCACGGAGGGGCCCTCAGGAAAGGTCGGCTGAATGGATGGACGTACCAATAATTGGACAGTGACCCCCATGCATGGTGCTAGGCATGGAGGGGCCCTCAGGAAAGGTCAGCTGAATGGACGGACATACCAATAATTGGACAGTGACCCCCATGCATGGTGCTGGGCATGGAAGGATCCCTCAGGAAAAGTTGGCTGAAAGGATGGATGTCCCATTAACCCAAGGCCTACATGGAGGAGGAGGTAGGTGATGTCTTCAGTTATCAAGTGTCTACTGTGTATGGATCCTGGGGGTACAGAGCTGACAATACCATCCCTTCCCTCAAGGTGCTCACAATCTAATAGGCAACTACAGCATAAGCTAGAACAGGATTAAGGCCACAGGAAACGTCAGAGTGGCATCCTTTGCTACTGCAGACTGGCAGCTCCTTGGCAATGCCAGTGAGGTTAAGGGTCATGCAGCCACCCCAAATCCTCCTAGCTCAGAGGCCAGCTCCACCCACTGTGCCACCGCGGCTTTCAAGAAACATCACGTAAAATGTAATGAAAATTAAACTGTCGCCTCGACAGCTGTAATCTTTTTATGGTGGGGAAGTGTTACAATGAAGAGCAACTCGGGCACAAAAACCTCAGAGGATGTAAGCTGGGAGATCCAAGAGAACATATTGCCCCACGCTTCATTTTATGAGTGACAGAGCTGAGGCACAAAGTCAGTGACTCCTCTGAGGAGCAAAGGCAGGATGTAAACGCATGGCCCTTGCTCCAGACCCAGGGCTCTTTCTGCTTCCTTCCTCGTGGAATAACATCTTAAATCTGTACAACACTTGGTAACTTACAAAGTGCATTATATCCGTGATCTAGTTCAGTCCTCCAGAGACCTCTAGGTCTTGGACAGAGAGGGAGATTGTGATTTTCCCAGTGGCACATGGCAGAGGGAGAGCCCAGGCGCAGGCCAGCCCAGAGCCCAAATCCACTGCTTCTCCCACTACTACGTAGCAGCAGTGACTGAGGTACCTGATGATGCAGGGGATGCAGCGCCTGCATCTGAGGCCTGTGACCCTGAGCAAGTCACTTAACCTCTGTTTGCCTCAGTCCTCTCAACTATAAAATGGGGGCAATAACAGCACCGACCTCCCAGAATTGCTATGAGGATAGATGAGATAATATTAGTGAAGAAACACTTAGCCCAGTGCCTGGCACATAGTAGGTGCTCTAGAAATGCTCCTTCCCTGCCCTTGCACCTGATTTGGGGTGTGGAAAAAGGAGAGTTGGAGTTAGAGTTGGTCACTGTGTCCTCAGCACTCTGGGGTAGAAAATGATCAGCATCAGGCCTTAGACAGCTACGGCCCAAGGGCAGGGGAGGGTCACTTATTCAGTCACAGCAGCTTAGTGGCAATGGCCTTGGAAGCCGCTTGGCTCCTTTGGCCCTGGCTCGCTGCTCGTAAAGAAGGGGCCTCCTGTGATGGTGCAGGGCCTAGAAGCCAGGTGGCTGGACCCTAAGACCTGATCTCCCCGCTTTCTTCTGCTGCTTGCACAGTTCAACCTGTCACTATGCCCTGACCTTCTGATTTTTCCTTGGAGCACAGAGATTTGGAACATAGCTTCCCCACTTAGACCAGGAGCCTTTTGAGAGGTCTGTGTCACATATCCCGTTGTTTCTCCAGTGCCTTCCTAGCAAGGGGCCTTGCACACAGTAGGCACTCGGTGCATTTGGTCATCCCTTGATGAATACATGTTGCACTTCTTGAAGTCCTTCCTGTTGCCTTCCCTCCTTGCTACCCCTACTTTCTGCCAAGACAGGGCTCATCAGACCCACATCCTCTCTGAGTCATTAAGATACCCTGCCCACTGGTTCCCCTGGGAATGGATAATGGGTGCCAGCCTCTGTGGTAAGCAGGCCACTCACCTAGTAGTGCTTGCTTTCCCACCTCCTTCACCTTATCCTTGCTGCGTCGCCGAAGGTGACATTTAGCATCTCTGATTTTGAAGCGGGCTTTCTGCTTGACGGGGGGAACCAGAGAATCTGAAAAAAAAGGCAAAGTAGAGGACTCCTCAGCCCCAGCTGCAGGAGTGCCCAGCTGAGGGAGCACCTCAAGGTGGGGGTATTGATGTTCCTCCTCCCCTGCCCTGCCACCCTACTATGATTAATGGTGGTATGTCACTCTGACTGACAGCGCCCTGTGACCTCTGGCCTTTTAGGTGACCTGAAAGAATCAGGAAGTGTCAAGAATATCGTTACCAATGACCCTATCTATGGCACAGAATTATCATACGCCAAACTCTTCACAGTCTTCCAAGACCTCAGGCCCTTTGCACCATAAAGGAGCATCAGACTCTCCTAGGGACATTGTACACCTAGGATCCCAAAGACAGGCCAAGAAAGCCAGCCAAGAACAAGGGCATTTACCAGCCACGCTGGGTCCGCCATAAAGACCTGTCCTCTGACTCACTACGTCTTCTGCCTTTCAATGCAATCGTTTTTAGGATATTACAATTAGCTTTTCCGCACAGAAGCCAATAACCTTCATTCTCTCACATTTGATCTCTTGCCTACAGGAAACCCCCATGGGATGGAGTGTGCTGTTCCTCTTAGGGTTGTTTTCAGTACCTGCTGCCTTCCTTTGCTTGCTTTTTAGCCAAGTGCTGGCCTTATTGTGGTAACTAGTCAGGGTGGGTGCATCTCTTGACACCTGCACCCCAGGTGGGCTTTGTCATCCACAGGCACCATCTCCCTTAACTGGAAAGTGAACTCCCTGAGAGGAGGGTCTCTCTTCCTTTTCTTTTTGTATCGTTAGCCCTTTGCTTCATGCTTGGCACCTACTGCTTTCCTTTCCATTCTATTTCCTCATTTGGGTTGATGAAGTTGATTGAAGTCTGAAGGACTTTGGCTGAAGAAATGAGGGGCCTTGACTTATTAAGGGCAGAACCAGGAACCACTTCCATAACGTTCTTAAAGCTAGGGGCATGGTGGACCCATGATTCCTACTCATTGACTGAATTATTCAAAGAGGAGCCGGTGAAGCTCTTTTTTTTTGGGGGGGTGGCCTTTTGGCCCTGTAGGATCTCTCTCCCCTGGCAGAGGGAATACACAAAGGGAAGAAGCCTCCAGTCATTCAGCTGCCACCCGCTGATCCAGACATTGCAGAGCTTCTTAGAGCAGGGCTATTTCTCCCTAGTCTTCCTTTTGCTATGGATATAGGTTAGAACAAAGAAGCACAGAACATTAAAACTAGAATGCACCTCTGAAGATCATCCAATCCAGCTTCCTCTTCTTGCAAATAAGGAAGCTAAGTTCCACAAAGGCCAGATCACTTGCCACAGGTATGCAAAATGAATTGGGTGAGAAGGCTTTACTATCCTCCCTATACACAAGTCAGGAGCTCTGGGAAAAACAATCGTGGGATCCTAAGTTCAGAGCTGGAAAGGGCCTCAGAGACTGTCTCGTCCAGCCCCCTCCTTTTACAGATGAGGAAACTGAGGCAGAAGAGGTCAAATGACTTGCCCAGGGTCATAAATGCCAGAGACTGGATTTGAACCCAGCCCTTCCTGCCTCCAGGCCCGGTGTTCTGTCCATCATGCTGAGTTGCCTTTCCTGATGACTGTCTTCTCAAAGATCACACGTTCAAGGAAAAATCTTTCGTTTTGTTGGAGGCAAATGGCAACTGCCCTGCAGTCTTAGAGTTTTTTGGGGACACTTAGGGTTTCCAAGGATTTGCTTGGAGTCTGTGCCAGAGGTAGGACTCGAACCCAGATTCCCCTGCCTAAAGCCATCTCTCCGTCTACTCTACCCGATGCTAATGGGAATCAGAGTATCCCAAAAACTTGCCCAGAAGCTTAGAACCATAAACTCAGCATCTCGGAATCCTGGGGCTCCCTAGGTAAAGAAGAGAGAGGCTGGATGGTGCAATGCACAGAGCACCATACCTTGGAGTCAGGAGAACCAAAGTTCAAATCCAGCCTCAGACATTCCTAGCTGTGTGGCCCTGGGCAACTCACTGATCCTGCTTGCCTCAGTTTCCTCATCTGTAAAATGAGCTGGAGAATGAAATGGCAAACCAGTATCTCTACCAAATCTCTACCAAAAAATCCCCAAATGGGTTCATGACTGAAAGTGACTGAACAACAACAGATGAAGAAGACCCTCCTTCCCGTCTGGACCGACTGCTCCCTAATGTTCTCTCTGCTTAGTCAGAGTCTGTGCCTTCCAGGCCTTGAACATCTTCCCTGAAGCCATCCCAGTGTGCGGTGATGGCAGAGCTAGGTAAATGTGCTACCTGTGCAGCTGGGGGCGGTCGAGTTGCGTTTCTGCAGAGCCTTGCCCTGTGGTCCTGGGATGCCACAGCTCAGTGAGTAGCTGTTCTCCGAATCTGGGAGGGGGAGAAAGTGCAAACACACTGAGGCTTGGAAAAATCCCTGGAGACGCGGCCCCTCCCCCAAAGTCCCCTGAATGAGCATGGTCTGTCCCGTGGTACCTCCCATGGTACCTCCCATTTAAACTGAGAATGGAAGAATAATACCGACAGTAATCCTCAATGATCTGGGGGATGACTGGCTAGAGAGGGTTTAATCTGGGTGCATTGCATCTATGTACAATTAGCTGCATTGCCCATGTATGTTGGCCTTGGCCTGGATTTGTGATTTCACTGACCTAGGCACGGCCTGGGAAGGAAGCTCTCTTCCCCTTTGCAGACCCTCACACCACGGTAGACATTCTGGTCTAGGGGAGCTGCTTGAGGGGCGGGGCTGGGATGTTCTGTGCCTGGCCCAGGACCCCAGGCCACGATGGAGCCCAGCTTTCCTGACTGACCCTACATCCCACTGACTAAGCCGTAATGAGAACTTATGCTGGTAACAGAATGCCTGACCTCTGGACAGCTCCTTAGAGGGACAGATCTAATTTCCTTAGCACTTCAAATTCCACAGAACACCTCTTCAACACAAGCCCTTTGGGGCTGGTCATATGAATATTTTTATTCCCACTTTCCAGGTGAAGATGCAGAGGCTCAGAGAGGTGAAAATCAGCTTGCTGGCCAGGATCACACAGTTGACAAACAGCGGAGTTCGGGTCACATTTGGGTCCCTCTGACTCCCACTTTGGTGCTCTTTATACTGAGCCTCACAGTCTTTTTTGTGACAATAAGAATGATCCTGTATATTTGCAATTGGCTTTTTTTTTCCAAAGCCCTTTCAATGTCTGACCATCCAAATACCCTGTAAAGTATTTTGTTATGTAATGGAAAAAGAGCTAAATTTGTGTTCAGAAGAGACGTGGGCCAAATCAAAGCTGCTTAGTGACTCTGTCACTCTAGACAAGTTACTGTTGATGTCTCTGAGTCTCAGTCTACTCACCTGTAGAAGGAGAGATAGCCCTATTTGTATGCCTCTAGTCCCCCCTCTGCTGTTGTGATGATCAAATTAGATAATATATAGGAAATGCTTTAGAACTCCTAGAAGTGCCCCATCAACATAAGCTATTAACCCCATTTCACAGACAGGGCAGCTGAGGCCAAAAGATGCCCAGGTGATCAGGCCTGGCTGAGACTCAAACTTTGATCTCTGCCTTCCATCTAATCTAATATAACTAGCATTTATTAAACACCTACTATATGCTGATAATGCAAACACAAAAGTTCCTTGGTTAGCTTACATTCCTCTGGGGGATATAACACATACACTCTCTAGTATAAACTTGATAATGTGAGGAAAGTGAGAGCACTAACACCACAGGGAGTCAGAGAAGGCTTGGAGGAGGCCAAGAATCCTATCCCATGTTTATTGTGTTTGACTAGAAAAGTGAGAAAGCCTTTACTGCTCTGGTTTGAGCCAAAGGAGAGGAATCTGTCTCCCTCCTCCCTTTGGGATGCGCATTGTAGCTGCTGGAGTTACCTGGAATAAAGTGTGTGTTGGATGGGCAGGCCAGGAAGCAGGTCTCCAGGCCCCCAGTCCTGCTGCAGGCCAGCTGGATTCGGGGGACGGCTTTGGCACCAGGGAGGCATTTCACTGTCTCTGAGGAGGAAGACACAAGAGGTCACAAGTGCTCAAGGACATCCTCATGCAAGGATCAGGAATGTGAAAGGGCCCGGGGTGGAGGAAGGATTCCTCAGAGCCCACTGCACCCACAGCCAGGATGCCACATCAAGTCACTTTACTTCAACAAACATTTTCTAACCACCAGCTCAGTGTAGGGTCCCTGGTGAGACAGGAGGGATGCCCAGGAACTCAGGCCACAACTTCCAGCTACAGCTCAGAGGAACCATGGCAATACCCTGTCCAGCCTTCTCAGAACATGATCTTTGGGTGCATTAGAAGAGGCACAGAGTGAGGGGGCAGAGACCTCCTGGTGAGATCACATCTGGGGTGTCGTGCTTTGTTCTGTACACCACCTCTGTAGGAGGACATTAACACACTGTCACTGCTCTAGAATGGGAGTCCCAGTATCAATAAGCATTGAGGCCTAGTGACGGAGGACCAGGAGAAGGACTGGAGACGTGGTGCACAGGGATGGGCTGAAGGAACTGGGGAGGCGTGGTCTGGAGAACAGAAGATGTAGGAGACCATGGCTGCTGCTTTTCTCTATCTAAAGAGGCTGTCATAGGGGGAAGGCATTGGACATGTTTGTTGTCTGGCCCGGGTGACAGCTGTGGAGGCAGATTGAACTAAGCGTGATGGCGAGAACTCTTCTGAGTGGTCTGAGCTGTTGCTGGAGGTGGTGGTTTCCCCATCAATGGGACTCTTCAAGTGAGTCTCTATGACCCCGTTGTCAGGGTTATTGTGGAGAAGAGTCTTGTTTAGGTTTACGTTGAACCAGATGACCTTGAAGGCCACTTCCAATCTAAGATCAGAAAAATATTGAAAAGTTGAGATTCCATGAGAAAATTGAGAGACCAGGAGAGGAAGTAGCTTGTGTAAGATCTCTCTGCAAATTCTGGCAGACCTGGGCCTAGCGTGAGGGGTCTCTTTCCTACTTCCCCTGGGGCTGTCCTCCTCTGCGAAGAAGGGTCCCTTCTGCCCCAGGATCTAGAGTAGGTCAGTGGGAAGGTCCTGGCTCTGCAGTCCCAGGGTCTCAGCTTGAGTGCACGCTCTGCTACTCACTCCTGGCATAAGCCTGGACCTTCTTGGGGAAGTTGGGCTAAATGACTCTTGTGAGGAGTCTTTGAGCTCTAACTCTATGATCCTATGGTCCTGTAACCCTGAACTTGGTCTCTGTTGGCATGGTTTCCAGTCCTTCCACCATGTTGATAAACCCCTTCCATCAGTTCCAAGTCCCCACCACTGGCAATGGGGAAGCAGTTGGGACTTACTCACCAACACAGTCCTTCTTGTTCCAGTGGAGCTTCCTTCCAGCAGGACAGGCACACTCATAGCTGCCCATCGTGTTGAGGCATCCGTAGTCACAGCTTCCACTGTTGATGCTGCACTCATCCACATCTGGAAGCACAGAGGGAGAGGCCAGGCCTGGTGAGGGCAGAGGGTGGGCAGCCTTTCTGACTGAGATGTGAACCTCAGCCAATCAAGGGAAAGAACATTTTCTGGGAATGTTTGCCAGGAAAAGAGAAGACAAATGCCCAGAAATGGAGTCAGTTGGCAGACCCAATGTGAGGCATGGGGTGGAGTAGAAGGAGTGTATTGGACTTGGGGACAGGAGGCCAAGAGTCAAGATCTCGAGGCTTTGCATTTACTCATGTGTGTCCGTGGATCAGGTGTAAGATCTGGAGAGCAGGAAGGGTCTTTGTGTGCTCAAAGTCTAGCACAGCACCCGGCACATAGTAGGTGCTTAGTAAGTACTTGTTGAATGCTTAATTGTTCCTTACTAGCTGTGTGCCCTTGGACAAATCACACCTCCTCTCTGTCCCTTCATTTTTACGTGTGAAAAGAGGTGGATGTTACCAGGACTGAGTGTCTCCTAAGACTGTGCAGATGGTGACGACCCAGTGGAGATCATGTGTTCAAAGTGTCTTACAAACTCCACCATGCAGCAGCGATGTCAGCCTGCTGCCCTTCATCAGATGGACATGGTGACAGACACATGGAATCATGCTTAAAGGCCTTGCCTGTTAGATT
>CM053623.1:233524379-233613982 GCA_028646595.1 Phalanger gymnotis
CTTCCTTCCTTCCTTCCTTCCTTCCTTCCTTCCTTCCTTCCTTCCTTCCTTCCTTCCTTCCTTCCTTCCTTCCTTCCTTCCTTCCTTCCTTCCTTCCTCAAAACCTTAAACCCACCAGAAGCTCCACTTAATGGCTGCATTTTGGGCCCTCCTGGCTTAGAGTGAATGTCAATGATGACTGTTTCTCTTTGGAACAGCAACCCTGAGGGTCTTCTCTTCCCAGTTTGATTCTTTTTTTCTAATTAAAGGGGCCATCCCTTGACTCACTTCTTAAAGAGGCATATTCACTGAATGGGTGTTACCTCATTCTAAGTGAGTACATGAAAAGGCCTGAGCCTAAAAGGGCCAGGGTCTCCCAATGTATCCTGGGTCATCTCCAGTCATCCTGATGACTCAGGTCACTGGATCCAGAAGGCTCTGGAGAAGAAAGTGAGGCTGATGACCTTGTGACCTTGCGTAGGCCTTCCTCACTCAAATCAAAGTCAACTACAAGCCATCATTTCCCTGATGTCATGGTCCTCTTTGAAAAGGAAGGACAAACACAACCCTCAGCCCATCACCTTCTGGACCCGCAGAACATTTTTCCTCCCTCAAAGCCCATCTCTGGCTAAAATAAAGCCTTCCCAGAACCCTTCAGTTAGTCTTCTCTCAAATTACCTTGCAGTCACTGACCTGAGAGCACATTGTTCCTACACTCCCATTCCAAGGGACTGGAAGGTTTTTGAAGGCAAGGATTATTTCATTTTGGTCTTTGTGTACTTAGTACAGTACCTTGTGTACAATAGACATTTAGTATTTCTTGAAGCAAACGGAACAGACCCAGCCGTGAATACCTCTAGGAATACAAAGTCACTCTGATAACTTATACAGTCACGAACACCCCCAGATGATAGCCACACACACACAAACGTAGCAGCTACAATCTGACTATCACACCTGCAGCTGCACATACAATCACATACTCGGTCATAGAGGTACACAGTATAATAAGGCCCAACATGACACATACGCACAAAATGGCAAAAGTTGATCATGGAACTTTAGAGCTGGAAGGAACCCTGGAAATGATAGAGTCCAAGCCCCAAGGTGGATATTGGCCCTGAGAGAGGGAGTGACTTGACTAACTTGGCACAGTGAGGTCAAGTCAAGATCTCCAGCTCCATTCATTATGTCTAACTGCCTCAGCCTTCAAAGATTAGGGATGTTTTCCCCTCCCCAACCCCAGGGCTTAGTTCCAGGGAGAGGACATGGGAGGGCCTGAGGTGCTCCTCCACAAACCCTGTCTTCTCCCCTTTTTCTTGCACCCAGCTTCATTCTCCAAATCCCTTCCTGCTTCCCCACCTTGGCTTCAACCAGCACAACTGCGCAGGAGGCAGAATCCCTGCCCCCTCCTCCCATCCCCTCCCCAACCCCAGTTGATTTACCCAAGATGCCAGAATTCTTAGGCACAGCTCTGGTTGTCCTCCACTAATGCCTTAGCTTCTCATAATAAATCATACTTTATTATATGGTCAAGCCCATTATGGCTTTATACTTTTAAATTATACTTCAGGGGTAGGCAACCTGTGGCCTCGAAGCCACAGGTAGTCCTCTAGGTCCTCAAGCACAGCCCTTTGACTGAATCCAAACTGCGCAGAACAAATCCCCTTCATAAAAGGATCTGTTCTGTAAACCTTGGACTCAGTCAAAAGGCTGCACATGAGGACCTAGAAAGCCTCATGTGGCCCCGAGGCTACGGTTCCCCTCCCCTTGCTCAAGTCTGTAGCATAATTCTTCTTTCTCCTTTTTGGACTTACAACCACCCCTCTCAAGCTTTAAGATAGATGCCCCTGGTTAGAGTAAATTAGAGTTTGGGTGAACAAGCCCATATTCACTCCTCCTGTGTTGGAGCCATCATGAAAGGTGGATTGAGGATCCTGGAGACTGACTACAAGTCTCGGCTCTGAGCTAAGATCTTAGTCTCTTAAGGCCCTCCTCGGGCCTCAGTTTCCCCATCTATAAACTAAGGGGGTAGGACTTAGATCATCTCTAAATTCTTGTGAGTGAGTGCTGCAGGGGAAAGAACATTGGATTGAAAGCCACAGAATCACGGGATTCCATAGTTGAAAGCAACTGTCACGTTTTACTCATGGCTGAATAAGATTCCACTCTACAACTTACTGACCAGTGGCTGGCCAGCTTCTGCTGAAGACCTCCGGTGATGGAGAACTGGCAGACTACTTCACTTTGGGGCAGCTGTCATCGTGACATCAGGATCCCCTCTGGCCTCTGCATCTCTGCTCCGCAGCCCTACTGCTGTGTCATTCCCTCCAAAGGCAATGTGCAGTTCAGACAACTGGTGACATCTAGCCTTGTTCCTTAAGTAGATCTTCTCTTCTCTAGGCTGAAGAGCCCCAGTTCCTCCTTCATCTGGACTCTAATCTCATTCACCACCCTGGCCATCCTCCTCTGAACAGTCTCCAGCTTTTCTATGCCTTTCTTAAAATATGGTACCCAGAATCAGACGCAACATTCCACATGTGGTCTGACAGGGCAAGACAGTCAAGAAACATTTATGAAGCTCCTACTATGTGCCAGGGACTGTGCTAAGCACAGTAGGTAACATTGTCACCTCTCTGGTGCCAGATATGCTCAATGTGGGGGGGGGTGTTGCTTTGGTGTGTGTCAAGGATTTCCAGGTAGACCACATGAGCATCAAATCTTCTTTTGGTACCTGCTGGTTGGAATCCCTTTGCCTTCCTCCCCTTTGTCTTGCCATTGCCTTCTTCATTTACCCCTCTCCTCACACCTCTTCCCCTCTCCCCTGTCTTGTACTGAGGGCCAAACCTCATGTGGCTGTTCTCTAGAGACAGCTTTGATCTATGTCCTTACCCACTCGTGGGTTTATTTTTTTCATATTCCTTGCTCATTATCTGGTCACAGGCTGTAGTTCTAGCCAAAGTCCCTAGGAAGGCTCTAGAGCTCATGGATTTGCCTCTTTCATAGAAACCCAGTTAGATCTAGGAGATGATCCATTCTTGGAGGCTATGGGAGCCTGGCTTTGGCCACTGGCCAGCTTTTCACTTCAGTGCCCAAGAGCCCTTGCTTAGACAGGATATAGAGACATGGAAACAGATAATGACAGGGCTGGGAGGGCTCAGGAAGAAGAGACCCTTGAGGCCTTCTTCAGTTTACCCTGACTCAAGAGAGCAGTAGGTACAGGGAGACCCTTTGGGCTTCCTGTGCCTAGAATAGGCTCCCAGAAGGATGAGTGGAGGGGGGAGCAGTGAAAGCACTGAGCCGGAGAGGTGTGAGGGGCAGGAGGTAAAGGTGTCAGGTAATTCAGATCAACTTAGGGTGGACTTCACCCCCTCCCCCCAAACAAACAAACAAACCTGACCCAGGGCTGGCTTTATGTAGTAGAAAGGGTTCTAGACATGAGCCAAGAGGTTTTAGTTTGAATTTTGGCTCCTTTAGGCACTTAGTGACCATGAGAAAATTGTTTAACCCTTGAGGGTCTTAGCTTCCTCATCCATAAAATAGGGATTAAAATATTTGCTTGACCTACCTTACAGGATCCTTAGGAGGAAAGCACTTTGTAAATCTTCAAGTGCCATTTAAAAGAGAGCTATTCTTGTTGTGGTTGTTATGACTGTTCCCTTTGCCTACCTCCCTTTCCCTTGCCTTTGGGTCTATATTCTCTACGATGCATGCTTTGAAACTATCACTCTCTCAACCAAAAATCATCTGTCTCAGAAAAGTGATCTCTATCACAGACACCTCACTAAGGTCTCTGTTAATGACTTAATGGATTTGTACATTAACAGCAGGTAGATTTCTTAACCCAAAATATGAATGGTGAATTTTCAGGGCTTGTTGTTGGCCAGTGAAGGAGTTGTTTTGGGTCCAAGAACCTTCCCTGGAGCCTTTCAAATCAATTTGTCCATCTCTTTGGGGGTCTGGTTCTGCCACTCACCTGCTCTTCTTGCCCTCTTCCCTCAATACTTTGACTGACATTACCATGAAGGAAACATTGAAATAGAATTGTGAACTGTTGGAATGGGAAGGGGACCTTACAGTATAGAACATGGAACATTAGAGCTAGAAAGGGCTTTAGAACCAATAATGTTGCAGCTGGAAGGACATTTCAGGATTATTTAGTCTAATATCTTCATTTTACAGATAAAGAGACTGAGGCCCAGAGAGAGGTAGTGGCTTGTCTGATATTAATTTAACTTAGAATTTTTAATTTATTTTCTTATATTATTCAATTGTGGCTTACTTTCTTTACCCTTTGAGGCTGGTGCTTGTTGCCCCGTCATCTTGCCCACTTCCCGAGGATCAGCCCCCCACCCTCCCCCAGCTCCCCTTGCTAAAGAAGGAGCTCTCCAAACCTCCGCAGTGGGTCAGGCCATACAGAGTGTAGCCTCGGTGACACAGGCACTCGAAGCTGCCCGGTGAGTTGATGCAGGTGTGGTCACAGGTCCTCTCGAAGGAACATTCGTCTATGTCTGAGGTGGGGAGGGGAGAAAAGATTCATCAGGACTTTAGAATCATCGTCCCAGAATCAGTCAGACAGGCAGAACCCCACCTGAAGAAGTGCCCCCAGTGATGAGGCACTCTGGGGCAGCCCAAAACCCTGCTGGACAGCTTTCAGGCATCTTTGTCCTTCTACTGAGCAGCCACATGCTTCCTTCTAACAATTTCTCCATTGTTCTAATCTTGTTCCCCAGGACAACTTCATAGATACTCATGTTCTCATCAAGTCTCAGAGAAGGATGAGACTCGAGGCTACTTGGTTTAACCTGTATTCGAGAGGGAATCCTATCATGGCTAATAAGCCATCAATCAACAGGCATCTATTAAACACCTACTGTATGCCAGCCACTGTGCTAAGGTTCTGAGGATACCAATGCAAAAGTGAGAAGATCCCTGTCCTCATGGAGCTAACACGTGAATTGGTGAGGAATCATGTGCATATATAAGTGTATACAGAATATGCACAAAATGAATACAGGGTAATCTGGGGGCACTAGGAGCTGGGGGGATCACGAAAAACTTGGTGGGGCTGGAGCTGAACTTTTAAGGAAATGAGGGACTTCGAGAGGTAGAAATGAGGAAGGAGAGCCTTCCAGCCATGAGGGATGGTGAGTGCAAAGATATGGGGACAGGAAATGGTGGGGTTGCGCATGAGGCCAATAGGGCAAGACTACAATTTGTGGTGGGGGCAATGTGTAAGAAGTTGGGAAGTGCAGGAAGGGTCTGTCAGTGAAGAGGTTTAAACGCCACCCAGAAGAGCTTATATTTGATTCCAGAGGTAATAGGGAGCCACTGGAGGTTATTAGGTGAGGGATGAATGGCCAGATTTGCACTTTATGGAAATCCCTTTGGCAGCTCTGTGGCTGATTAAGTGGAATAGTAAAAGGGGCTGGCCAACAAGATGCCATCTACACCCTGCTTGAAGAATCCCAATGACAGAGAGATTGGCACCTTCTTGGGCAATCCATTGCTGAGCATTTCTTATTGGGAACATTTTCTATCCAGCTGAAACGAGCCTTCTTCAAGTCCTGCCCCTCACACCTACCTGTATCTCTTCCACACTGGCTTGCACATAATAGACACCTAAGTGTGTTGAATTAACCAGAATTAGGCCAGATGTTCAGGAATTCAGCCACGAGGTGGCAGTGCAAACTGTAAAATCAGGCTACTTGTCCAAATTTGTCCAGATTTCAGACTCCTTGTGAAATACAGAACCATAGATTTGGAACTGGAAGAGACCTTTGCACACTTATAGAACTGGAAAGTTGGAAGGGGACCATTGATTTTAATTCATGCCCTAAAGGAATCCCATTTCAACACACCTGAGAAATGGTCCAGCCTCTACTTAATGACCTTCCAGGAGGGTGATCCAGCCCCGAGAGGCAAGCAATTCCACTGCTGGACAGCTCTCATCATTCTAAAGTTTTTTCTGACCTCTCACCTAAGGTTTCATCTTTGCTATTTCTCCCCACTGCTCCCAATTCTGCCCCCTGCCCCACCTCAGGGTCAGAGAGAACAAATTGAATCTCAACTCCATGTAACAGCTCTTCAAATACGTGAAGACAGTTTCAATGTCACGTCCCCCCTGAGCTTTCTCTTCCCCAGGCTAATCATGCCCAGATCCTTCAACAAATTTTCGAAGATCCTTCACCATCATGATAGCCTTCTTCTGGACACTGTAGCTTTTCAACATTCTTTGTAAGCCTTGGCACCCAGAGCTAAAAAAACACTATAGACAAGGACTGGCAAGGGCAGAGCTCAATGGGAATATTACATCCATTTTGCCTGAAGTTCTGCTCTTAATGTAGCTCAAAATTCTATTAACTTTTGGGCCAGCCACATCTCACTGCTAATTCATACTGAACTCTTGCTGGCCACTGAAACCTCCAGATCTTTTTCAGAACTACTGATGTCTATCCATGTCTCCTCCTGTGTAAAGCTGATTTTTTTTTGTACCTAAGTGTTAGAATGTAAAAACCAGTCTTAGCTCGAGTCAATAAACAAGATTGGATTTGGCCCTGAGGTTATTGCTTGGTGATCCCTCCCTAGTAGCTTGTCAAGATCCTTTTGGAACCTGACTGCCATCTGATGTGTTAGCTTACCCCTTCCTACTCCCACCTCACCCCCAACTTTTGTCATTGGCCAATTTGATGAGTATGCCATCCATATCTTTATCTGAGTCATTCATAAAAATGTTAGAAAGCAGCTTGGGGCTAATCCCTGGGGCCCTCCCCTGGAGATCTCCTGCCAAGTAAACATCAAATTGTTGACAGCTGATTTTTCATTCTGGTCATCCCACCACCTCTGAATCTATCTGATTTTATCACCATGTGGTTCACTGTGGTCTGGGGCCACTGATCTGCATATAAGGATACCTGTGGCTGGTGCATCTTGGTTTAGTTGCAAAATGTCATATGATCTAGGTTTTGTTGTGTTTTTATTTTGTTAAGTATTTCCAAGTTTAATTAAGTTCCCAGTTTGTGAAGTATTCCCCAGTTTAATCTGGGTTGGACCACACTCTGGAGTGTTGCAGGTGGTGGGTGTTTGACACAACTGATCCATATTTCTCCATCTTTTCCACAAGAATGGAATAACATATATGATGAAAAGTTTGGCTAAAATCTAAGTAAATTATATTTATGGCTATATATGTTATACACATGCCTCTACCATCTACCTAGTCAACTGTCTATCCATCTATCTATCTCTCCATTTATCGAGAAAATTGAAAATCCTTGAGGATAAGAGCCTTGCCCAAGTTTGCCCAGGTGGTGAGTGGAAGAACGGTTTCCTTGAGCAATGCCAAATGTCATTAGTTTCTAAGGCCATTGTGGAGAAAGTGCCAGCATGGTGTGGGATTTTTTGAGTTCTGGTTCTGACCTTCTATCTCTGGGCCTCTGTTTCCCCAACTGTAAAAAGAAGGGGTTAGATTAGATGGTGTTTCCGAGCCCTTCTAGCTCTCAATGCCTTTGATTTCATGAAAATCCAAAGACGTTTGTCAGGGCAATGTCTAGGGATTGATTTGAGAAAAAAGCCTTCCTAGTGAGCCAGTCTGCATCTGCTGCCACTAGGTGATGATCTTAGACCATCAGTGCCAGTTTCACCAGCTGTCCTGAGGCAGGTAAATTCTTAGTACTCAAGGCTGGAAGGCATCTTGAGCTGATTGAGGCTAACTCCTTTCTGTTAAAGAGGAGAGTGAGATGTCAGAAAACAGCAGTGGGGCAGGAGGCTGATGGCTTCCACCAGGGAACAGCTGTGAGGGGAGGGAGGTTGATCCCATGGCCAGGCAGAACCTTTCTTGTGTGTAGGGCTGTGGGTTAGGCACATGCCAGTGCCACCACTAAGGAGCTTCTAGGTTCTTCTGGGTGCTGTGAGTAGGGGAAGAGATGGGACAAGCACACAGACAAGTAGGGAAGGGCTCCAGACTGGGTGGTCTAGGGAAATCTGTAGAAGGTTGATCACTTTCAGCTGGGAGGATCAGACAAGACGTTATGGAGAAGGTGGCACTCAAGCAATTCAATTCACTTCAATTCAGTCATGCTCATTAAGTGCTTACACTTCACAGAGCTTTGTGGTAGACACTGAGTGAAATGCAGAACTTAGGTAAGATCCTGTTCTTGCCTTCAGGGATGTTATAGGCTAGGAAGAGGGATGGATACAACACAGGCAACAATAATTTATTAGAACGGGATTTAGCATATGATAAATTCAATTAAAAATTTAAAAAAAAATAAAAGGGAAAAAGATTCATGGAAGGAGGGATCCAGGAAGAATTCAAAAAGGAACATCGGAACTGGGCCTTGAGGGAAGAGAAGGATTTCCACAGGTGGAGATGAAGAGCATGGGGCGGGGGAGGGCTGTAGTAATACATTTAACTAGGAGATGGCAGGCTGGACTCAGGGAGTAGCTAGGAGTCTAGTTTGGCTGGAACATAAGAGTAGGTGATGGGGTAACAGAAAATGAGACTGGGAAGGTAGGAGGAATCCAGATTGGCGAGGGCTTTGAATGCCAAGAAGGATGAAATTGGGGAACAGCTAATAGTCCTCATTCTTTAACAAGCTAACATCTCAGAATTGTTGGCTAGGAGCCTCTTCTAACCCTGGAGCAGAATATGCCACCCTAGGTGTTGGTGAAAATACTTCTTTCCATTAATCCATTCATTAATTAGGTGATCTCTAAGGTCCCAGCTTGTTCTAAATCTTATGGCCTCTGAGATCTCTTTGATTCATTACCAAGCAGAACCCTGCCCCCAGCAGCACAGCCTGACTCAGTTCTCCCTCTTCAGTCCCATCTGGCACAGGGGAGTGTGTAAGTCACCAGCACATCTAATAGAAGGAAGGTTTTAGAAAGAATTACCTTGACAGGTCCGTTCATCTGTTAGCAGCTTATAGCCTTTCTGGCAGCTGCATTCAAAGCTGCCCACTGTGTTCCTACAGAAATGATCACAGCCTCCACTGTTCACCAAGCACTCATCAATGTCTACAGGGAGCAAAGAAGAAAAGTCAGTTCACAAAAGAAACAGACATGCATGAAATGTGCCTCCCTCTCCCCCATCCCCACTCTGGGGTCAGCACCAGCCCTCCGGCCTCTCATTCCAGGCACCAAGATCATCAAGTGTAAGCCCTTCTTTTCACAGATGACAAAGTCAAGTCCCAGTGGTTCAGACTAGAACCCACACTTTGCTGCCCTCTCTGCTTTCTCCAGAATGCAATGTCTTGGGAAGAAGCGATTGTGGGTCCCAGAGTTAATGGTATGCTTTGCTGATGAAGCAGGGTAGTGGTGTAGGCATATTGGCCTGAGATTCCAGAGACCTGAGGTCTAGGCTCAGCTCTTCCACTTAACAAGGGTGGGACCAGGGGTGAGGAGCTACTGTCCAATACTAGAAGAGGCAAATGTTTGCAGGAGCCTCACGCTTTGCCACCCCTTGGCAGCTCCGGGAAACATGGCACAGTTCTGGTTAGTCTTCTGAAGTGCCAGAAGGGAATGGTGATTGTGGCCGACCTTTCTCATCACATCAGCACCTTCCCAGCTTTCTAGGAGAGTATCCTTTGAGTCGTACTCTGAGAGCCGAGGCTGCAGGTGTGTTCTTTGAGTGGAAGTCAGCCCCTGTCCATCTTATGGCCACCCCCTTTCTGTGGGTGTTAGTTTGGCCTCCTTCCTTCCAGGGTCTGTCTTTGTGTTGGGTGTGTTTGTTGGGGGCGGGGAGGTCACTCAGAATCAGAATGTCAAAGCTGGAAGGAATTGTAGAGACCATCTTATCCAAACCCTGATTATACAGAGCAAGGAACTGACATTCAGAGTGGAAATGACCTGGCTACAGCTACTCAGCCGGGACGAGGCGAAGCAGAAAGCTTGGCCTGGGTTCACCAGCTCTCGCAAAGTTAGCGGCCGCTTACTCGTTGGAGCTTTTTTCTATCTTTTCAGGTCTTCCCGCATCAGAGGTTGAGGAACCCTGACACTGCAGAAGCAATTTAGATGCAATGTATTTCTTCATTCATTCATGAAATTGTTATTGGACAAGAGTATGTGCATAGTATATTTTCAGCCTATCCTGTGTCATGAAGTTAACTAGTCTCTGTGTCAAAAATCTCCAGAGAGCGACAAGATGAGAAGGGCTGTGCTGGAGTGGGGTTGGTCCTAGAATCAGGAAAGCCAAGCTTCAATACAGTTTCTGACACCTGGTTTGTGACTTTAGTCCCAATGCAGAGTGCAGCCCCAGAGAACTTTTGCCTTCTGTGGCTGCCAGGTGGCCCTCTAGACACAAACAGCTCTTTGTCCTGTATCAAATTATGTCTCATTTAGCATTTATGCCCTGTGATGAAGACATATGAGGAGTCTAAAATGATCCCTGCCCTCAAGAAGCTTACAGCATAGGGAGAAAAGAGACATCCTGAAAAAGAGAGTAATAGAGGATCTCATAACAAGAACCAAAGAAATGGGATAGAAAAGAAAAGCCAGAGGGGAAGTAAAGGGAGGGGGGAGGGAGAGAGAAAGAGAAGGAGTTAGGGAAGTTAAAGAGGGAGGGAGAGAGAAGAAACAGAAGATGGAGACAGAAGACACACAGACAGACAGACAGACAACAGACAGACAGATCAATATGTTCAGGGGAGGCTTCACCTGCTGAAATCCTATTCTTTTTAAGTCCAAATCAAAGACACTTCTCCAGGAGGCCTTCTCCATCACCTCTATTACCAGGTCATTAATGACCTCTCCCCTGAGATTTCACATGGCACGTTGCATGTTTTAGTGTATCGATACTGTGAATTATAACTCAGAATTAGGCTTAGTATACTGAACTAGCCCTTGAACTCTATGTCATCAACAATGCTCTGCATACAGTAGACACTTAGTACAACTTATGGCTTGAGTTCTACTCTTACATCCAGCTAATCCCCATCCTCCCACTCATCTGATTTTGAACCAAATTGTGTTCTGGCATTACGTCTCTCCCTCTCCTCCCCTACTGTGGGCTAGGTTGGCCCTCATCGCCTCTCACTGGGTGGCTCTCATAGCTTCCTAACCTGCCCAGGAGTGGCAGAGGTAGGGCTCAAAGCCATATTTTCCTGGCTCCTGGGTTCCTCGCTCTAGCCAACAGCCACACTGCCTCTGCCCAAGGATTTTGAAGAGGGGATTTCTGTTCGAGTTTGGGCCAGAGGACCTACGAGGTCACTTTGAACTCTGAGTATGTGAACCTCTATTTTCTCATTTGTAGAATGACACTCCCAGAGTTACTTGTTTCACAGGATCATTGGGAAGATCCAATACTATGATACTGAAGTGATGTAGAACCACAAAGCGTGGTGCAAGCTGCTACTATCTTTCTTGTCATGGTTTGCTACATTTTTGCTTCTGCTTTGTAGTCAACAAGGTCTTCTCAGCCAAACACCGTAGGATGTCTATGTTGGGACTTCTTTCTGAAACTTGGACCTTCTGAAATGTACAGGATGCAACCACTAACTGTGAAAACATTTGGAACGACCCAGAGTCCTGAACCACCTTCCTCTGTTTCTTTCCATTGGCTGTTGCAACACTGACAGGGAGGAGGAAAATGATTTCCCTCAGTGGAGGAGACAGAGTACAGGGCATTTCACAGGAAAACACTCGGCCCCTAGCCTTCTCAGGCTACAATTGGTTTGTATAAATTCCATACTCTCCCCACCTTTCCCAACTGTTTTTCTTTCCATGGCTATAAATATTGTTCTGTAGGAGGCATGTAAAATAACAAATCATTTCTCTTGGAGGAAAAGAAGGAGGGAAGGTTGCGGGGGGGGGGGGGGGGGAGGGGCCCCAGTTCCTATTTGCATGATTTAACCATAGGATTCCAGAGCTGGAAGGAACAAACCTTATGGGTTGTTTAGTCCAAGCCTCTCATTTTACAGGGGAGGATACTAAGGCCCAGAGTTCCCTGGTGACTTGACCATAGTCATTTGCATGATAATAGACCTGGAACTAGCACCCAAGTCTTAGAACGCCAGATCTAGTTTTCTTGTTCCTCCTGATTCTCCAACCTTTTTATATAACTGAGAGAGTTCTGTGGCCAGGTCTGTCCCAAAGCAGAGCCCTGAAGGAGGCCATTTGTACAGTCTCAGAGTTGTAGGAACCTCAGAGGGCACCTAGCTGCCCTCCCAGCAAGGATCACCTCCCTAGCATCCCTCAGCTGTCTCCAGGGACATCTCATTCTACTTTGGTACAGCTCTTATTTTTAGGAAGTTATTCTTTAAATTTAGCCATCATCTGCCACTCAGAAACTTTCTGCCATTGCTCTTAATTCTGTAATCTGAGATCAGACAGATTAAGTCCTATCCCTCTCCCAGAAGAGAGCCCTTTAGATCTCTGAAGACAGTGAACGTCTCCTCCCAAAGCTTTTCTTCTCCTTTATGCAGTCCTTGCCTGGCAGAGTCTTCCTTCCTCCTGCCATTCTCATACCTTGCCTCTGAATCATCTGTATCCAGTGGGATCGTCATCTGGGATTATTGTCATGGCTAGCTAGAGCCTGGGAGTTGGGAATCGGAGCTTTGTCACAGAGTCAGTTTATGATGGCAGATCCAGGATGTTAGCACTGGACAGAAGCAGGGGTCTCTTCTGTGACCTTGACAAATCACCATCCAACCAGTCTCTGCATAAATACCATTGATGTAGTTCTTAAATGTTCACAAAGCCCTTCAGATGCAAGTAGTGGACATATTGTTCTTGTCTCACAGGTGAGGAAACAGAGGCCCAGTGAGAGGACATGCTTGCCAGAGTCTCCTGGATGGTTGGAGCCAGGACCTGAGCTAAGGCTTCTTAGTTCCACTCTACACTACTGGCTTCATGGAGCTCATTCCATTATAAGGCAGAGAATTCCATTGTTGGACAGCCCTAATTGGTCAAAATCTGACTCTTTGAAACTTATAACCCCAGAATGGAGAGCTGGCAGGGGCCTCAAGTGGCATCTCATAGTGGAGGCAGCAAGTGGCTCCTTCCGAGTGTACTGGACAAATGCTTGGTCTCCAGCTTCTACTTCTGCAGCCTTTGTGGGTTTCCAAAGCATTTTCCTCACGGCAACCATGTGAGGTACGAAACATAAGTATCACAACCCCATGTTCTAGGTTAGAAAATATATTCTTAGAGACCCAAAGGGATTTGCCTACAGTTCTGCAGCTAATAAATAGCTGAGCCTTGAATCAGATTTCTGTACTCTTGTAGACCAGAGCTCTTTCCATTAAAATATGCAGTGTTTGAACAGCTCAGCATCTTCTAGGGAGTGGCAAGGAATGAATCTCCTTCTGAAGCAGCTTATTCTACTGTTTGACAGCTCTAAATAGGCAGCTGGGGTGGGGGGTGCCATAGGGCACAGAGTGCTGGACCTAGAGTGAGGAAAACCTAAATTCAAATCCAGCCTCAGACACATACTAGCTGTGTGATCCTGGACAAGCCACTTGACCTCTGTTTGCCTCAGTTTCCTCCACTGTACACCAGAGATAATAATGAGATATACCTTGTAGGGTTGTCATGAGAATCAAGTGAGAGTATAGTTGTAAAGTACTTAGCACAGTGCCTGGCACATATGGGGCACCATATAAGTGCTTATTCTCTTCCTTTCTTTAATTATTAGGAAATCCTTCCTTATATTGAGCCCAAACTGACCTCTTTGTAACTTAAAGAGAATCACAGACTCCTAGAGTCTCAGAGGTCATGTCGTCCAACACCTCTACCAACTGAAGGAATCCCTTGTAGAATGCCCTGGGCCGAGATGCCCTTCATAGAATGGGTGGAGAAATGAATAGAAATAGGCCAATCTTCCCTCCCAAGCTGTGGTTAATTCAGACCCAGGTTAGGATGTCCAATTCCCTGAGCCTCCATCTTTTGGCAACCTGGAACAAATCAGACAGGCAGCTCGGAATGGAATCTGACTTCACAGCTTCATCACCATTTGCTTTCAGTCTTGGTATATACACTATGTGCAGGTATGGAAGAGCCTAAGATTCAACCCTGAGCCCAAAGAGACTCCTGTGAAAAGCTCCCCTCTCCCAAGAGAAGTGGTCACTAGGGTGTAGTAGAAAGGACCCCTGGCCATGAACGTAGAAAAGTCCTTCTACTGGAATCCTCATGAGCTGGGTGACCCTGGGCAAAACACTTCTGTCTCTTGGAGTTTCCATTTGTCAAATGACACGGCTGGATGAGATGGTCTCTAAGACTCCTTCTTGGTCTGATATTGGTGATTCTGAAATCTAAGACCAACATTTAGCACTATCATCTCAGGCTTCCCAGACTTCCTGGACATTCACCCTGGCAGTCACTGAACTAACTCAAGCTCCTTGTATGTCAAGTAGCACACTGTCAGTACAATGCCTGGCACAGAGTAAGGGCTTAATAAATGCATTTCATGCATTCACCTACTCATTCATTGACTCACTCATTCCAAATAACATCCTGTCTCTACAGCCACTAAATCACTCACAAGTCAGCATCCTTCCTATTCGATGCAGCTAGGATAAAAAAGGAGAGGTATCAGTTGGGAGAAGAGAAATCTTTGCATCAAATATCTAATGAAAGTCTGACCTCCAAGATATTTAGGTAATTAATACTGTACAATATAAAGTCAAGAGTATTTTCCAATGGACAAGTAGTCAAAGGATATGAACAAACAGCTCTCAAAGGGATTGCAAACTATTAACAACTGTAGAAAAGATTGATCCAAATCACTAATAGTAAGAGAAATGCATGTGAAAGCAACTTTTGGTTTTACCTTGAAGCTACTAGACAAATTGGCAAACATACTAACTGATGGGAATAATCAACGCTGGCAGTTCTACCAATAGACAGGCACACTAACACACTGTTGGTGGAGCTGTGATTTGGTGTAACCTTCTGGAAAGCAATTTAAAATTATGCTAGAAACTGACCAAAATGTCCATGTTTGATCCAGAAATCTTACTGCTAGGCATATACTCCAAGGAGTTCAAAGACAGAAATAAAAAATCCCACATGTGCCAAAATGCTAATGCTTTTTGTTGAAGAAAATAACTGGAAACAAAGCAAATGTTCATTGACTGAGAATGGCTACACCAATTGTGGAACACGGATGTATTGGAGCATTACTGTGGCATAAGAAAGAATGGATTTAAGGGATCCAGAAAAGCCTGGACAGGGAAGAGAATCAGGAAAACGGTAGAGACAATGATTACAGCAATGTCAGTGGGAAGAACTAAAAACCAAAGGGGAATGTGGTGTTTGTTATAATGACCAAGCCTGGTCCTGGGGAAGAGTTGGGAAAATGTACGTCCTCCTCTCCCTTTGAAGAAGTGGAGGAAACATGGGCATGAAATCTTTCATAGATATCACTTAGTGTGCCAGGCTGCTTTGTTCCCTTTCTTGTTTTTGTTACAAAGGGTGGTTATGGGGGAGGGTGCTATCTTTGGAAAGGAAAATGATAGAAAAACCAAAGATATCAATGACCACTTAAAAAAAAATGAAAGGGTTGAGTGAGATGCTTTCTCATTGTTTTCTCTCTCTCTCTCTCTCTCCTTCTCTCCCCCATCTCTCTCCCTCCTCTCTCCTCTCTCTCCCTCCTCCATCTCTTCCTCCTCCTATCTCCTCTCTCTCCCTCTTTATATCTATATCTACATCTATATCCATATAAATAATGGAATCCGACCTTCCTGAGTCATAGGGAAATTCTCTATCCCTCCGTGCCCACACTACTTCTTACTGCTCTTGTCATCATGATGGTTTCTGCTACTGCTGCTACTACTGCTAAGCCATTTTGAATTTTGTTATGATTATCTTTAGAAATCTTAATGATTTGCACTTGAGAAATAGCATAAAAGACATCTGTATTAATAATAACTGACACACAGATAATTATTTATATATAGTAGCAAGTAGCAGAAGTGGCTGTGAACCCAGATCTTCATGACTCCAAGTCCCCCTGGACTGTCTCATTACTCAGCCATGCTGCCTCATTGTTAAGAACCAGAAAAAGGGGGGACTCCTTCCTGTTGCAGGAGTAAAGGATGACAACTGATGGGCAGACCAAGGTTTCCTAGTACCAGTGAGATATGAAGAGAAGAAGAGGAAGGTCTCTAGTGCATTGGATAGACCTTTTATAGGGAACTCTTAGAAAACACATAGGCAAATCACACAGGCCAAGAAGACACAGAAAGGTTTTGATCTGCATTCCACGAGGGCTTGCTCACACCAATGAGATTGTCGATCCACTGAAATATCATGGAATAAGAAAAAAAGCCAGGTTGGTTTTATAAGGGGACTGGTACATTCTCAGGTGTTATTGATGGGTGGCCTGGTTTTAGGAAATTTGTTCCTGTAAATGCAGGTGTGGCAGATTAGCATCTGTGACTCAGGCTTAATTAGGAAATTGCGAAGATCAAAGAAGGAAGATAAGTTAGAGAAGGACACTGCAAGGACCTGCCTTCACCTGCCTGAGCCTCGGCCTCCTCCAAGAATGCCTAGCAAAGCTGTGTACTTTAGCTAGCTGAGGGCCCTTAGAAACAAGAGATTAGAGGACTCATTCACTCTGTTCTTACCCGCCAAACTCATCTGGAGTAGCCAGTGTGACTGTCCTGCCCAGTCCCTTTGAAGTGGCTCCCAGAACTAATCTGACTAATGCTCCTCTCATCTGGTAGGACTGAAGCCTACTCTGGACCAGCCTGGAGAAATCACACTTCACTTGGGCAGCTGACTTATCTGAGACTGTGTCAGATCCCTCTCTTCTGACCAAGTCTCAGCCTTGTCCAAAATCTGGGGTGTGCAGCACCTTCAGCCTGTGTAACCACTCTGGGGACAACAGTCTAGCAGGGAGGGATACCTGATGCACTAGACAGCAGAACTGGAGTCCCAAAAAATCTTGTTAGGCTGGAACTATGTGACAAATCTAAAAAGATTAAAGTGAATAGGAGAGACTGTAAAATCTGAAGTGGGGTTGCAGAATTACAGCAGGGAAGGATCTTGCATCCAGTATGAAGAGCTGGAAAAGCCTTCTGAGATTGACTTAGTCCAGCCCTTCCTGATACTGAGGAGGGAAGGGGAGGAACTGACTCCAGGGTATAAATTCAATAGACAGAAGAATCCCCAGCCACATGCAGGCTGAGAGGGGTGCAATTAACAAATAACATCACTTGAAAGAGATTTTAGGGATCTGCAGCTTCCATGTGCTACAATTTGCCATCGTAGGGTTGGCCACTCAAAGGACAGAGTGTAGGGAGATTCTTGTCGGGTTGGGCTTGATGACCTCTGAGGTCCCTCCTAACTCTGAGTCTGTAATTTTGTCTTCTTCCTTTGAATCTCCCCTCAAGGAGGCTCCAGTCCAGTGCAGGCCCCAGTGGGTGTGATCTGTCTCTGTGACTAGGATTCTCTCCTCTCCAATTCATTTTTCACACAGTTACTAAGTCAGCAAAGATTGAAGTCATTTTATGCCAGGCAGAGTGCCAAAAGCTGAGGACACAAAGAAAGGTAAAAACAGTCCCTGCCCTCAGGGAGCTCACAATCTAATGAAGGAGACAACGTGCAAAATACTGCATAAAGACAAGATACCTGCAGAACAAACAGGAGATCATCACAGAGTAGTGTAGTTACTAGCAAGACAGAGAAAGGCTTTCTGCCCAAAGTGGGATTTTCACTGAGACTTGAAGGAAGACAAGGAAGCCAGAATTCATAGCTACCACAAATTCCCTATTTTTTCTGAAATTTACTTCTGTTAGCTACAAACAAAAATAGACACACCCCAAACTCCAGGATTTGTCTAATTGTCTATGAAAATTCTTGAATATAAATTGTGAATATTCTTAATTAGTAACATGTTTTTCTCCACATTTCTTTGGAAAACTCATCTATTCTTATAACTTTAACTACTCTCTCTCTCTCTCTCTCTCTCTCTCTCTCTCTCTCCCTCCCTCCCCCCCCCTCCCTCTCCATCCCTCCCTCCATCCATCTGTCTGATTGTCTCTGTCTCTTTCTCTCTGTCTCTCTTTTGTCCTTTTCTCTGTCTCTTCCTTGTCCCTTTCCCTCTTTCTTTGACTCTCTCCCCCTCACCTCACTTCTCTCCCTCTTCTCTCTTTGTCTCATAAAAGTCCTCTTCTGATCCTATACCTTGTCCTGGCAGTGACTGACCTTGGCATTTTGAAAGTTCTGGCAGTTCCTGCCAGGCTAGAGAGGCCTTGAGTATAGGCCTGGGGGTAGACTGTCGATGATCATTCCAGCCAAGTACAGAAGGGCTCCCCACTGGATGACTGGTCACTCCGTAGTACACTCCTTGGTGTTGGAAATCCATGAACAGGTAAAAATACCCAGCCCTGAGTGGTCACCATGAATGAATGTTGCCTTTCACGTTCATGGTGATGATAGTGGAGTGTCAGGAAGGGGGTGAAGGAGCTCAAAGATACCACATCTTGTAGACAGTCTACAAACACTAACAACGCTTAGTACCTGTCATGTTTGATCCTTGTTCAGGGACTTAATTAATGTGCTTCTGGTGGAACTGAAGCCTTGACTGTTTCACTGTCAATGATGGGAATACACAGAGGCATTGTAGCTAAGTGGGAGGACTGTGCACAGGTTGGCAGAGAAGGAGATAAAGAGGCTGCAACCATCAGTGACATCTGCCCACATGACAAAAAGCACAGTTTTATGGTGCTTTCTGTCGTCTGACTTGCAGTTGTCACGAGGAGGACAAGAGAACATCCCTAATGATGGCACCTGCAGCCCTTGGGGCAGAGATGGCAGCATCCACGAAATCCTTGACAAGAAGGCAGGAAGGGCATACACTGGCACACAGTGAATTCAATGCAAAGTCAGCCGTGCAAGAGTACAGATCATAGAGGGGCCACTTTGGGCCTGCAAGGGGCTCGCCTCCTTTTTAACAGAGTAGGACACTGAGGCACAGGGAGGCAGACTGCCTTGCTCAGGTCACTCAGGCAGCATCATCTGATGAGGATTCAAATCCAGGACCTTTGTCTTCAGAGGCACAGCTCTTTCCACTGTACCAAAAGTGGTCTGGTGTCAGGAAATGGAAGTAGCCAAGGCTGCTGGACATGAAGACTGTCTTCAAAAAGAATATCAAAAGAGCTAAGTTTGGTGAGCACCAAGCATCCCCACACAACCAGAGAAAATGCCTGGGGTGGTGAGGTAGAGGCTCTTGTTTGTGGCACAGCCAGGGGGCCAGTGTCACTGAGAAGACAGGAAAGGGAGGATGGGGGCCAGGCTATATCCAAACTCACTCTCCTTCTCCTAACCTCTCCTTTAGGAGAGTCCCATGAATTTTTAGCCTGGTAAGATTATTGCTAATAAGTCAGAAAGATACCTTGCTAAGTCCAGTTACAGAGGCAAGAGGTTCATAGTCTGGGTTTTCTGATCTGCGAGTGCTAACCTCATTCCCACAGATATGTGAGTAATGGGATTGGGTCAACAATCCAGTGAATCTCTTTTGCTTTACCTGGGATCTCTCAGTGCTTCTGAAAGTTCCCAGGACACCAAAATCTTCCCATCATTCCCCGTAGGCCTGGGAAAGCTTTGCAGAGCCATCATTGCTCAGTATCGGAGAATCCCGGATGTGGCTGACCGGGTAGCTATGGCAATGAGACAGCCCCACAGAAGCATGTTTGCGGAAACTCCAGCCAATTCCGGAAACCCAAATGAAGCAGGGTTTGGACTTAGGCAGAAGGTTAAGAAGCACTCTTACTGGGCAGGGAAGTTAATAAAATGCCAATGTTTGGAAGGCAGGAGGCGCCAAGGTGGGGGCAGGGAGGGGAGGAAGGGCAGAAGAGGGCAAGGGGTGGCCGGCAGAGCAATCTTCTCGTTGTCTCCTGCCTTCTGACTAGATGGCAGCCTGCTGCAGGGGAAGGTGACAGATGCAGAGAAGAAGGCTGCGTTTACTTCCTGGATCAGGCACTTGCTAGTTGGCGACCTCTCTGAGCCTGTTTCCTTATCTGTAAAGTGGATATAATAATGCCAACCTTACAGGGAGGTCTATCAGGAGAGAAACGCTTTGTAAACCTGACATATTTGGAAATGAGAACTCTTCTTACATGTGTGATGCAGCAGTGTGGCTGGTTTTTAAGCAAACATGCCCATGTGCTCATCCAGCTTATTCCCCAGACTTGGGTCCCGATGACTTTTGACTGTTTCCCCAAATCAAACCCACTCCTTGAGGGGGAAGATTTGCTCCCAGTATCGAGATTCCCTGAACTTGTTGTTCAAAGCCCTCCATGTTCTGGATCTTGCTGACTTTTCCAGCCTTATTTCACAGCGCTCTCTCTCCAGAACATCATGAATGAATGAAATAGAGTCATTATTTGTTCCTCAGTCTCGTCTATCATCTCCAGCTTCTGTTCATTCACAAAGACCATTCCCACACCTGGTCTCCACATCCACTTCATCTCAACCGATGGAAATTTCTTTCTTCCTTCGGGATTTTGTTCAGTGTCCACTTCTCCATGAAGGCTTTCCCGGCCTTCCAAACTGAAAGTGTCCTTTCTCTCCCCAGATTTTCCTGGAGCACTTTGTCTAGATCTCTTCTTTACCCTGGTCCATTCTACCTTCGTGATACTCAATCTCTGCATGTGCCCTATCCCCCATTAAACTGAGATCTCCTAGAGATGAGAGGCTTTTTCAGCTTTGTACCTCTCCCGGCCATGAGCACACGTTTAATAAATATTCTTGGTGTTTAATAAATGTTCCTGGAATTGAACAGAATGAAACGAACTGAAGATAGTTTCCAAAGCAAAGTCCCCCAAAGATCTCAGCAGTTGTTCATTTGAAGGGGACATAGCCATTGGGATAAAAAACACAACCCCTCCCTCCTTCCTCGCCACTGTCTCTTGTTTTGAAGTCACCCCCAATATGTTGGTCCTATTTGCTCTTCACTGTGGGGATGGGGAGGGGAGAAACTGGAATTTCCCCACTGATAGCTAACAAAGGTCATTTTGAAAAGGGCCATGAACTATCTATGTGGAACAGAAAACTATTCTGCCACTTTCAGTGACCTGCCTGAAGCAATAACCATAGTGGGCTTTTATGTAACATTTAAAAGTTTGCAGAGCACTTTACCTGACCTTGTTTGAGCCTCCCAACAGCCCTTTGAGCTTGGGAGTGCTAGAATTATAAGCCTTGTTTTACAGATGAAGTTAAGTCTCACAAGAGGTTACTGAGCTAATTGGAGTCCAGAGGTGGACTTCAAACTCCAACTATTCCAGGCCCTGACTCTTTCTGCTGTGCCCAATTGCCTCTCTTTAATGGCAGTCATGGAGCCAAGGCAACCTTCACAGTCTGGAATCTGTCCTTAAAAGATTGTGCATTTTAGAGTGTAGGAGAGTCATTGTGTTGCATTAGCCAAGAACAGACACAGTCCTTGGCCCACGTTGGGCAAGCCACTGCTCTAGAGAGCTACACGGAGGCATCCACATGGGGAGAGCTCCAGCTGTCAACAGGACTTTGTTAGAGGCTTGGTATGTGCCAGACTCTGTGAGTGACAAACAAAAGAAAGTCATTGGTGGCATCTATCACCACCTGATCTTCTTGGCTCACAGTCTCATTCAGTAAGAATGACTGTTTGGAGATAAATGTTAAAAAATGGAAAAATTCAACAAAAGTCATGCTCATTTGGAAAAAACATTGATACTTAGTTTAACCTTTTTGTCCTCTTTGGATGAATGAGTGTATACTTGTCTGTTTATGTGTCTGATCCTGCCAGTAGAATATAAAGTCCTTGAGGGTAGGGACTGTGTGGTGGTGGTTGTTGTTTCATCTCTGTATCTGCAGCACTGGGTATAGCCAGCACAGACCATAATAGGATCATGGGGCTAGCTAGATGGGGTTCTGTTTCCTTTTATCCATGCCCATGCATGTTGTAATTACTATTGGACTAAGAGAACCCTCAATGGGGCAATCTGGAATTTACCCTGAAGAGCTAAGAAATGATCCCCTTGTGGCACTGGTTTTAGAAGGCAGAGAAAAGCCTTGAGTGAGTTCAGGGGTAAGGAGAGTCAATGGGAGGAGTCTATGGAAGCCATGGGAGGTGGGGCCAGCCTGGAACAGAGCAGAGACCTAGCTAGGCCTCTCCTCAGACAGAAAACACACACTCCACCCCTGGGCCCACCCTTGAAGCCCTTTTTTAGCTTAGCATCATGTTCTGATGGCAGAGCCTTGGGTGGAGAACCTGCAGCCTTGAAGCTACATGTGGAATTGTTTTATTAAGGGGATTTGTTCTGTGAAGTTTGGATTCAGTCAAAGGGCCACACTTGAGGACCTAGAGGGCCACATGTGGCCTTGAGGCCACAAGTTCCCCATCCTTGAATGCTATGAGAAATCATAAGACTTGAGTAGAGTTCTGTGGAGACATAAATGAGTATGTGTGTGAGAAACTCAAGATGAAACAAAAACATTTTAGGAAAAAAGTAAAGCAACTTTTTGTAACTTGGCAATGTTCTCTGCTCCCAACAAGGGGATAACTAGGATTGGCTTAAACTTTCTATCTGTAGGTGAGGCACGCATTCATTTATTCAATTAATAGCAAATGACATGCAAGGCATCTCAGGAGACACATTAGAGGTCATTTTCACAAGATCTGTCACTCTATAGCTGTCTTAGGCCGACTTCTTTTTTTTCTATATACTTTCTCTTAGTGCTCTCTCATCAACTCCAATAGACTCGATTATCAACTTTATGCAGATGACTCCCAAATCTATATATCCAATTTGAATCTCTTCCCTAAGGTTCAGTCCTGAATCTCTACTTGCCTACAGGACATCTGCTCCTGGATGGACTACTGAGGCCCCAGATTCAGCATGTCCAAAGCAGAACCCAGCACCCTTCCCTCTCCACCTGCCCCCCTCTTGCTTTCTCTGTTCTGTGAAGAGCATCGCTGAATTCCCAGGGATTGTCTAGAGTTGTTTTTCATTCTTTCCTGCCTTCCTCCCCCACTCCAGGGCCCCAACATTCGATCCATTGCCTAGGATCAGTTCCACTTCCACTTCCACTTCCACATAGAGATTCCCTACCCCCGCCTTCATGCCTCCACTATTTCAGTTCAAGCCCTTATCACCTCTCACTGAAATTATGGTAATACTCTCTTCACTCAATCAGCAAGCATATATTAAACACCTACTATAATTAACCAAGCTGGGCATATAAAGACATAAACAAAATGGCTCTCCCTTAAGTAACTTAGTTCTTTTGGGGAGAAACAGAAAAAACATAGGCATAGACACAACATACAGAATGTCCCAAAAGACTTGGTGCATTTTTTAGCTTATTAAGACTTAAAATTACACCGAGACTTTTGGGACAGCCTGTATATTCAAAGAACACAGGGTACAGAGGAATTGGGGGAGGGCCTGGAAGGGGGTCAGTGAAGGAGGGAGCTCTTGAGCTGAGCCTTGAAGGACCACAGGGATTCTAAGGGGCAGGGGTGAGGAGAGAGTGTCCATGGGGGAGAATTTATGCCAGTGCACAGAGATGGACCATCATGTGTGAGGGATTGTCTGGATTGTAGAGTGCATAAAAGGGAAGTGTGTGAACTGGCTGGTGAGAGGCAAGCACTGCCTTAGGAAGGGCTTGTATTTGACCCTAGAGACAAGAGGGACTGGAACTTCTAGAGGAGGGGAGTGACCTGGTCAGACACGTGCCTGGGAACATTTCAGCCGCTCTGCACAGTCCAGAGGGGAGGGTTTGGAGACTGTTGGAGTGGTCCAAATGAGGCAATGAATGCCTGATCTAGATGGGAGAGAGGTCCAGGAGGTAGAATTGGTGACACTTGCCAACAGCATTCGATC
This sequence comes from Phalanger gymnotis, assembly GCA_028646595.1. NCBI lineage: Eukaryota > Metazoa > Chordata > Mammalia > Diprotodontia > Phalangeridae > Phalanger > Phalanger gymnotis. The sequence continues at coordinate 233,548,163 of CM053623.1, forward strand.
CAGTCTAAGAGCCTCTCTTGAGCAAAGCTCCGGGCTAGGTGAGGATGCAGAGCCAAGAAGGGTCCCTGTCCTCCAGGACCTTGCCTTCCATTGGGGCTAAGAGCTGGAATACAACCTATGATAGAGAAGCTTCCGTATGTGAATGTTCATATCTATATCAACATGCTAATTTGAGGAGGAGGGAGAGATCCTGAAAACTTGGCAGATCAAGACACGTGTCCTTTCTCCAAGATGAAGTGTGTGAGCTGAGCCTTGAAGAAAGCTGGAGAGGTGCCTTAGGACATAGAATGTCCAAACAGGGAATAATCTTAGACTCTAAAAGGTGAGAATTAGAATAGATCTTAGAACATGGATAGTTAGAAGTTGAAGAATCTTAGGATTTAAAGCACAGCACAGCAGCTAAAAGGAAGCTTAAGACAAAGAATATTGGAGCCTGGTGAAGACTTTGCAATGTGGGATATAGAATCATAGAGGTAGAAAAGACCTCAGAGAAGCTAGGCTGATCCCCTGGTTTGACAGAGACAGAAACTGAGACCCAGAAAGGGGGAGGGATTTTCTGGAGGTCACGTAGCTAGGACCTGGGCTTCAGTAGGAGCTCAGGTCTCCTGACGGCCCAGCTTCTTCCGGCACACTGCAGTCAATGCATACTCTCGTCAATGGCACTGATCCAAACCAGGGGTTGAATCAAACATTCGGGATTAGTTAAGGAGTGCTGAATTTCCAACCTTTTCATCATTCTCAAGAGGGCCAATTAAGCAGAAAACAACACTCCTTGGACATCAAAAACTCACCCTAAAGAACAGAAAGACTCCAGGATTAAAGAGTTGTGCAGCAAGATTCCCATTTAACACTAAAGGTGGAATGCTCAGGGCAAATCCTGTTTGGGATGTGCTAAAGTTCCCTCTGGCTCCCCTCAGATGGTATGGATAAAACAAATCCCCAACAGTTTGGCTCGCATACTTTGCCCTCAGTTTTTCATCCTTAGCATCACGAAACACCTGTCATCTCTCCCCTTCAGAACCACTCCCCAGCCTGACATCACCAGCTCCTTGTTCTGTAACACTGATCTCATTCCACAAGAGTTGTTCAGGAGTTTCAGTCATCTCTGACTCTCGGTGACCCCGTTTAAGGTTCTCTTCGTAGAGATACTGGAGTGGTTTGCCATTTCCTTCTCCAGCTCATTTTACAGATGAGGAAACTGAGGCAAACAGGGTGAAGTGACTTGCCCAGGGTCATAAGTAGTAAATGTCTGAGGTTGGATTTGAACTCATGTCTTCCTGACTCCAGGTCTGGCACTCTATCCACTGTTGCATGTAGTTGCCCTTTCTAAGAGTAGAACCTTTAGAATGAGAGGTTTTGATGACTTTTCCTTTCAGATTTGGAGACATCATTGGATTTAAAGGCAGAATAGTAGGCTTTCCAGTGCTTTCGTGATTATTACTCTGAATCCAAGGAGACTTTTACACTCGGCAATGGCTTTATGACCTTCAAATTTCCATCTCATTCACTCTCTGTATGACCTTGGGTAAGTCTCATAGTGTTGAGGACAGAGGAATGTGCTGTCCTGAGTTCCTGGTCTCCAGTTCAAGGTGTTCAGTGTCATCTATATGCACATGGGTCTCAGCTCTGTTTGTCCAGCCCTGACATCAGTGCTGTCCTCCAGTCTTGATTCATTAACAGTCTGTTGGATAATATCCTATAGACATCTCGACTGAACAGGTCCAAAACAAAGCTCATTATCTTTCTACCCAAACCCTCCCCTCTTCCAAGCTTTACTATTCCCGTGAAGGGCATTGCCATCCTCCCAGTCACCCAAGCTCACAGTCTTGCTGGCATCCTTCTGGTGCCTTCCCTCTGAAGTCCCCACACATTTACACTGTCTATAGCAGCTACGTACATGTTTGTATGCACACTGTCTCTTCATTTGGAATGGGAGCTCTCTGAGGGCAAGGACTGTGTTTGTGCCTTTATTTGCATCCCGAGTGCTTAGCACAGTGCCTGGCACATAATAAGTGCTCAGTAAAGGTTTGTGGACGAATTGACCAGTTCCATCACTGAGTGACCTTGGGCAAATTAGCAAAACTAAGCTTTGGCTTCATCATCTGTAAAGTGGGAGCGACAATAATTGTGCTACCTACTTCACTGGCTTACTCGGAGTAAGGATCGAATAAGATGATGGAAGCGAAAGGGTCTTGTAACCAAAAGGCCTTCTGCAGGCACCTACTTGCTTAATGTTATTAGTAGGTTCTGTGAAAATAAGATGTTAGGCAAAACATTATGGGGGTGGGGGAACAGCTAAATCCTCAGGGACAGCATTATAATTTGGCAACTGAAAATTGAGGGAGTTGTGTTCTGAATGTTTAATGATCGAAACTCTACCAAAGACAAGTCAAATATCTAAAGCCTCTAGCGAGGACTGCTCTGCCTTCTTCAGTCTCGATTCGAGAGTAAAGGGGAGGCAGGGATAAGAAGAGAGAGGGACAGAGAGGGGGAAAGAGAGGGAGAAAGAGGGAAAGAGAGAGACAGACAGACAGACAGAGAGAGAGAGAGAGAGAGAGAGAGAGAGAGAGAGAGAGAGAGAGAGGAGTTCGTGAAATAAAGTTGTCACAGATTTGCACCCTGGCAAATATATCCTGTGAATGAGTGCCGATATGCAGGCTGAAAGTTTAGAAACTGAATTAGGTTATCTCTAAGGTCCCTACCTTAGGCAAGCTAGTTGGCACAGTGGATAGAGTGCCAAACCTGGAGTTAGGAAGACCCGTGTTCAAATTCAGCCTCGGACACTCACTAACTGTGTGACCCTGGGCAAGTCACTTAAGCCTGTTTACCTCAGTTTCTCATTTATAAAATGAGCTGGAGAAGGAAATGACAAAAACCACTCTAGTATCTCTGCCAAGAAAACCCCAAATGGCATCACAGAGAGTCAGACACATCTGAAAAATGACTGAACAACAGAGGTACCAGTCCTCTACCATTCTATGTTCTTAGGTCTTTTCTAGCTCGAAATTCTATGGTTTAAGTAGTTCCCAATTCAGATGTTCTGTGTTCTGAGGTCTCCTCTCCTCTGTCTCTTAGTTAGTCTTTCTTGTGTCCTCTCTCTGGCACTTCTGGGCTGTGACACCCTGGGAACATCACAGAACCTCAGTTTCCTCATTCATAAAATGAGGGAGGTTAGACTCGATAGCCTCTAAGATCCCTGCTGACTCTAGGTCTGTGATCCTATGGTCTCACTGGGAACTGTAAACTTTAAAAATACATATTGAAGCTACTTTGAAACATGACCATCATTATTAATGCACAATGATAACTCGTGTTTATATTGGCTTTTATAACCCCATTTCAGGTGATGCGAATCTGACCATTCCTTTTTGTATACGAGGAATGGAAGCTCAGGCTTGGCCATCATAATGTAGCTAATAAGTGCCAGAGTCCACATTTGAACTCAGGTCTTCCAACTCCATGCTTGGCTCTCTTCCCATGATGCCAGGCCTCTGTTTACCCTGTGCTCCTTGCAGGTAGAGGGCAAGAGCTGGAAGGTAGCTGAAAGCCCATCACGCCCAAGGCCTTCATTTTCTGGAGGAAGAAATTGGGGGGGGGGGTGTCACTGCCCTGTGAGAGGTGGTGCAGGATGGTTCTGAGGGCCAGATGGTTTTTACCCGGCAGCAGTGAGAGGCACATGACTAGAATGGAAGCTCTCAGAGAACAGGGTTTATTTTATGACTCGTCTTTGTGTACCAAGTGTCTTTGCCTCCCATCATGCCTGGCTCATGGTCAGTACCTAATAAATGCTGGTTGATTGATAGATTCCATTCCCACATTGCTCCAACTGCACCAAGAACAGAGACTCTCCTATTTCCTTTTTTCACTAACTGAAATAGTGCATATACCACGTCCACAGCAGTAAAAACCAAACCACCTGATTCCCTTATTTCTCCCATTAAAAGGAGACAAGAACCATACTCCCTCCTCATTTTCCGGCTCCATTGATACCCAGACCATCTCATTCCTTTCTTTCTCCACTCAGACTGATTCATGGACCGTCTTCCTTTCTTACTTCATCAGATAAAATGATAACAGATCAGAGATGTCTTCAGGTCTCTCCAGGTTGCACTATTGACTCATCTTTTCAGGACTTTCTCTCACAGTACTATGGCCCAGTAACGGGCCATGGGAACCTCTTCACCCTGGAAGCTCTGTCTACCCCTGAACCACTTTTCACCATGAAAGTACCCTCTGCTACTCTGAGGACTCACCCTGCGATTGGTTGGTTCCTCCCAGAACCTCCAGTTTAAGGAGGAGACCCAAGCCAAAGATATCTCTATTCCTCTTTGGTTGTGCTACTGACCAATGCATTTCCACATCTGGGGCTTTTTCTCCTTCCCTTTCCCCTCCCCCACTCCATCACCAGCCCTTCTAAGGGTTGTCTTCACCATTAGAGTGTAATCTCCTTGAGGGCAAGACTGCCTTTCTACTTCTATTTGTGTTAGCCCAGTGTCTGGCACAGAGTGGGTGCTTAATAAATGCTTGTTGACTGACTGACCACTCTGCTTCCTTACTTCTTTCGCTATCAGAATTCAATTACCTTATTTACATTTCCAATTGGAATATTAAACAGACCATCAGACACCCAAATTCCATATTTTTCCAACTGAAATAACATCCCAGCAATCCCTCCTGTCCCTCCCCTTCTTTGGCTGGAAGGCGAGGGAATCAAAATGGCTTCCAAGACCATTCCTGAGTAACTGCAACTTACCTTTGCACGTCTTCCCATCGGGCTGCAACATAAAGCCCACCGGGCAGCTGCAGCGGACTCCTGTGGCCGTGTCCTTGCACGTGCGGTCACAACCTCCGTTATTGACGGCACATGTCTCTGTGGAAGCAGAGCAAAGAGAACATTTAGTCTCCTAGGCCAAGCTGGTTGCTTCATAACCCCAGAATCTTAGCCTTAGAAGGGATATCCAAGAGCTTCTGGCCCACCAGGATCATCTCTGCTATATCCCTGACAACTGGCTGGTCAGCCAGGCTTGCCTTAAGGACCTTGGGCCTAGGTCCCAAAGCAGTTCAATGACAAGAAACCCAACTGGCCACACAGATGAGTGCGCTTGCTAGCTTAGCTTAGGGGGCATCTGGCCCGAAGGTCAAATTTCCAAACCCTTTCCTTGTTAGACCACAGGTTCAGAGTCAAGATGGCCTTCCTAAAAGCTCTTCTAGAGTAAAATGACAGCTTTGGATTTCCAACAAAGAGAGGTCAGGAGGGAATTTGAGGGCAAAGAAAATACTCGAAGCCACAAAAGGGTTAATGGAAAATGAGCTCCATACATTACTTTGACAAGAGTCTACAGGCCTGATCTTTTCTCACTGAGCTACAAGCAAAAGGCATCTGGGTTTTGTCCACTTCAAGCTTTTCTGCAAATTGAAAGGAGCTGGAAGTTGGTGGGGGAGGGCAGAATCGAGGTCACTGAACCCCATGCTGGGATGTGATACTGAAATTTCCCAGGGCTTGCCACAAAGAGAGTGGCCGATGTGGGCACCCATTTGGCCTGGGCTGCAGGCCAGGGATGGCCCAGCCTCCCACAGGTGGCCTATGGGGGAGAGAGCTACTAAGCCCCCAAAGAAAGCTTCATCTCTTTTCCCCACCTCCTCTTCCCCTCTGGATGGTGCTATTATGGCTAATTAGGTGTGTACATTCCCCAGACATATCAAAGACAGACTATAACTAAATAGATGGCTTTCCCCTCTTTGATCCTCTGTCGAGCAGAGTGGTGGGGATGCCAATGAGATTTGTTTGTAGTTTTTTCTCTTTTGTTCTGTTTTGTTGCGGGAAGCTCCAAACATGTTTATCTGTTAAGCAGCTGCCAGTGGCCACAGAAAATCTGCTCTACCTGGGGATCTGTGACAGTGTCTAGAAGCCCACAGAAAGCTTGGTGGGCCTTAAAATAACTACCGGCCTGCTCAGATTTCTACACACATCAAAACAAACCAGAAGGGCTAAAATAGGATGGTAAGTTTGAGTGTTTCCCCAAAGAGCTTCATCCTTCACTCTCCGTTTCTATGGGAGTTCTAGAAAAGAGTCATGGCCAGGAACATGGAGAGGGAGAACTTGACCTTAGGAGAAACCTTTTAGGACAAGATTTCTCCATGCAGTGACATCTCCCCTCCCCCGACACCTATCACATGTTAGAGTGGAAAGAGGGTGGCAGAAGAGCAGGATTTGAATCTTGGTTCTGCTGTTTGCTCCCTGGGAGCCCGATTAAGACCCCAGCTCTTGGGACTGCACTGTCCTCCTCCACATGCAATGGTGATGATGCTGGCATGGTCGGACCCCACAGTTATTGTGAAGAGAAGCCCATGGGTTGGATTTGCCCCTCCTCTTCAGTCACGTGCCCTCAAAGCCCAGCCTATTCCACTCACACTAAGAACTTCTATCACCACCGAGTAAGCTTGGCCAAGTTGCTTTACCCTCCCAGGCCTCAGTGACCCCATCTGTAGAATGACTAGATGATGTGGCTCTTCAGCCTCCTCCCTTATGGCTTCCCTAGAGAAGCTCACTGGCTTACTGTCTTCTCTGTGTCTCCTCCATATCCTGCCTGCCCTCCAGATCTCTGCCCTCATCTCGGAAGGCCTTCCCACTTTCACTCTGCCCCTACCTGCCAAGGCCCAGCTCAAATGTCACCTCTTCGAGGAAGCCCTCCCTAATGACCCTCTCCTGCAGGCTTCACTTTGTCTTCTTTCTAGATTCCTTCTATGGGAGTATCCTGACTCTACTTGTCAGTGTTTGTGGCTTAGCTGCCGTCAGACTGGGAGGTCTGTGAGGGCAGCAGCTGCATCTTGGCCAAATTTCCTTCTCTCCCCAGTGCAGGGCTTTGCGCAAAGTAGGGGCTTGTATTTGTATGGTATGTTGGGGAAAGAGTCAGTTTCAGCCTTAATGGACCTGGATTCAACCCCCTCCCCCAACTTACTGCTGTGTAATCCTGGCTGTGTCATTTACCCAGGCTCAGGTTCATTATCTGGACAAAGAGATGGTTTGACTTGATGGCTTTTTCAGTTCCCTCCAACTCTCTCAGTGTGTGAGACTATGATCCTCCACTCGGATGTGATTCCCCTTCACTGAACTCTCAATTCAGTTGAACAAACATTAAGCATCTATGGGTCCAATGGGTCGTAGGCTCCGGGGTTACAAAAACAAAACACTAAGCAGTCCTTGCCCTCAGGGAGCTTACACTCTGTGGGGGGAATGACACATATACAAATACGTAGATGAAACAAAGCAATTTCCTTCCAAGAGCAGGAGCAGGGGGATAGTCAGGACAGGCTCTTAAGTCCTTCCTGTAGACATCCATGGACATTTCTGCTTGGGTTCAGAATTTAGAAAGGATGTCAATAAACTAGGGAGTGTCCAAAGCAGGGCAGCCATGTTGGTCACCAGCCTTGCCTCCATTTCATAGAAGGACCAGCTGAAGGAAATGGAGAGGTTTGGCTCCAAGGAGAGAAGACTGAGGGGAACAGGACAATTGTCTTCAGGCATTTCAGTGTCTGTCATGCGGCAGAGGAATGACCCTTGTTCTGTTTGAGCCCAGAAGGGAGAACCAGGAGCCATGGAGGGCGGGAGAAGAGGAGAGGCAAAGCCTGGGGGGAAGGAGAGAGTTACCAAGAGGCTTGATGTGAGCAGAAGCTTCCCAGCAGGCAGAGCTGGCCCAAGGTGGGATGATCTGCTTGTGGAGGTGGGGCCCCTCTCCTGTGCATCTTCCAGCACTATCTGTGTGATGATTGGGGGGGGGGGGCAGATTCCATTCAGGAACGCCCTGGACGAGATGGCTTCAAAGTGCCCCCAAATGCTGTTCTCTTGTTTCAAACAGATAGATTTGCGTCATTGACTCTCCCTGCCCATGGCTTCTCTGGAATATTTTATTCCTTTTGTTTCTCTTCCCTTCCCTTGAAGACCTCCAGTGAGAAGCACTGTGCTCATCACTCTCAGGACAAATGGAATACTCTAATGCCAATGACGGCTCTTCCAATTCTTGTGTAAGTCCTTCCAATAATGAGCTTGTTCTAGGCCTTGGGGTTCTCCACCAGCCCCTCCAATCTGCTCTATGGTTCAATCTGCTGCTGCTTTAGGGAGTTTATATATTCATCAAACAGTTAGGAGTACAGTCCCAATTGCTCCCAGCTTCCTGTTAGGTAGATTCCCAACACGTAGGGCCCTTTGTCTTCATTTACATTCATATTTATCACGAGCTACCTCCAGGCTCTTTGTGGCCACGGCACAATTCAGGTTCCTGGACACATGTTTAAGAGAAGAAGCAAGCTGAGTCTATTACAGTTTGTGTTCATGGAGAGGTCCTAGCAGGGAGAATTTGGGGAAAGGCAAACCTTTTCTTGGAGCTTTCCTCAGTCTCCTTTTCTAAGCCTCCCTGAGGACTGAGGGCCCTCCCCAAGTCTTTCCTTTCCTGCCACAGCTTGGTCTTATTTCTCTTTCTCCTTTTGTTGGTTCCTGTTAGCTCAGCTTGTGATGTCTCTGCTTCTTTCTTTCCTTGCTGGGCCCTCAAAATCTCTCTCTGGTTCTGAAATGGCACCTCATTGTATATATGTTTCTCACAGAGTGACCCAGTCTATTACCCAATTGAAACAGACTTCCCACCACATCTAACTGAAATATTTCCAGTTGATTCAAGGTGGTGTTCAGGCCTCGTTCATCCCTAGTTCTGGTTGATGGATTCCATCAAAATACAGTTCTTATGTAACAAAGATAATTTCTTTTAGATGGGGCAGGTTAATCAATGGATCCCACAGCTATCATGTCACCATGGATCTTCTTTTCCAGAAAGAAGAGAGATGCTCCCTGGATCATAAGGACCTTCCTGAGAGCCTCGGAGAGCACTATTTATCCCCTAATATCCTATGTTATCATTAGTGGTGTTTGTGTCTTACCATTTCTAGACTGTGAGTTAGCGTATGGACGGAGTCACGTCTCTGTGACTTTGGGCCAGTAAGAAAACCTCTCTAGGCTATTGTTTCCCATCTACAAGATGTGGGGTCAGGAAGAGTGATTGCTTAAGTTCTTTCCAGTTTTAAATCTTAGGATCTAAAGTTTCTATTGAGCGCAATGCTGGGCCCAGACAAGCACGTAGGAAACGTTTGATGAATATAGAATGAATGGCTGAACGGGAAGGTCTGCTCCAAATCAAACTTCCTTAATCCACAGAAATAGGCCTGAAAAATCTTTCACATAAGAGACTCCCTTGGGAGCTCTGAAGATCAAAGCAAAGTGCCCCCACCCCCACCCTTCCCAGGTGTAAGTCATTAAGATTCCAAACCCAGAAAATGTGTCTCCAACACACCCTTGGCCTGGGCTGGTCCCAGGGCCTTTAATCTGCCACTTCCAGATGGACAATGTTGGACAGAGGGCTGCTTTTGTTCTGTGGCTCGATTTGGAGGGAGAAGCCCTGGGCTCAAATTCTGCCTTGGCTCTCCGCTACGTGTACAAATTGAGGGCAATCCAGGCCTGCTCTGGCCTTTGGCTTGTTTCTCCATAGAATTCAGGCTTTGGCTTAGATTCCCTTGAAGGTCCTTACCTACTCTGAGGATTTGGTGACACAATGCATGTAAAACACCTCACCAACCTTGCCATGATATGGAAATGCCATTAATGTCATTGCTCTTAAGGTTCCGCATCAGTTGCACATGGAAACTGATCTCCAGCCAAAGCAACCTTGGCCAGCATCCAACAACACAGAACAGATGAACTCTTCCCCCCAGGCCCTTGTCAAGTCTCTGCCCCTCCACAGTCTCAGTCTCCTCACCCACAAAAGGAGGGGACTGGGGTAGATGATCCCCAAGGTCTAAAATCCCATGAGCTTTCCCATAGTCTGACCAGAAATAATCCATCAACCAACATGCATTTAATGTATACTCTGTGCCAGACGCTGTGCGCTGTATGCATTGGAGATCCAGAAATGTCAAGGCCCCTGTTCTTGAGAGTTTACATCCATCCAGGAAGATGACACATCCACAAAGACCTATGCATAAAATCGGTGCAAGGTGGTTTGGGAAGAGGAACATCGTGCCCAAGAACTACCGAGTCAGTCTCCCTTTTGTAGGCAGGTAGGGGGCACCACAGTGCATAGAGCCTGGAGTCAGGTACCCAGCTTTAGACACTTCCTAGCTACATGACCCTGTGCAAGTCACTTAACCCTGCTTGACTAGTTTCCTTGTCTGTAAAATGGGGTCATAAACACCTCCCTCCCAGCATTGTTGTAAGGGTTATAGGAGATAGCGTTTGTAAAGTGGCCTGGCACAGAGCAGGTGCTGAAGAAATGCTGATTTTCTTCATAGATTTCAAGGCCTCTGAAAAGCTTCCTTCCCATCTGCAATTTTTCCTCCTCTCATCCAATGGATGAAGCCTGAAATTCTGCTCTGTCATTCCATCACTAAGCGTTTACTAAGTGCCTGCAGTGTGCCATGCACCGTGTGGAATGCTGAGGCTCAAAGCGCTGATTCTGCCCAGGCTATCTTAGTGTAGGGTTTGGGGTTCTAGTTAGAAATCCTTGCTGGGGAAGGCTTGTGCTGGGCACCCTTCCAGACAGGTCAGTGTGCAGGGGACTGTGAGAGTTGATCATGAATGACAGCTGGAGAGCCCAGGGCAAAGGGAAAGGCTGGAGAGGGGGCACCTGAGGGGGCCCAGGACCAGGGGATCTGAAGAGCTGCTGAAGATGGCTTTGGGAAGTGGGCTGAGCATGCTCTCTGGCTGTCTCAAAGACCTCTGCCTTAATCTGAGATGACTCAGCCCAGTTTATCCTGTCTAAATCTTATTTGTACTTGCCTTCTTGTGTAGTGTCTTTTCCTTGTTTGTATCCTCAGGGCCTTGCCCAGTGCCCAGTATGTAGTAGGCATGTAAGAAATGCTATTTAACTGACTGCCTGAAGGACTGTTACATTTAAGAGAGCACAGACTTATTCTGAGTAGGAAGCACCAAGACCAAAGAGATGGCAGTTCAAGGGGAACCACTTTTGGCTCTGGTGGTGTATGGAGACCAGTGGTGGTGTATAGAGACCACCGGAGCCATCTAACAATGGAATGAGCTGCTGCGGGAGAAACAGGGGTTTCCCCATCAACAGTGGCCCTTCACCGCATGCCAGCTGCCTGTTGGTGGGGGAAGGTATAGATGACCTTCCTACCAGAGGAGAAAACTTGGCCTTGTTAGCTGTGAGGTCCTTTCCGGGCCCTTTGGGATTCCAGGCTAGCCAAGTCTCTGCTTGAGAGGGCCAGTGGTGAGAAGAAGGTAGGCACATTGTGGGGAGACAAACTCTGTCTCCACACTCTCTTCATGGTCCAGGCTTGGAAAAGGCCCTGGGAAGGGACAAGTGACCCACTGAGTCCCACAGCCATTGTTGTAAACCGGGCTTAGGCCACACCAAAGACTGTGAGCGCAGGCATTGGTGAAGAGGGAGCATGGCACCTTCATGAAGTGCTGGGCCTGCATTCAAATCTGACCCTCACCACATGATCCTGGGCAAGTTGCTTAACACTTTGGGTCTCAGTTTATCATCATTAAAATCACTTAAGTTTGTGGTTTTCTGCAGTGCTGACCTCATGGAGCTACTGTGGGTACCAGGACAGGGCAACACATACAGCTTTTGGTGACTTGAAAGCCCTACTAGGAGGCAGCGCAGGGCAGGGGGTAGAGCCCTAGGTGTGCAGGCTGAGGAGCCAGGTTCAAGTCCAGCCTCTTGGAGGTACTGCCCACATGACCTCAGGCAAGTCCCTTCACAGCTTCCTTATCTGTAAAACAGCCTTGGATTTGGTAACCTCTGATATCCCTCCCAGTTTGAGATCTGGGGCCTGTATAAATGTCAGTCATTATTATCCTTCTCATCTTTTTCAGTGGGGTTCAAACAGATATGATCTTGGGACCAGTTGTTCCCCTGCCTTGTTCATGTTTGATGTTATATGGCTGGACAAACCCCACAGGGTAGATAAGATGTGGTTTGTGTAGTTGACCGACTGTCTCAGGAGGCAATCGGGAGCCAGCCCCCTGCTCTAACTCCTGAGTGAGAAGAAGAATCAGGGCAAGCTGCCCCCTGTCTGGTAGCTACATGCTTGGGGTCTTTTCTGCCCCATCTCTGTGTTGAGGCTTGGAGCAGATCAATATTGGATAGGATGACATCTATTAGAAACATTGTTCTTCAGTTTTTATGGATCAATATTCCAGCCAGGTGCTTGTGGCATTAGTGAGTTGGTGGTGATGGCCTGCTTCTAGCACAACTTATTTGCTGAGTTCTCTGGGATATTTAGAGTCACTATTATTATTATTATTAATTTTATTCTCAGTGGCGACATACTGTTCCTATATGCATATTACTATTACTACCATAACTATCATTCAAAATGTTCTCCTCAAAAGAACCCTGTGGTCAATAGTTTGATTTTACAGATGAAGAAACTGAGATGTAGTGATTTCCCCATGATCACACAGTTAGCTAGTCAGGGTCAAGGTTAGCACTTCATTCTAAGTATGGCTCTTTTTCCACTCTTGCTGATAAGAAAATTGATAATAATGACAATAATTCAAATTCCTTCAGTGCTGTTTGGTTCATGAAGCAACATAACTCACAACAGCCCTATGAGGCAGGTTGATGTAAACAGCATTGTCATGCCCATTTTATAGATGACATAACTGAGGCCAAGAAGACTAAATCAAGCCCTTTTTGACCCTCTGGAGTCAGAGACCTTGGGGTTTGAATCCAGCCTCTCTCACTCTTTGTATGACTTTGGGTGCTGCCTCTCCATAAAATAAGAGGCTTGGGGGTGGTGGGGAGGAGACTGCTCTCCAAGGTCATTCCCAGCCTGAGCCTCACCTTGCATCCTCATCTAAAGCGGAGGTCACTCAGTGAGCCCACATGGGGCCTTTTCTGCTGGAGGCAGAGCGGACACTGAGCTCTGGGCTGGGCTGGGGTGGGGTGGGAGTGGGATGAGGGGAGTCTGGAGCAGCACAGGACCTGAGCTAGAGCCATTTTTCTGATCTGGCTTCAGTGGCTTTAGGACATCCATGCTTTTTTCAAAGCTGAAGGAGGAAAGGGGGCCAGAGGCGACTACCAAAGACAATGGCGACCACCCTAGTTATCAGCCCATCTTACAGGAATTCTTGGAACACTCTGTCCCCACCTTTGGGTGTAGAGCAGAACAGTAGCCTCTGATAGGAGGAATGATGAGGGGGCTACTGTTCTGTCGGATCATTGGACCTGGAGTCAGAGGATGCTGTTCATATATCAGCTCCGCCTCCTACAGGAGCTGTGTCCTCTGACAAATCCTTTAGTCTCCTCATCTGTAAAGTGGGAACAATGGCATTTGTAGCATCTAACATATGGTGTAGCATGGCAGTTAGCAGCACAGTGCTCACAAAATGCTTTGTAAATAAAGTGCCTATAAATGCAAACTCTTATGATTACTGTTGCTGATATAATTACTGAAGAAACCATGGAACTGTGAAGTCAGAAGGGCCCTCCAAAGCTATGCAGCCCAGACTGAAACCAAAGAATCCCCCTCTCCAGAGACTGTGCTGGAAGACCCCCAATGGGGAGGAGCCTCCCAGGGATCCACTTTGGAGTCACTTTCATTGCTTAGGATTTTTCCTTTTTGTGGTTCGGTCAATTCAGTCCTGTCCCACTCTCCATGACCCCATTAGGGGTTTTCTTGGCAAAGATACTGGAGTGGCTTGCCATTTCCTTCTCCAGCTCATTTGACAGATGAGGAAACTGAGGCAAACAGGGTGAAGTGACTTGACCACAGCTAGTAAGTTTCTGAGGCCGGATTTAAACTCAGGTCGTCCTGACTCCTGGTCTGGTGCCACCTAGCTGCCCTAGTACTGCATACTAGTATACATACATACATACATACATATGTATATGTGTATACACACATAAACATACCTAGTACTATATATACTTGTAAGTACTATGTAGATTCTCAAATGTGATAAAGTACAATCTCTTCCTTCTATTCACCTCTGGGCCCTTCTATTCACCCACAGGACCTGCCCAAAATGCACCTATTGATGGACTGATAGGTCCACATGCTAAAATTTGAGAAATGGGTGCTTTTGTCCATTTCGTTTCTATAGTGTGGATGGCCAGAGCAATTTCTTTCATATTCCTGTGGATTTCACTGAGGAGCCTTTGTAGCATTCCTGAGCTTAATACAATTAGTAATGTGTCCAATGAGAATAGGAACATTTGGGGAAATTCCCATGAATAGAGGGAGAAGTCTTTCATGGCCCTCTTGGATAGAGAGAGACATCTTCCTTGATGCCAATGAAGAGAGAGATGTTTTCCTTGCCTCTCATGGATGGAGAGTGGGACCTGCCTTGACTCCCACAGATAGAGAAGCCTGCCTTGATTAGACACAGAACATCTTCTGTGATGTCAAACACCTCTGACATCTCTCTTGTCCACTCCTATCGAAGTGAATAAAAACTCTTTTTTTCTCTTCTTCTCATTCTCAATCCTATTTTCCAACCTAATTTCCCCCCTCATCCTATGCACCTGCTTTTGCCTTGATAATGCTGAGTCTCTTGGCTTGGAGGACCCAGACAAGCTCTGCATAGCATCTCTCTAATTCATCACCTTCTGCGACATTATTTGGGCAGAAGCTGTAGTTGTCTTCAAGGTAGTGATTTCTCTGAACTAATTGTGAGCACTTCAAAGTCGGCTGGCCTGGTGACCCATGGAGGCATCTTCCTCGTTGCCTTTAGGCACATGATGAAGCTAGTTCTTTGATTCTGCTCTGAAGAGAACTGGGGACTATCTTGCCTTGATTTACCACTTCTAGATGTCTTTGGGTTGCATGGACAAGGAGAATGACACTGTGGTCATGGCTCTGGTCTAGGTCTGCATCTCCTTGATTGTATAAAGACTGCACCTTGAGGACCAAGCATTCGATCCCTTTTTGGAGCTAGTCTGGGAACCATGTCATTTGGAGCCCCCATTTCTTCCTTTTACATCTGTCACCATTGTTGTAGAAGCAGAAACAGGCCGCCCAGGACTGAGGGCTGCGTCATGTTTTCCCCTGTTCCATGGGTCACCAAGAATTCACCATCTCCTGGCCAAGCAACTGATGATGGTCTTTGCTGTGCCTAGGCAGTCAGCCACAGGGTCTATCCTGTTCTGGTCTGTATGTATTTAGAAGGCATCTATATCCTCTCTTCCTGCTTCATGGTCTCACTTAAAGTCTGTTCTGTGCCAGCAAAATCTTCAAGAACTTTGGATCACCCTGAGCACATGTTGGAGGATTTGAATGTGGATTCTGGGTATTTAGAACATCTATTAATGAAACCTGAAAGCCAGAGTGCTGAGCTGGGAGTCAGGAAGAGCAGGCTTCAAGGCCTTGAAACAGTAGGTGTTCAATAAATGCTTATTGGATTGAGTTGGGAATGGTAAGAGAAGAGCTTGATGGGATCTCAGGGCTAGTATTGAAAATCAAGGACTTTACACTGTGGATGATAGAGAAGCGCTGAAGTGATGGGATCTGAGTTTAGAAATGCCATTCTACAAGTGAGGCAAGTATTTAAATAAAATTTGGGTAGTGACTGAGTGTAAAAAAGCACGCACGACCACAGACTTTCTGAGTTGGAAGAGATCTCCAGTTAGTCCAACCATCACACACCTGACTGGTGGTCCTCTGGCCACTCTTGGAAACCTCTGACCTTAAGGCTTTCAGGACTTAAATGAGAGTGAACACATCCCAACACACCCACTCCAGGAGGCTTCTATTAGGCGGCTTTCTGCTTGTTCCAAATAATGCCCCATCCACCAAAAAATTAGGCTTAGCATTAATAAATAGAAAACACTTGTCAAGTTACACAGGTTTTCATGTTATCAGCCTGAGACAGTGAAGAATGAAAATATCTCTGAGAAGCTTCCCTGGGTCTGTTTCTGCCCCTTTGAAGTCAAACCAAGGATGAAGTTATCCAAATTGCCAAGGGCCATGAGTCTGGTAGCTCCTAGTGCTCCACCTCCCTGGAGCGCTGAAGAGCCCCTTGAGGCTGCTGGGTCTTACCAGAAAAATTGGTTCTTCTCTTCCTTTACTAGCCACTAAGCCTTTGATTTGGTGGCTACCAGTGGGTCATAGACCACAGGTTACAGGACAGATTTAGAACTGGAAGATGACCTTAGGGGTCATCTACTCCAACCCTTCATTTTACAGATAGGAGAACTGAGGCCCAGAGAGGCAGTTGTTTGCCTCAGTTCACAGCTGGGATCTGAACCGTGCTCTTCCCACCTGGCAGACAGGGGCTTTTCTCAGCCTTCCTTGATGACTACCACACTCCCTGGCACCACACATGGTGTATGGTGGTCAGTATTTAGGAGGTGGCCTCGTATGGGGGTGTTTTCCTGGTATGAGTCCCATCTCTTTGGGTCTTAAAGACTACAGTAGTAAGGAATAGCGTCAAGTGCTCTGGCTGGCATGCGTTTGTGGAGGGCAGGTTGTACTTTAGCTGGCTCCCACCTAGCTAGTTCCTCAGGCCATCCCATCTCACAAAATAAGCCAAGCGTTCTGAGAGGTGAAACGGGCAGACCCAGCCCTTTCTGAGGGGGCCTAAACATGCCGCCCACTGCTCCAGAGTCCACTTTGTAACAGAGTTAGGCATGATCGTGCATGATGACCAAAGATAGAGAGAATGATGGGGGAGAGAGAGGGAATAAGGAGCAAGAACAAGAAGGAGGGAAGGAAATTTCCCCTGACCTTCAAGGCCCAGTTCAAAGGCTGATCTCATACAGGAAGATTTTCCTTAACAATTCAGTTCAATAAGCACTTACCAAGTCCCTCCTATGTGCCAGGCACTGTGCTAAATTGAAACCATTCCTGCCCTCACAGATTCTAGATAATACGAACCTCTTTAGCCCTCATTCTTTTGAATTCCTATCGTCCTTCTAGCCTGGACCCCACATTTAAGCCTGGAATTAGAAACACCGTCTGCCATTGTTTGCTCATTTTTTCACATCCACTCTCCCCAAATGTCCCCTTTTCCACCCCTCCCCTTCCCTACCACATGTGGACAGCCCCCAGGGCCCCGCCCAGCCCATCTTTGCTCTTCTTTCTCTACGTTCTTGGCAAGCTTATCAATTCTCACAAATTCACTCTAACCATGAAACCAAGATCCACCCTGTCACTATCCTGAATTCCACTTCTAGATCAGTGCCATCTCTAATTGGGTTTCCTGTCGGAGCTCAGACTTAGCAGGACCAACAAACACCCTCCCCTCTTTCCAACTTCTTTTTCCTGTTGCTGTGCCCGTTTCCTGCTTGGCCCCCCAGTTGGCCACTTCGGTCCTCCTTGACTCTTCCTCACCCTCATTGGTTGTCTGGTTTGAGTCATTCTACCTCCACAACATCTCTTGGGTTCCCCTCTTCTTTACTTCCATGGCCATGAGTAGATGCCCAAGTCACTTCTGCCCTGGACTACTGCAATAGTGTCATTGGTTTCCCGGACCAGATCTCTCTCCTCTCTAGTCATACTCCCCTAGCTGCCACAGGGAGGTTTGGTATTGAATTTTCAATATAAACATTGACTCCCACCACCCCACCTTGCCTGCATTGACCCCTGAGGGCATGTTCCTTAAGTATATAGATTTTTTTTTGTCTTTATATTCTGGGTCCTTGCACAGTGCCAGGAGCTGAGCAGGAGTAAAATCAAGTCTCATTGAATTGACTCTTCAAGGGCTTATTTTTCTCTTTGGAAGAGAGTGGGGGATGATACCACCTGTGTCTACACCCTATGAACCTTGCCCTTATTGTAAATCATCTCTGCAAGACTGCCACAAGTATCTTCCAGTCTCTACCCAGTGTTCTAGCAAAGACCTCTGCTTATGGGGAACTTGGTATCCTGAGAGGCAGAGCTTTCTGCTTAGACATAGTTATCATCAGGAAGGCTTTCCTTACAAGCAGGCAAACATCTGGTCCTCTTCAATTTCCCCTCCTTGTTCCTACAAGGGCCCCAGGAGAATAATGCTTCCTCTTTCTCCTGAATGTCCTTCAAATACTTGAAGTTGTGTCTGTTTTCTTGAAGGATTAACTTTTCTGAGCTAAGTACTCTCAGTTCTTTCCACTGATCCTCATCTTGTGTATGGTGGCTTTGAGCCTCACCTCTGGTCCAGTCACCCTCTAACTTCTTATTACCTCTTAGAAATTGTGGTGCCCAGAACTGATCCCAGTCCTCTGGACATGGCCTAAGCAAGGCAGAAGACAATGGAAACATTATTGCCCCTCCTCTGGATGCTGTGCTTTTCTTGACATAACCTAAAATCAGATGGGCCTTGTTGATGGCTACAAAGCATTTTATCTTGGGTTTGCCCAGGAACTGATTTCTGGTCAGGTGTCCTGTAACTTTAGGTCACTTGGTTCATGGTGGGGGATTGGGTGACTTTAGCCCATTAACTGTCTCTCTCTGGGGACATGTAACAACACTTGACAGTTGGTCTCCAATGGTAGGCAGCCCTATGCCAGGCCCCAGAGGTCCTTCCCTCAGCACAGATGGCCTGATGACCAACTTTAATGAGAGTATGCCCATGATGGCAGGATCACTCATTCTGTATCCCCCAAACTGGTGACCTCCAGGGCTCGGTTTCTCAGTTACTATCACAGAGGCTCTTCTTGACTAGGTTGGAAGTCCTCTCTAGGATAATCACCCCCACTTCCTCATATGGCCAGAAGTAGGGAATCTGAGAGTCAAAAGTAGCTGTGTTTAACCCTCCTTCCTCCCTGCCTTCCTCTCTGCCTCCTTTCCACATTTGTTGCCCTGCCCCAATGGACACACTACTCTTACAGTGTTAACCAGGGCAGGTAGATGGGTCGCCAAAGATTCCTGGACACCATTTTTCCCCAGTTCAATATCCCTTCCTGTTTCAAGCCCCGGGTTGGGCTTGGTTATTACTTCATTTTTTATTTCTACCACTTTACAAACGAGTTCAAATTCAATTGTGCAGCCAATTCAATGCAGCCAACTATTCCAATCTGTCTCTGGAATTTCATGAATCACTAACACTGACTATAACGCCGTCTCCTCCCTAGCAAGGACTTTCTTCCTAATAGTCCTATCAAGCAGGGGGAATACAAGTTATTTTCTCTTTCTTACAGATAAAGAAATGGAGGCTTGAAGAGAGGATGTGGCTCCCCCTACCCACCCCAGGCCACTAATCTAGGGAGGGTTAGGGCAAGATCTTAATTCAGGTTAGAGTAGAAGCCCAAACAACCTGGGGATGACTGAACCAAACCCCGGCACTTTGCCAACAAGGAAAGCAACATTCAGGGGAACTAAAGAACTTGCCAGGTTTTACTCCCCACCCAACCCCAGAGGTTCCCTCCTCTGCAATTTGATAGAGTCCTATCCTGTGCATTTCTAAAGTGCTTTACTGCTGCAAAGCACTTTACAGAGAGCGTCCTCTTTGCTCTCCACACGCTTTTAGTGGGGTGGTACAAGTGTTATGATCTTTATTTGATGGTTAAGGAAACAGAGGCAGCTAAGGGGCCCCAAAGTGCTGGCCCTGGAGTCAGGAAGCCTGCTTTCAAATATAGCCTATGACATTTACTAGCTGGTTGACCCTGGCCACACCTGCCTCAGTTTTCTCATCTGTAAAATGGGAGAGCAGGCAATAATAGCACCTGCCTCCAAGGGTTGTTGTGAGAATGAAATGAGTTAATGTACCTAAAGTGCTTTGCAGAGCATTAAAGCTCTCTGTACATGAGCTGGGATTAGGCTGTTATTATCAACTGTTGTGATGAGGTGCAGAGAAGTTAAGTGGCTTCTTCAAACTCACACAGCTAATAAGTGGCAAAGATGAATATATTGTGTGGCTGTGGACAAGTCACTGCCTCCCTTTGGCTTCAATCCCCTCAACTATAAAAGGAAGAAGGTTGGAGAGATGGTCCCTTCCAAGTTTCATTCATAGTCTATATCAATCTACTCTGCTCTGACTCCACTCACCATCCCTAGAGCTTTTGGCACCCAGACACCCTTCCCTGGCCATGATTCTCTTGAATGTCTTATCTCCCCCTTAAAATATAAGTACTTTGAGGGTAGAGACTATCTTTGCTTTCCTACTTGTATCTCTAAGACTTGGCACAGTGCTTGATGAATTCCAAGTCCTTCCTTCCTTCCTTCCTTCCTTCCTTCCTTCCTTCCTTCCTTCCTTCCTTCCTTCCTTCCTTCCTTCCTTCCTTCCTTCCTTCTTTCTTTCCTTCTTTCCTTCTGGGATGGCCCATCTGAACACATGGTTGCAGGGGAGTCTGCTGTCCAAGAGCAGCTCGTAGCCTAATCTGGCTGGAACATTGGGTGAAAAACAGAGTGAAATCAGTCTGGAAACTACTGAAGCTTGTGTCTTATCCTAAAGAAGATAAGAATCCATCAAGGTTTCTGAGCCATGGAATAATATGGTCAGAGCTGGGCCTTATCGAGACACTTTTGGCTGCTTGGTGAATAAGGGGTTGGAGACAAGAGACAAAAGGCAAAGAGAGCCGTTAGGAGGCCAGCCATGAAAGAGGCTAAACAAAGGGAGGATGAGTGGGAAGGAGGGGGCAGATTCTAGAGAGGTTGTAGAGGAGAAATGAACAGGACTTGACAAGTGGTTGGCTTTCGGGGAGCAGGAGGAAGGGGCCAAAGCTGACTCCACACTTCACTGATGGGAGGATACGAGGTCAGCAGCAGTACCAAGGAAGTTCAAGGAGCTGCAGGATTTTGGCGGAGGATGACGAAGTCAGTTTTGTTTACATTGATTTTGAGATTCTGGTGGGACTTGAAAAGGGGGAGCTGGAAATCAGGGGCTAGATCAGAGCTGGAGCTGTAGATTTGGGAGTCATCAACATCATTGACATCATGGAGGGATGAGATTCCCAAGGGAGGGAGTGTAGAGAGAGGAGAGGAGAGGGCCAAGGACAGCCCTGAAGGGCACTCACACACAGGGCCCAGAAGAGCAAGATGAATCAGCCAAAGAGACTGAGGAATAGTGAGACAGGAACAGAACTGAGGAGAGGGGGTCCACTCGAGCTGAAGGAGGGAGCGGCAAGAAGGTGAAAGAAGAGCAGTCCAAGACAATAAGCTGAGAAAAAGTCACTCATTTTAAGGAAGATGCTCACGAAAACAGAACTGTCCAACAGTGGAATGGATTTGCTTTGGCAGAGAGCAAGTTCTATGACCCTGTGTCGTGAGCAGAAGCTGGATGACCAAGAGCTGGGCATGGTCTACAAGGGACACATCCGTTGTGTAGGGGCTTGGACTAGGGGACCTCTCAGGCACCCTTCAGGCCTGTGTTCTTCGACTCTTGGGCCTAGCTTAATGTGGGTTTTTTTTTTCTAATTCAGAGGTTAGATTAGACACCTGTTAGAGATGCCTGTTTGTTCTGTGGATATAGCAGGTGCCTAATAAGTACTTATTGATTGGTTAGCGGCTGTACCAGTGAGTGTGCTGTTCATTGAGAAGGGGAATATACTCTTCCCTGATATCAGAGCCTCCTGAATGGAGGTCAGCTCACACTGCCTATGGCAAGAACAAGGACCACCAGCTTCCCTTTGAGAACACTCTGAAGAAAAGAAGCACTTTCATCTGTCGTAGCTGCGTGGAGCCTCGTGGACACCCAGTGCAGGAGGAGATGACGGTGCTGTTGTCCCCATTTTATGGACAAGGAGACTGAGATCAAGTGAGAGAATATTGAGAGCTGGGATTTTTCTACTGCTAGAAGGCTAGCTGAGTGCTTTATATACATTGTCTCGTGGGACCCCCACCCCACAAAGGCAGGCTATGGTCATCAATTATCAATTAAATGCTTCCTGGGGTCCCAATACTGTGCCAAGTGCTGATTATACAGATTCAAACAAAGAGAATGCCCTGCTACCAGAAAAAAGTTATCTAAATGTGAGCTATCTGCCTTCCTCACCGGCTCTCCAAGCCAGTCTTTGTCAATGCTGTCCCATGTAGGGCTGTCCCATGACCCTGGCCATAGAGGGACTGCCCATCTCACCCATGTGTCTCTTGGGATTACAGTGATCAGCCTCTCATAAAGAAGAGATGGCTGGCTAAGATGAGTCTGATGTTGTCCTACAGTACTGGTAAGGTAAAGGTACCCACCGCTGTCCTCCGCTGGTGCCTCCTGCTGCTGCAGCAGTGACCCTGCTCTGTCCAGGGCTACGTCATCTGATCCCACAAAGCTGGGAAGTTCTGAGTACTGGCCTGGGAATGGATCACGGGCCTGCTGCCTAAGGACTAGCCTGGCTAAGTCTGGTGATGCTCCTGACTGGGGGATGAATCTTTTGTTACTCTGAGTGTCTATTAAGCCACAGAGAGGGTCTCAGTCTGTATCCATAGAGGGACTATCAGTGACTTCATAGATCCTTGATATACTGAAGTAAAGTATCAGTGAATTTCTGTTTGACGTCATTTTGGAATTTTGAGTGTACGTATGGGGAAAAATAGAGTTCTATTACATTTACAAAATCAAGAGAGTGTCACTGGGGAACCACACTGTCCCTATACAAAAAAAAAAACCGAGATAGGGAAGAGGTAGAGAGAGGAAGCATGGAGGCTGCAGGGATCTGGATTCAAATCCTGGCCTCAACACTTCCAGTTTGTGTGATTTTGGACAAGTGACTTTCCCTCTCTGTGGGCCATTTTTCTCCTCTATAAAAGGCAGATGATAATACACATGGCATCTATTGGACAGAGTTGTTATGAAGATTAAATGAGGTAATAATGGAATGTCCATTATATACCCATTATAGACCTCAAAGCTCTTCAGAGTTGGCAGCCATCATTACTGTTCGGCCTCACAGACTAGATGGAGAATCTGGCCCAAAGCCAAGAAGGTTGGATGAAGATGAACACACCTACAGAGACAGCCCCGGGGCTTTGGTTAACTCTAATATTAAAAAGCAGCGGACTGTGGGTCAGGAGACTTGGGCTTTAGTCTCGCCTGTCACAGGGTCCTCACTTTAATCCATGATTGTCACTCTGGGCCTCAGTATCCATGCTGCAAAAAGGGCAGTTGGCCCCTTCGGCCCCTTCTACCTCCACAAGATTATGTTCCTTCCTTTCAAGCCCATGGCTCCCCCTGCACAAAAACCTTCAGTGGCTTCATGTTGCCTGTTGATGAAAGCCTGTCCTTGCGTGCCCACCTACTCCTGCCACCAGCCTCTCTTTCTAGCCTTCTCTCATGCTCTTCCTCTTCATGTGTCCTTCACTTCAAGCATCCTGGGAGACTCACTGTCCTTCTGATGTGCTCCCTGCAATATGCCTTGGTCTATACTATTCCTTGTGCCTTTGATGCTTTTTTCTTTCATTTCTACCTGCTGAAACCTTGCACTCAAGTCCAAGGATTCAAGTAGTGAAGACCAGAAAGGGGTCTCTGATTCCACCTCATTCCACCTCACCCTTTTGGGTCTGGTCTACCTCAAAGCTATTCTGCACGTGCTTCCAGACACCTCTTCCTAAGACATGGCATCGGGTCCCTCCCCTTTCAGAACCCATAACACTTCTCCATCTGATGACCACTCAAGTTTAGACTCTGACTTTTGAGACTACTCTATATAATTATAATATCTTGGGGTTTTAAAGCTGGAAGAGATCTTGGAGATCATCCATTTCAAAGCCCTCCAAGTTTTACAGATGGGGAAACTCTCTCACAGATGGAGTAGAGCCTTCATTCGAACTCAGGCACTTCTCTCTGCAAATCCAATCCATTTTCCAATTTAGACTGACCTTGTGAATGCTACATATTCATTCCTTCCTCAGTGCCTCTACTCATGCTGATCCCCCTTGTCTGGGATGTCTTCTCTGATCATCTTCTCCTTGTGCCATCTTACCCTTTCTAAGGCCCTTTCCTCAAGGGTCCCCTCTTTCATGAAACTTCCTTTAACTGCAATGACAGTTATCTCAGAATATCATTGTCAAATGAAATCTCCTGACCGATTCGTGTCATGGTACTCTCAGCACACAGCATCACACCTGGCAGAGCAGAGGTGTTTGATAAATGTCCATTGAATCTGAGCCATGGAATTGAAGACCTCAGTGGCCATCAAGCTCAATCCCATCTCACCAAAGCTCTCCTTTGCATGATAACTAGGGACTCATATTCAACCCGGGTGCCATGCCTCTGTCTCTAGTTCTAGGTGAATGAGACTGCAGAGCATGCTCTGCCTCCCTCATTTCATTATACCACGTACCAAACACAGCCCAGGAAGATAGAGGCCTTTCCTTCTGCAACCCACATGACCAGGGCTCTCTCAATTGGATTGCAAGCCCCTGTGTCCAATTCCACAAGCCTTAAGCACTTGCTGTTATAAGGAAGACATTCAGCTCTGACTGGTAGGGGAACACCAAAAACAGACAACCCCCAACTCCAGTCTCTTCAATTTGGGAGCTTGGAGACCAGCACTCCAGAAAAGGCAGAGAGGCAGGGGGATAAAGGGCTGCCCCCTTGTTGCAGGTCTCCAAGCAAAGGCTGGTGACCAGTGAGTTACCAAGCATGCCACACAGGGATTCCTGTTCAGATCAAGGTTGGACTAGATGCCTTCCTCACCTCCCTCTGATTCTACAGTTCTGGGATTTTAGTTTTTTTCCCCACTTGAAGTGGGCTGGGTTCTAAAGTTCTGTTTTGACCACTAGGGTCCTTTTTTAGATAGACTGAAATATACTTCATATTTCAACTCAAGAAGCCTTTTCCTTGGTGGCCCAAGACATTGCCGTTTGCTTTTAGAATTCATCAGGCCCCTTAATAAATCAGTCATATAACTTTAGAGCTGGAAGGGAACCTTTGAGATGGCCTGATCCAATCCAGTTAGAAACCTAGTATAAGAGACAGAGCCCTTCTTTTCAGTTCAAAAGACCTGGGTTCAAGCCTTCATCTTGCTTAATTCTACTTACGGGATCCCGGACAAATCTTTTTCCCCTGGAGTACTATGTAACCTCTAAGATACCTGATAGTTTCTACCATTCTTTGAGTCCTGATTGTTCAGATTAAGGTCTCTTTATAAAGGAAACTTTTCCTGCTCTCTTCCATCAGATAGGATGTCTCCTGCTTCTGAACTCTTGTCTTACTTCAGCAAATATTTATTAAGTGATGCAGCGTCTCTCTAGTGCATTTGTGATATTTTGAGTTAGAGTTATTTCTGTTCATGTCGTTCCCTAGTTAGACTGAGTTCTTTAAAATAGGTACAAGGTCTTAATTGCATCATGCTTCTGGGAATACTTAGGGTAGCACTTTATATCTAGTAGCCACACAGCAAATGTTTGTTGGGCGGACAGTTGGATGGATCATTAAACAGATGAGATGAATGATGTTACCATTTTAAGTGCCATAAGCATTTAAACAATGAAAAGTTATTTTCCTGATATATGGACCTGCTATGGAGGCTTTTCCATCCACTTGGGGAAACAAAGATCAGAAACATGCTATTTAGCTATCCAATCTACAATATTAGGGTTCGCTGCTGGGCCTCAATGTGACTTTGCTAGGTCAGTGACATTAGTAAGGCATTAACTGCAAACATTTCTTTATAGGCAGAGATCACTGGGCATTCATTAGCTCTGGCTTATGGGTGGCAGGGCAGGAAGGGGAGCACAGGAATATATTTGAGGTAGGTGAAAATTGTACAAGGAAAATTTTAAAAAGGAAAAAAAAAGAAAAGGATGAGCTCAGTCCATGAGTAAAACTCCACATACACACTCTCTCCTCTCTTTCATTTCTCTCTCTTCCTCCCCTCCCTCCCTCTCTTCTCTCTTTCTTCTCTCTCTCTCTCTCTCTCTCTCTCTCTCTCTCTCTCTCTCTCTCCCTCTCTCTCTCCCTCTCCTTTTCTCTCCCCCCTTCTCCTTCTCCCTCTCCCTTCTCCTTCCATTTCTCTCTCTCTCTCTCTCTCTCTCTCTCTCTCTCTCTCTCTCTCTCTCTCTCTCTCTCTTGCTCTCCCTCACACATACACACACACATGCACGTGCGTGAGCACACGAGCACTCGAGCATACATGAGCATGTGCACACACACACACACACACACACACACACACACACATACATTTGGAGAAAAGTGTCAGCACAACAAAGGAAGTGGAAGAAAAGTGTTACCCATGAGGAGGCGCCGTTTCACCCGCTTGTCCACATCAGCTACTGACGTGGCATTGAGCTCAGTACTCTCAATTGCAGCCTCATCCTTCTCTAAAACACAAGTAAGGGACAAATACGGAGCAGTTGGTTAATGAGAAGCCCAGTTTTCCACTGCCTAAGACAGTTTCTTGGCCTTGACCAACCAAAACCAAGAAGTCGGTCATGAGAGCGCTCAACCCCTGCAAGGGGGAAAATCCCCTTTGAGATTGTTGTTAAGGCTGAAGGGAAGTGGAAGTGAAGGGGGAGAAAGAAAGAATGAGAAACAGAAGCACAAACTGAGAGACAGGCACACATAAAACAGGAGCAGGTGGGATAGGGCCCAAGTGCTCCAGAGAGATATTAATGCAACAGGAATTCAAAAGCAGAGCTTTGGAGGAAACCAGTGGGGACACAAAGTGAGGATTCCCCCTGGCTAGGGCCAAGGTCTGAAAGTCATAGGCATGGGAACAGGAGAGACAGAGCAGAGGATCCGGTGATGGGACAGCATGGGTCTGGTACACAATGACATCGGATTGTGTCAAACACACATGCAAATTAAACAAAAAAACAAAACATACACACAAACAAAAACCAATTCTCTCCCTCTTGCTCTCCCTCTGTCTCTCTCTCACAGGCGCGCACACACACACACACAACCAAAACCAATACCAATTTGGGCAGTGCTGGTTGCCTGGTTGTCTCTAGGACACTACGAGCTACACATTCAAGGGGAGACAGGGAAGACTTAGTGCTTTAGTGATTTTAGGAACATGCGGCAGGAAGTGAAGAGCTGAGAGAGAAGGTCATTCCTGGTAGGCAGGGCTTTGGGGAAGGATGGAGAAGCTTCCCAGAGGATCATGGGAAAGGTTAGTTGGGCTGCTGTCCTTTGCTAGGTTAGAAATACATGGAGACAGTTATTCCCAAGGTAGGAAAGAAGGAAAAAAAGGATGATCGGTAAGCAAAAGAAATGGAAAGCCTCATCCAGACAAACCCAGAGGGAAGCAGCAGCTGGGTAAATAAAATGATTTGAGGGAGGGAGTGGGAAGGGGGGGGCAGGGAAAGTTTCTTTAAAAAAAATCTAAGTGGGGACTTTCACATGCAGCAAACATTTAAAAAAAGAAGAATAAAAGAAAAAAAGGAGAAAGAAAAGAGAAGGGGGGAGCAGGATAAGTCAGCTGAACAAAGACAAAATGTGTTAGACAAAGGGCCAGAGTATCTCTCTGGCATTGAAGATGTTTGCGCTCCTGCAGCGATGCCCAGAATCCGCAGCGCTGAAGACAGCAAACAGGGAGGGTGTGGAGATGGAGAGAGGAGGCTGGGGGGGAGCAGATGGAGATCGGTGGCAACACTACATTGCAGTGGGTCAGTTGTAATGAGAGGGTTGGAAACAGGTTCTAGATGGGATCAGGCTGCAATAGAGGCTTGACATTTGTTTGGTTTGTTTTGCTTTGTTTTTGGCTCTTGAAAATCATTAATGTACGTCAGTTCTCAGACAAGACAGGCAATCAGGAACCATCACCAGAAAGCAGGGATAATGAAGTAAAAGTATTCTCTAAGAAGATACTACACAGAAGGGCAGGGTGAGGATGGGTCTTAGGGGTGGGAGTGGGGAGAGCAGTGGGGAGGGGGTGGGGAGCAGCATGAGCAGCACTGTGGGCTTTCCATCACTGGACTAAAGGTTGTAACGTGGCATCAGCCTCCTCCCTTTCCTTGGCATGCATGTGCCAACAGGAGGGCTGGCCTAGGTTTGCCATGCCTTCCCCAAGAGGGAACAAGAGGGAAAGAGCCTTTGGGCTACCCCCAAACCTTCCTACCAAGCAAGCTTTGGGAATCCCCTTTTTCAGCTACAAAGAGCACCCCCAATAGACAGCCCAGAGTCCCAGATAAGAATTGGCACCTCTTTCCCCCATCAAACCGAACTTAGCTTTGGTTCTCTAATGTTAAGGAGGAAGAAAGAGAGGAAATTTTGGAGCTATACTTGAACTTTGAAAATTCTGTTTGTCATATTAAAAAATTCCATTATTTTCAAATAAAAGAGGTTTAGTCATATTATGAAACCAGTAAGAATATTCAGGCTCTGGCTCAGGAATGTTCATCAGGAGGAATGAGAGTACAGACTGTAAAAATAAAAAAAATAAAAGCAACTTTGTGCAAGAAATTCAGCATTATGCAAATGAAACCTCTTTTGTAGAAGCAAATTCACATGATTGAAAATCCATGAGGGGAGGGGAGTGGAAGGGTAGCATCATATCCTCTTTATTGGCTAGGAAGTGAGAAACAATATCAATCAATGCCTACCCCCCTTCTTCCCTCTCCCAGCCAAACACCTGTCTGACATCATCAATAGGCCTTCTCCCACTTCTTTGATAAAGTTTACCTTTTGACTGATACCTAGGAAAATACCACAGGCATTAGGATGGCCAATTTAAAAATAGACTAGTTCCACTTTTGTCCTCTTAAATGGATTAGTTGCTAAAAGGATCTCTTTCCAAATTTCCCAAGATGAGTGAAGAACACAAAGCCAGTTACAAGTGACATCTTTAGAAAAGTCACGCAAACCACTTTCACCATGACTTGAGTACCATTTTGGACTATGATCAATGTCTAGGATGTTCGTTATTGGGCTCTTGGCTTTTTAAAAGATTATAGCAACATGTAACATGCAACAAATGAGCCGATCCCAAGAACGGATCCAGCCACACACTTAAGGAATTAAAATGCCCAATGAATTCTTTGCTTCAAGCTCTTAGGAGACATTAATAAAAGCAGTATGGAATGGATCCCACCCCTGGCAATGCAGGTGTGTGCCACCAAACATGATAGCCAAGCACTTATCTAGCTATTTCCCTTTGAAAATTTAATTCCTACTATCACACTCTGCTTGATTGAATCTCCTCCTTATGCCCAGCGATTCGGATCTCACTAGGGTGGAAAGGGGTCCTTCTCTCCTATCAGTGGCAATGTAACAACATTGGCTTCAAATGGTGTTCTACTTACCAATGCATGTCTGGCCATCGGAGTGGAGGGCATACTTCTGATGACAGCCACATACAGGCCCCGTATCAGTGTCATCACAGGTGTGCTGGCAGCCTCCGTTTCCATAGTTACAGGTTACTAGTTATACCCAAAATGTACGTGTGTATATAAACAGAATGATAACAAAACGATTAGTTTGTGTGTTTGTTTGTCTTGTGTTCTTGTTATAATAACTATCATTATTTTATGGTCTTTCAAAGCAAAAGATAATTAACATTGTGAAGATTTCTTTTTGGTTAGATTAATATCACCATCTTTGTTCATTTCCCTGACCCTTCTCAGCTGTTTATTTTTAAAGAAAATCTGAGGCTCTTCTTTCATTAAGAAATTGGGATGGGACATGACTGAATAATTTTAGCTTGCCCCACACTTCCTAAAACCTCTGAAAATACTCCTTCCTCATTAGGAGGAAAAACAACTCTTGCCATCTCTAGAAAGTGTTGGAAGGAAAGGAATAAATGGTCTGCCAGTGAGTTAGATTTCCCAACTGACGCTGAGAATTCTCTTCTTTCCTGATGTCCTCCTCCTATGCTTGAAGAAGAACAGAGCTAAGTCATAACAACTCAAATGTTAGTTCTGAAATCCAGTGCAGCTGAAGGTAATTCCACCTAGAGCTCTGGAATGTTCTTATAATGTGTCATGCTTAAGAAATGTGCCATATGATACTGTTATGCATGGATTGAAATATTCCAAGAAATAGATTAGTAAAAGTTTATTAATTTGGACTAGCCATGGGTGGAGGGCACAGGCAGTGTGAGATGGTGGAAAGTCTCCCTTCTGCTTTGTTCTTAAAGAAATGCACTTTTACGTATATTAAGTTCCAAAGAAAGAGACAAAAGGAAGCATTTATAGTAAGCAGAACTAGGATAAAAGAGTGTTTTCTAGCAGGGTTCCTTAAGGAACCGACTTTAATAGCTCGATAACAATTATTTGAAATGAGCATATTGCTCATTTGTTTGAGGCTGATGCTTCTGGAGTGGCTTTAGTTTGCTTCAAAATAGTTTGTCTTCTTAAGTAACTTACATCCTCCTTCTTCCCTCCTCTACTTTTTAGTGACATTTTGCCCTTAGCCTTGATTTGCTTGGCCAACGTTTTCCTTATGGAAAAGTGGAAAGGTAACCCTAGTCCCTATCCTAATTACCATCTTTCCAGATCATTGGCATTTGAATTGACTAAGTTTTATCTGATAAATCTATTGACTTTTTTAGCTACTCAGAAATTGTTAGGTGGTCTATCAGTAAAGAATAATTCGGGGAATTTGAGTGGGCATTATTTTCCCTGAATGAAATTGCACATTTCAGTCAGGAAAAAATTCATGAGTGTCTAAGTCTGTCATAACGCTCAAGAGCAAGTTTCATGAAGAAAAAAATGGCTCAGAAGAGAGGGATCACTTCTACTTTACTCTTCTATGCTTCCCTGAGGTGCCCACAGCATACCAGTTGTACCATGAATATGACTTATCATGGTCTCCAGTTCCTGTATGGAGCAGGCCAGTTCCCAGCTTTGCCTACTCTATAGGAAGGCCAAAATCACAGAGGCATGGTTCTTCAGTCCTAGAGAACCAATTTCCAAGGCTAAACCCTTTGAAAGGTAAATAGGAAACCAACTCAATGGCTGGAGAGTTTTTGTTTGAATAGCTAGGGCCTCGGTTCTTTTCCTTCATTGCCTGTCTGTCCACTTTTAGCACCTGATGGATGGAGCTGATTGCTCTGGGACCAGCTTTCTCTTGTCTCCAACACAGCTGCATTCTTGACCAGGAAGTAGGCTGGCTACTGGGGGCTCCAGAAATCCTCGGGTGAGGGGGGCAGGCCCAGGAACAGGGACATCATTGTTGGCTTGGAAAAATCCAAGTACCTTTGGCATAATTTGGGGCTCTGAACAGAAATGGTGAGCAAAGCTCTGAAACGCTGCCAATGGGGTTTTCAGTGTCTCTTATCTTTCCCATATGTACACGTGCACAGCAAGGGAATGCAGATTTGCAGAAAGAACTAACTTGACTAAGGATTGTTGACTCGTTTTGCAGCAAAGTTTCACCTTCAAATGCCCCCTCTCCCCTGCCCCCCAATAGAATCTAAGCTTTATATTAAATGCCTACTATGTGCTTGCTTTCTAGTACTATGCCTTGTGTTCATTTTGTATTGATGTCCCCATGTATGTGTTGTTTCCCTCAATAGAATGCAAGCTCTTTGAGGGTAGAAAGTTTTCTTTTTGTCCTTCTACATCCAGTGCCTAGCAAAATGCCTGCCACATAGTGGGCACTTAATACATACTTGTTGAATTAAACTAAATTAATTGGGTGATTCATCGCCCTGCCCAGGCCCCCCACAGGGAGACTGCTCCTCCTACAAGCCTGAGGAACTTTTCTCCCACAGTGCTTTGCTATGCAGGGAGCTGTGGTTTGTATCACAGATGCTACACGTGGTCTTACTGAACTTCTTGGAAATTAGAGCTGTTATAATTCAGAGAGTATCTTACACACTGTCTTCCTCAGCAGCCCCAAAGGGCCCCAAGGGGCTACCAACTGCAAGTCAGGGCAGTTGATCTTTGGGAACAAAGCCTTTCTCAATTTTCTTGGGCACCCTGAAGGTAACATATAAATATGGGGAAAGCCTGAACTCATGGGCTGAGGCCACTGTGTGACACAGCAGTGAGATTCTGAGGAGCCTGGTTACTTGGGTGGCTTCCTTACCCGTTTGTTTTTGTGTTCCCTTTATTGTATATGTTTCTGGGGAGAGTCTCATGCAGCCGCTTGGTGATGCTGGGCACGGAGCCATCTTTTAGGTACAGAGAAAACTAAAGGGGTAGGTGATGTTGCTTCTCTGTTCCAAGGCCAGTGGTAGCTTCATCCTTAATACCACCTTCTAAACCCTTCCTTCTTTTCCCTTTTTCAGGTGGTCAGACACTCTTGTCGCCAGTCATTTTAGACTTCTGACAGATTAGCTAAGTGTGAGGGCCAGAAGATCAGATGTGTTGTGCACTGAAACCACACAGACACTGACCTGAACCTGGCAACTGCCTTTACTAGTGAGCTCATTACTGACAAGACCTCCATAGCAATGGTGTAGCTCCAGAAAGAAGCCTCTGCTTCTCCAAACTTGGCCAGTGAAGGCCAACTCTACTTTACTTTTACTCTACCAGTAAAGGGCCAACTCAGGCTCAGCATGCTTAAGGCAAGGAAGAGGAGGTGAACAGAATGCCTTGGTTTGCACTGGAATTTAACTAATGTGCATTATGAATAATTGAGAAAACCTACCCTTAGATTCTCATAGCTCTAGGCTAATGGAGACAAAGACAGGCTGCAAATGTGAAGTCTTATCTTCTGGGCCCAACTTTGGGCTGTGGAATATCTGTGAGGCCTCTAATAATCTCAAGAGATGATGGGAAATTCTCCTTGCCCTTATTTTTATAACTCATTTTAATTAATTGCAACTGGGGAAAAAATGAGCACATGTGATCCAGCCCTTTTAATGTGGGGGAAGACAGGCAGGATATGATCACTGGAATTCCAGAAAGGTTGAGGAACACTCTTTTGGAGATGTGCCTGAAAAATGCAGGCATCAGCCTACCATAGGAAACTATGAATACTACTTTTTCTTGGGTTGTCCATAAGATTCTTCTGGGCCAAATGGCATTTATTAGGTGAATAAAAGCCTTGTTTAAAGAAAGTCCAGAGCCAGAATGACTTGTGTTGAGGCTTACACCTTGCTCCTTCTACTCCACAGAGTCCCTGTTCAGTGATTTACTTAGACATTTGCTTTCTCATTGTTTTCAAACAGCAAAGGGAAGTTAAGTGATGCCATGTTTCTTGGGAAAGAACCATCTACAGCTGGAGGGCTGGCCAATAAATTGAATGGTGCCCAGAGGAGCAAACATCTACTTTGCAAAATACATTTTCAAAGGTGCAAGATAAATTGAATGAGGATGAATACTGTGCAGCTCCTTATAGATGTGTGACAGTGTTTACCCATAATTTTGTCTCTTTTTTGAATTTGCAAAGGACAAATGTTTTCCTGTATTCAATTATAGGTATGTGTCAAGGAAGGTTATACAGCTGAGCTACGGGGGATGGGAGGGTAATGGCTCTTGCCAAGATTTCTCTTGGTCCTACTGGGACTCCATGCAGCTAGCACACAAAATGAGAAGTGGGGCTTTTCCTTCCAATGTTTGCAAACCATCTGGCATCACAGTTTCAGGGAGAAAATTGTACATTTGGAGGACAGAGAAAGGAGTCAAGTCACTGCAGAACATGGTGGCTGCAGGGGCCCGATGTTCCCCTAACACTGGGAGTGCTCCTTTAGGGAACCTTTGATGCTGGGCTATGCTGCAAGTTCCTCAAGGTCTGGGACCAGGATGGCAACAAAAGGATTTATCAGCAGTGAATCTCTCCCAAGATTAGTGACAGACCTTCTGGACCATTCCCTTTTCCTTACAGTATATCTGTGGCAAAGGTATGGGGAGGTTGGGGGCAATTTGGCCTTTAAGACAGATGGGAAGAGTCGCCCACCTTATAAAGATGGGCTGACTTCAAGCCAGCATATGATATCAGCTAAGAAGAGGCCCCCATAAGTGGATGGAGCTGGAAGATGGTCTTTCCTGATACTTTTTTTGTCAGATCTTGTTTGTGGATAAAGCTCTTTGGTAGATGGGTGCTGAGCAAGAAACATAATTACTCCTTATTGCTTTAGCTTGGCCATCTTCACTGAGGTACTATTTCAAGCCTTCATCATGTTAAAGGTGGCCATGGGATCTAGAAGTCTACTCCAGGGAAACCCAAGTGGTGATTCCAGGCTGGAAGGACTTTGAAACCTGTCCAGCAGTGACGGATTATGGGCCTGCCCCAGTAGGTCAAGTATGGCTAAGTTCAGAGAGGCATAGCCTCACCAGTCTGGATTCAGGGTGCCAACAGCTCTCAAAGGCCATCTACGGATAGGGCATAGGAATAAGTTGTGATCTAAGACCATGGAGGGCAGGATGTATGCTGAGGAAATCACAGGTCCTGGAACATCAAAGTCCTGGCACCTCATGGACTAAGAAAAGAAGCTCCAATCTAGGGGCCTCTCCAGCCAGGTATCTGGAGCCAGAATTTGGGATGAGAATTTCAGATACATACAAAGGCCATTTGAATGGGTATCCTCAGGCTTATGAGCTTTCCCTTGCTCTCAAACACAAACAGGGACTGTGGAACCCCATGTTAAAAGGTGAGGTCACTTCAATGTGGTGAGCTCAGTGCTACGTTTGGCCTCTTTGTCTTACTTGAGGGTTTCCTGGTCCATGCTCCAATACTGTTTATTCCTAAGGACCAATAAGAGCTCTGGAGATATAAATCACAAGTCCTGGTCAAACCATTGCTTTTCATGTCTTCCTGTTAACATATATGTCCCTCCCCCTTTTCTTTCAGCCTGGCTCTACATACAGAGATATCAGCTCACTTGGGTCCCAGGTTTCATAGTCTCTTGTGGGAGTTCCATTTATAAGAGAAAACATTAGCCCAGGGTCATTTCCTACTTCGGGAGAATTTGGGTGGAGATTTTATGTCTAGAAAAGAGACACTACCAAAGTTCACTCTGTTGTACTGCATTCCTGCTCCCAAGGACAGATTTTGGTTCTTTCAAGGGAAAAAGAAGTGGGGAAGTAGCCCCTCAAAACAGCAGGAACCAATGCCGTTATGGACTGAATCTTGGAACTTATGCCTAGTCCATTTGTTATCAGGCTACAAGTCATTCCTACCCCAAGGCTAGCTGGTGATCTTGGTCTCTGGAAAACAATGGCAGCATGAACAAAGCAACACAGAAACACTTTTCTTTGGCAAAGCAGACAGGTTGGGGGGCATTTGACACATCAATCTCCATCTACCTACGTGTGCAGTCCCTCTGGTTTTTGGCAAGTTCAAAGCCAGGCCTACATTCACAGGCAACCCCACCTTTGGGCGTCTCCCGGCAGATATGTGCGCACCCATGATCTTTGTTCATACAGTTCATACCCTCTGAAAAGAGAGAGAGAGGAAGAGAGAGAGAGAGAGAGGGAGGGGGGAGGAGAGAAAAACAAAATTGGGCTGAAAAGATATTGCCAATTAAATTTAATCAATGACACGGCTTTATTATTCTACCATCTGCAGAAGTCCTCCCCCTCGCCCCTTCCCCTCCTGCCCTCCAGCATTGATGGTGTCTCTGTTAGCGGGTGAACTGTCATCACAAGTCGAACTTATAGTCAATCTGGCTTTTCTGTCAGTAATACTGTGGCTCCCAGTAAGATCTATTGTCTTGTCTTTTTGACCCTGTGCATTACGTCCATGGGCCTCATTTGGGCAAATTGTGTTTATCTCTATAATTTAAACTTTTGGGGACAGAATGAAAGAGCAGATGAAGATAGCTTCAAAAGGAGTCAGGAGCCATTAGACTTTAGCCCATCAGCCATGCACATTTAAGTCATTGAAAGAATGGCTTGCGAGCATACTCTCTGCACACATCAGGTGCTAAGAGAAACTGCCCTCCTATACTAGAAGAAAAGGATGTGCTTCTTGGCACGGTGACCAGCTTTCAGGATGCCACACCTATCTGTAGTGCTGGGCCCTGCAGGGCTTTCTGGGTCAAGAGTCTTCTAAGTTCACTGTTTTTCAGCACCAAGGGCAGCTGCTGCTTTAGAGGACTTTAGAGGAGCTGGGGCTGCACTTGCTTTGATCAAAGCGATTTTCCAGCTCTCCCATGTTGCTGGTCCTGGAGACCTCAAGGCCTTATTACAACTTCAGCTTCTGCTATGGGCCCAGTTCTTGTTCTACCTGATTTGGGCTCCATTTCTAGTTGGATCCCGCCTTTCTGTTAGTTGTGAATTAGATTGAAAATCTGTTTCTGGCTAACAACTCATATGAAGCTATGGTGCAAAGAGCCCTGGGCCCTCATTATCAGGAAGAACAGTGTCATGCCTGTTACCAGCTTGCTGTGGGACCTCATCCTCTGGAGAGCTTGAGTTTTCTTATCTTTAGAACAAGGAGATTGGACTAGATCTCTTTAAGGCTCCTTATAGTTCTGCCATCTTGCGATTTTATTTGCCTTCTACTCCTTGTCTTTCTTGTTCTATTAGCCTGGCTACCTCCTCCTCTTCCTCCTCGGTCTTGTTAATATATTGTCATTAGCTGTGAATTCTTTCCTAGGTTCTAGCATCCTTGCCCCACTATGTTGTCCATTTGATGGTGGCTCCACACTTCGCTGGGTCTCCAGTTCTCCCAATGCTTGCTCTAGTTCTTCATATACCTTGTAGTTCTGTCTAACCCTGGAAGGAAGCTTGGGACGCTATGTCATGCAAGTGGAGGACCTGGGGTGAATCTACCTGAATTTATAACTTGCTCCCTGTGTCACTTAAGCCCTTTGGGGCTCATTTTCCCATCTGTAAAATGATAGTATTGGAACTTCAAAGGTTCCTTCTAGCCTCAAACCTATGATCCTAAGTACTGGCATTTCGCTCAGAATCTGCATAGTCATTGGAACTCAGCTAATGAATTTGGTACCTGAGCAGGAAAACAGGAATTGTAATGGGAAGCCATTTAACTGTCCTGGGCTACAGTGGGGGGCAAGGAAGGGGAGGAGTAGGCAATCGATCTCTAAAGGGGCTTTTAGCTTTACATTCTGTCCCTTAAACCAAAGTCATGGCACTGAGGGAAGAAGATAGGTTGCAACTACAAACTTCCGTGGAACAATAATACAGTCAATGTTCTGTTGTGTGTGTGTGTGTGTGTGTGTGTGTGTGTGTGTGTGTGTGTGTAGCTTTTCTGAAGCAACATTGGCTTTCCTTCATCATTCTAGAAGCTTCTGGGCTGTGGCTGTCCCTCTGTGGAGTGGTTTGGGAGGCCTGAGTAAAACCAAGTTAAGGAGAGAGATCTTGCTTTCCTTTCTTCCTTCAGGGGAAAAAGTCCTCCAGACATAATTGGAGCATGTGGTGTGGGGGAAGAGCACTGGGCTCTGGAGTCAGAGGACCTGGGTTTGACCCCTGGTTCTGCCCCTTACTCTCTGTTGCACTGGGCAGGTTTCTCTCTCACTCTGGTGCTCTCTTCTTCTCAGTAAAATGATAGCAACTTGTATGATTATCCACTGTTTTGGATTCTCTGCATTGTTGTTCCCCTCCCCTAGCATGAATAATGAGGTATAATCCTGATCAAGACCAAGTAACCAGGACAGTTTTCCAAGCCTGGCTAGAGTTTACAACTCAGTCCCCAGGGGCTTGTGGATTTTCTATGCCAGTAAGTTCTCCATTTTAGATTTTTGAGCTAGGAAGCACTCCTGCCTCTGCTGAGAAGAGGCCTCCCTTTGCCCTCCTGTTTAGTAACTAGCTTGAACATCAGTCCTAACACTGTGTGGGTCTCCATCACTGTTTGTCTCAAAGAGGAGAACCAGCAAAACAAGGGTCAATAATACAGTGAGGAAGGGCTTCCTAATCAAAGCAGCCTCACAATGGAAGCCTTGTAAGATGGGGGTGTTCAAGCAGAAGTTAAATGGATGCCCATTAGAGATTCCATACAGAAGAGTCATTCATCTGGTGGGGAACTTGATGGGATAGTAGAAAAAGGACCTCAGAAGTCATCTAGCTCACCCCCATTTGAACAGGAATTCACCTAACAATTACTCCAAAAAGGGATCATGCAGCCTCTACTTGAAGACTGCTAGTGAAACAGAACCCACTACCTCCCACTTTGGGATGGCTCTAATGGCCATCCAAAGGTGATGGGCATGTTCATGATCTTACCAAACAGAAAGATATTTTCCCTTATATTGAGATGAAATCTGCCCCTGAAAGTTCTACCCGCTTGCTCCCAATTCTATCTTTTGGGAATAGGCAGAATGTGTCTAACCCCTCATTCATGTGGCCAGCCCTCAAATGCTTGAGAAGACGGTGGCCATCATGTTTCCCTTAAGCCTTCTGTCTTGAGGCCAGGTATCCCTAGTTCCTTCGAGTGATTGTCACCCCTCATCAGACTTCCCTCTTTCTGTCAAGGGCATCATCATTCTTCCAAGTTCCTGTGACTTCAGCATTCTTCTTAACTTCTGACTCTCCCTTAGCCTACAAATCCAATCACTTGCCAAGACTTGAAATTTCCAACTCCACAACATTTCTCATCACTGTCCCCTTCTCACTCCTCACCCAACAGCTACCTCGCTTCCTCATCACCTCTTGCCTATAGTGTTGTACCAGGCTCTTAATTTGTCTCTCAAGCTCAAGTCTGTCCTCATTCCAGTCTCCCTTCCATGAAGCTGAAAGTGATTTCCCTGAAGCATAGATCTGACCATCTTGTGCCTCTACTCATGAATGCCAGCAGCTCATAATTGTTTCTAAAACAAAATCTAAACTCTGGCTTTGAAAGCACTTTCTAACCTGGCCTCAGCCTAATCTCTCCTGCCATATACTCGACTCCCCTTCCTGTCCTCTGTGGTCCAGCCAAATTGCCCTTTTCTGTGTTCCTGACAGATGGTGCTCCATGTCTTGTTTCCATCCTTTTGCATTGGCTGTCCCTCATGCCTGGCACACTTCCTCTCCTCACTCCATTTCATAGACTTCCTTCAAGGCTCAACCTTTCCTGGTCACCCTGACTGCTAGGCCCCCCTTTCCCAACTCCTCATAATATACTTGTAGATGTACATGTGGTCTTCCTTGGCAAAATGCTAACTCCTTGAGAGTGGGGACTGCTTCTGTTTTGGTCTTCGCATCCCTATCACCTCACACTGTGACTGGCATGTGCCTGTTAATTACGTGGCAATGGCTAGTCCTTCCACTGTCCTGTGTGCCTACCTCCCAATGTTCTGAGGCAACTTGTTCTATTTCTCCAAAATGAGAATAGTATTCTGGCCAGCTGAGATCTGTCCAGAGTGAAGGATCATGGGAGTATCACTGTCCAAGTGGTGTCCTGGGCCCCTCACCTCTCTTGATGCAGCCTCAGATGACATTAGCTCTCTTGGCTGCCACGTCATACTGTTGACCTCTGACCCATCCTTCAACTTTGAGCCTCTGGGATTCTATGACTGTTTCAGATGATCATTCTTATTTTATACTTCCCAAATGTAGACCTAGCCTCTCAGCCTATGGCTCCCAGCCTAGGGTAAAAAAGGTCACCAACATAAATCGCTCAGTAGTTCCATTTGGGAAGACAAATATTACACTTCCAGCATGACTTACTTACCTTCCTGGGGTGGCCATTGTGTATGCCTTGTACAGACTAAAAACAGCCAAGCTTATGCTAAAATGGGAGTGAGATGCCTTGGAGTGCTTCCTTGCCAATTCTGCAGGGCATTGGCCAAAAGAATGAACACTTTAGGAGGGTAGATGAATGCAGAGTGAGCCAAACCAAGCCACACCATAGTTAGGGAGACTGGGAAGGAGACCTGGCACAGATAGAAATCTGACTGCATTCAGAAAACTGCCTCTAGTATTATCCCCAGCCCTTGAGGCACCAGAAAAGGGGATGGCTCCAAAGGAACATCCCAGGATGCACTTTTAAGAAATAAGCCTTTGGGGAATGTTATTTACCTTGAATTCTAGTGCACATGCACCACACTAATAGAAGGCCGATGGGAAGAAACTTGACCTCTCAGACTTGCCTACTGCTCTTCACTCTGATCTCACAAACAAACTCCAGACATGACTTTTCCTTTTTGATGAGAAGGCATCTTTTGACACTGAGCACTGGAGATCACAAGGCAAACGAAAGATCAGAAACAGAACTGCCCAGGATCTGTGATCTATACAGGCTTGCAGTAGTGAGGAGCGTTTGGCTGGGCAGGGCGAAGAGCATGCCATGGGGAGAGGCAACATTCAGTTCTTTTCAGATCAGTCCACTCCATTTCAGTGGGATGGAGAACTGGAACTAGGCCAGGGAGACCAAGGCGCTCTGATCTTTGGGCTTCTGGTATTAAACTTAGAGAAGACCAATAGCACTTTCAAAACTTTATTAGCATGGGTACAATAAAGCTGGCATTCAGTGACTAAATTAGTTAAGACAAGATGCTACCAGATAGCAGGCCGGGGTACCTTCGCTGGACTCTCTTCCTACTGCCTACCCTGTCACACGCAGGGACCCTATCTGTGGCACCTTCCTATTGGTGTCCCTGACGTGTTAGCCCTTTATCCCTGCTCACACAAATAGTGATCTCCTGCCTTCCCTTGAACCTGGGGAACACTTGGTGTGGTTTGTGGCACTTGGCCCAGTATAAGCATTACTAGTTAGGACTCTGGTGTGGTGTCCTAGAAGAGTCAAAGACTTTGGAGTCAGAGTCTCTGGGTTTGAATTCTGGCTTTACAAGTTAACTAACCATGGCAAATCTCCTCCCTATCTGGGCTTCAGTTTCCTCATTTGAAATAATTATTGCTAAAATTCATATATATATGTATGTATAACATATATACCACATATATGACATATATGACACTTTAAAGTTTACTAAACCTATACAATTCACTATATGATCTCATTTGATAACCCTTCGAGGTAAGAAGTACGGGAGTCATTTCCCCCATTTTAGAGCTGAGGCCACTGACTGCTCCAGATAGGGCTCAGGGATCTGCTCCAGATGGGGATCAGGGATCTGTTCCAGATGGGGCTCAGGGAGCCACTCCTGGCTGTTCCAACAAGAGGTGGCAGAAGCTGGATTTTAACCTGGGGTTTGTCAATCAGTTGGTCCACAAGGTTGAT
This sequence comes from Phalanger gymnotis, assembly GCA_028646595.1. Classification (NCBI taxonomy): domain Eukaryota; kingdom Metazoa; phylum Chordata; class Mammalia; order Diprotodontia; family Phalangeridae; genus Phalanger; species Phalanger gymnotis. Next base: position 233,588,982 of record CM053623.1, read on the forward strand.
GGTCTGGAGCCTTTTCCATAAACCATGATCCCTGAGCTAAATGAACTTCAGTTCTGGCTCCTAAGATCCGGTGAAAAATAACCTGCCCCCAGTGAAGGGAGGACACCTCATTTTCTTGAATGTTAATTGACTCCGAAAAGAGAAAGGCAGTTAAGCAGTGGGATTAGAATGAACACCCTTTCCTGAGGCAGAGAGGAAGGCCTGGAGAGGCAGGGAGGAAAGGCATTCATCCCAAGAAGGAAAAGTGATCAATTAATCCTATTGGGCAAATAATCATCAGCCGCCTTTGATTTAGAAAGTGTTCTGCCAGGTCTTAGGGCAAAACCAAAGATAAAGGAGCCCAGGCCCTCCCCGGAAGGATTTCTGATCCAAAGCCTGGAGCTGTGGAATGAGACCCAAACATCAAAGAGAAAGTGACCATTACAAAGAAGAGGTGCAAACAGCTCCTGTTTCTACAGCTCAGTAAGGATTTACAAAGGACATCGGAGAGGGGAGGGATATTATCATTGTTATCCCACTTCACAGATAAGGAAACTGAGTCTTAGAGAAGTCCAGGGAATTGCCTAAGGCATTGAAAAAGTACTGGGTGCTTGGGAGGTACCCAAGAGCCCAAGAAGGGCTGAATCTCCCGTGTGCTCAAAGCTTCTCTAAGGAACTTTTATCCTGTCACGGCTGCAAGAAACACCAAAGTCCCGGCATGGGCTGCCCATACCCTGGCCATAGTGATATGGTTACCGCAGCTGATATTTATATGGTGTTTAAGGTTTACAGAGACACCGGGATCCGAGATCAGGAAGTGGATCTTCATGGAGCTTCCTCCCTTTACAAGTGAAGACACTGAGGCCTAGAGAGAGGTGCTGACTTGCCCAGGGCCACACAGCTAGTATGGATCTGAGCAAGAGTTCAGGCCAGCTTTTCCTCCCTCCAAGCGCAGCTCATCATCCATACTGCCAGCCACAATCTCACCTGATCACCACAACCACCGTGTGAGTTAGGTATTATGGGTATTATTCCAATTTGAGAAATGAGGAGATTGAAGCTGAGATGAATGTCTGAGGTGGGGTTTGAGCCAAGACCTTCCGGCCTCCAAGTCTGGGCCAACTACTCATCCTCACAAATGACACAATTGTCCAGGGTCCCACCCGACATAGGGGAACACAAACACATATTGATACATGGCAAGCTCTACCCAGGGATGGAGACCCCGCGTTCTGCCACAGACAAGTCTCCCCCGGCTTTCTCCCACCTTCCACAACCACCACAGGGTCTAACACCAGCTCCTGTGTCTGGACCCTCTTTGCTTTGATAAGGTGCCTCATGGCAGCCTCAGGGGGATGAAAACTTTTAGCTACCTCTCTGCCCTCACAGATCTATTATCCTGACTGAATGGCAGAATGGATTTCACGGAAGATTTCTGAAAATATTAAGAGATGAGGTGAGGAGGAAGTCCAGAACACCAGGATAATATCCATTCAAACCTAAAAGAATATTTTGCAGCTAAATAAAATATTTGCCCCTTTCCCCCAACAAAGCACCTGGGTGGTGGGATTTGTGTTCACATTCTTTGCCCAGGACAATATCCAGATTGAGCAAACACATCTTCTGAAGGGGTGTTTCCTGGCATATCTTGGTCCAAACCCATTTATTACCTGGGCCTCCCCATTTAAAGGGCCAAGATTGTTTTTACATCCCAGGTGAATCTATCTGAGATATTCAGCTGTTTGGAGGGCAGAGTGTGTGAGAGCAAGCCCTGTCTCAGTGGCAGAAGATCTGGGGTGAGGGAGTTCAGAGAGTGCTCCATGGAAACTTGGGAAGTGGGTTTGAGACCTGACTCTGCTTCATCACTTTATTTAGTGTAATGGAAAGGATGCTGATGTTTGGCAGAGAACATGGGCTCCAATCCTGCCTTTGCCATTTCCTAACTGGCCTCTTGGGCAGGTCATTTCCCCGGGGGCACCTTCTTCATCTCTTAAATAACTGGGTTAGAATAGGCAATGCCTGGTTCCTTCTAGGTCCAATTGCTGTGGATGTTTCTGATTTCAGTTTCCTTATCTATTAAATAGGAGCTTTGGAGTGGCTGATTTTGAAGTTTCCCTCCAGCTGTGAATCCTGTCTTAGCCTGGGCTTATTCAGGAACATGCTCTGGGACCTTGGGCAAATTTCTTCCCCTCTCTGGGCCTCTAGGAAAATGGAGAGATCCGAGTAGATGTTCTCTGTGCTTCCTGCCAGCTCAGACACCCTTGGATTCAAGGATTAGGAAAGGTGAAAGACATTTGACTTATAAATCAAAAAATTTCCTAAAAAGTGGCAAATGTTTCTGAGAAGGAAATGTGATCTTCAGATGCATTGGAGACCACAGCAGAAGCATTTTGTTCCTTTACAAACCCCATGGGCCAGGGCCCAGGCCAAAGGAACGTGTCTGGCTATAAGCAGCAGTAAGGAGAGAACACCCGGAGCCTTGGGGGTACAAGTAGGGGAGAGGTCATGAATTGCAGTGGATAGAATTAGCCTTGGGGTGGTCACCCTCCTCCTCCTCCCTCTTTGGGCAGAGGTGGGCTGAGCTTTTAGAGCAAGTCACAAGGGGCTGGGAAGTTTTTTTTTTCAGTGGGGGGGTTCCCTGTTCCTAGTGCTCCTCCCAAGCCCCCAGAAATCTATAGCAGAATGGGCGGAGGGAGGTATGCTTCTGCTTTTGGCTGTGGCCCCTGGTAGCGTCCCTGCCAGATGCTTGAAATGGAAATAAATAATAGCAACAAATTGGCAAAACGTCACAGACTCTCAAGAAGGAAGTTTCAGCTAGGCTTCATGGTAGTGAGCAAATGGCCCTAGACCCTGAGGCAGAGAACTGGAGTTTGAGGACTGATTCTAGTACTTCCTAACTTACGTGATCGGGAACAATTTAATCCCAGGGAGGGACTGTGGAAAGGGGGCAGCAGTGGAGTCGGAAGACCTGGGTTTAAAGTCTGTTTCTTCCCCCTCCTACCTGTGGGAGCCTGGACAACTCACTGATCCTGCCTGGGCCAAGTCAAATGCTAAAAAACAAAACAGAAAACCAAGAATGCTTGGAGAGATGCCCTCTGAAGACCAGCAACAGCTCCTGAGACACCGAGGCCACTAGGGGTCCCTGCTCTCAAGGAGTTTACACTTAAACTAGTAACTGAAGACAAGATCTGTTGAGGAGGAAGAGGGCAGTCAGCCCTGCTGGGGGTAGGCAGGCTCGGGAGATGCTGCACCTAGCAGAAAGAGGAGAAGGGGGAGGGGGGAGTCACACTGCCTCTCTCTGGCTCTCGGTCTCCTCGTCTATAAAAAAGGGGGGGTGTATTAGGTGACCCCTAGGTTTTCTCCTTTAAAACGGGTCTAAGAATCCCTGTTGTAACTCTGTTCCAGAGCTGTTGTGAGGAGCCAGAGGAGCCACAATGGGGTGAAAGCAAGTAGTGAAACCTAACTCTTAGGCTTTAATAAAATATTATCATTAACATGGTCATTAGCCAGACCACGGACAAAAATACTGATGGGCGTGGGCAACAAGACCTCGCTTCAGGCTAACCTTGATCTTCATTCCAGCTCTTTAGGCACGGTTCTGCCTCATTCTGAACCCTGCTCCTGGCAGGCTTAGAGCTCATGATTGGGAAGAGCTCCCTGAGGCCCAGGTAGGAGAAGGGCTGAGCTCCTCTGCTTCTATGAAGCAGCTGCCATGTGGTAACCTTGTACTGCTTCACATTTGTATTAGTTATTTGGTGTATGAAATAAATGGTGTGTTTTATCAAGTTGGCAGATGACCTTGAGCCAAGGGACACGTGTTGTACTGGATGACAGAGGCAAGACCCAAAAGGTTATTGACAGACTAGAGTGATAGGCTGAATCTGTATGGGGATGGGCGTGGGCACGGGATGGGTGTGGGGGGTTGAAGGCAGAGGTCTGAGTAAAGGATGACTCTGAAATTATGACCCTGGGCAAGGACCTGGAGTATGGTGGTACATCTAGCTAGAATACGGAGGGTTGGAGAACAGGTGAAATGAGAAAGATGGAAAAGCTCATGAAATATCCTAGTGGATGTCCAGCAAATAGCTGATGTCATGGGTGCTAGGATTCAGGATGGATTAAGGCTAGCTTTATAGATGTAGTAGTTATCTACAGAGATATAGGAATATAATATATAGGACCTGGCAAGATTATGGAAAGGGACAGACAGATAGAGGACAAGACAGAAACAGAATAAGAGAGAGGGAAAGACAGAGGGGAGAAAGGGAAGGGGAAGGAGAGAGATAAGGGAGAGAAGGGGGGAGGAAGGGAGAGAATGAGAGAGGAGGAAAAAATTGAGGGAAAGAGGGAGAGTGATAGGAAGGACACAAATAGACAGACAGACAGACAGACTAGACTGAGCCTTTCAATTCAATTTAACAAGCATTTTTAAAGCTTTTGGGTGTATAGCAATAAGGCAGCAAGGTGGTACACTGGATAGAGAGCCAGGCCTAGAATCAGGAAGACTCATCTTCCTGAGTTTAAATTTGGCCTCATACACTTACTAGATGTGTGGCCCTGGGCAAGTCACTTAATCTTGTTTGCCTCAGTTTTCTCTCAGTTTTGCTGTGTTGTAAACATGAGCTGTAAATGAGCTGGAGAAGAAAATGGCAATCCACTCCAGTATCTGTGCCAAGAAAACCTACAATGGGGTCACGGAGAGTCAGACACAACAGAGTGCATAGTAAAAGACAAGGCTACGGTCTGGAGCAAAAGAATCCTTCTCTTAAGTAGTTTATATTCTATTGATGGGAACCCACACTTAGGAGCAGAAGGGGGCTAAAGAACCAGTCAAAGGGAATGAAGCAAAAAGGAATAAGCCAGGTATGAGAACCAGGGCAGAACTTGAGGGGAGAAATGGTTTTTATGAGGAGGGGTAACCAACAGTGTGGAAAAACCCCGGGATGGTTAAGTGGGCCAAGGATTGAGAACCAGCCCCTGGATCTGGCCATGAAACTACTGGTGCTGATCTTAGCAAGATCAGCGAAGGTCAAAGAAGAGGCCTTAGACAGCAGCGTGCAGGATGTGGAACGAGGACAGTTTGGGGTGAGGGGGCAAGAGCAGCAAAAGTCCATTCTTCTTTCCTGGAGTCTGGCTGCAAAAGGATGACAGCCTGAGGGGAGGGCAGGGGCAGAATTGTTAAGGATATTTGAAAAAGTAGAAAGCAAAGAATGAACTTAAGAGATCATTGATGAAAACTCTGGGAGGAGAGAAGAGAGGTTTGGGCGGAGAGCCTAAGTAGCACTGACAAGAGAAGGGTGATCACCCATCTACTGGGACGCTGGGACAAAGGAGAGGAAGACTGGCAAAATGTTGAGGGAAAGGAGGGGCACCTGCCTGGTAGCTCTGTCCATCCAGGAAGAACAGGAGATCACCAGGCAGCAGGGAGGGCTGGGGAGGGACCACCTGCTTCTGCAACCATGAAGATTCCATTCAATTCTGACCCCATCTTTTGAAGAAGAGCATGGGCAAATTAGTGCCCATGTCCACAAAAGGATAACCAGGATGAGCAGGGGACTGGAGGGCAGGCCACAGGAGGTATATGTAGTCTGGCATAACATGCTAGCTGTCTTTAAGTAGGCCACGAGTAGGGGGAGTCAGACAGTGGAGTGATGTGAAGAAACAAAACAACAGATTCTTCGTAACAATTAGAGCTATCCAGAAATAGAACAGCAAAGTGAGTTCCCCATCATTAGAGATTGTCAAGTTACGGCAGAGATGTTGTAGAGAGGATTCCTGCTCAGGCAGAGTTAGACTAGATGCCTTCTGAAGACAGTTCTTTGGTTTTCTAGACTCCTAAAGCCTAGTTTGGGGCTCATCCAACTGCATCTCGGCATGTCCCTTTTGTGACCCCAATGAAGGGCTAAGCTAAATAAGAGATGTCATTTCATGCAGTGAACCTTAGGGATGGTTCAGTTTTGTTTCCAGTCACATTCTGGATAGCTTCAGAGAAAACGACTATTTTTTTTTTTTTGCTCTAGCCCTAAAACAGCTTCCTTTGTGTTTGAATTGAAAAGTTTCAGCAAAACCTCAGGAGGCTGTGACCATGGAAGATGTCATTTCCCTTCGTCTGCATCCAGGCTTGGCCATGCAGATTACCTCCCTTTAGCTCTGGGGGTGGATGATCAGCAATCATTTGCTGGCCACACTACAGCTGGTTTGCCTGGACGATTTCAGCTCATTTCCCCCTTATTAGATGATTCATCTAACTCAGATCTGGCACAATCCACGTGCTGATCCATGAGAAGATCCAGGCAACTGCTGCTGCCACCTTGGCTCTTTTCCCAAAGGCATTAGCAGCATGAACTGTCACTGAGTGTGTCAATGGCCATGGCCCCAGCGACAGTTTATGCCCCCAAAGCATGATCTGCTTATCCAGGCAGTGTGGTCCAGTGGATTTCAAGGCCATAGATGGAGACCTTGGTGCTCATCTTTTTTAGAGCTAAAGAAGCTGAGCCCTAGAGATGGGAAGGGCTTGTTTAAGGTCATCCAGGAGGCAAGTGGCGATGTCCTCTGGCTCTCAGTCCACTGCCCAGTGCCTCTGGAGAATGAACTTGTGATCAGCCACACTTATCCAAACATCAGCTGGGACTGGGGGTTTCTGGAGAGCAGGGCAAGGCTTTTATTGCCTTTCTTTGTGTCCCCAGCACTTAGCACAGTGTCTAACACACAAGAAGCATTTAATAAATACTTGTTGACTGACTGTGACCATGAGAAAATGAGTTCCAGTCCTCTCATCTGTAAAAAATGGAAAATTGTTTATACTGTTCCTTCTCCACCCCATCCCCCGCCAGGATCGTTGAGGGCAATGTGCTTAATAAACTTTAAGGAACTACAAAAACAGGAGCTTTTATTATTACAACACAAGATCACCGTTCATGAGCATCCATGATATTACATCTCTCAGGGATATGGCTGATGGCTTTTCTCCCCAGGGCTGCATGTGTTCTAGGACCCACCCTATTATCACCACGTGGGCCACATTTCTTACTGTGTTTTAATTTGGAAATCTAGAACTTGTATTTGAGACAAGACCAGAGGAACGAAAATCTGGGCTCCTAAATCTTGAAGCTCTGTGGTCAATGGTGGAGGCCACAAGGCAAGGTTGTCATGTCAAATTGTACTGGCAATTGACACAGTAATCACCAGGGAAGCATGGTTATAGAGAGGGAGCAGGCCCGAGAGCCAATATTGTGCAATTCTCTGCATGGTGCCTTCAGCCACCCCAGTACCTAATCATACAAATACATTAGATCATCAGGAATGGCCTGAAATGATGAGGTTCTCCAAATGTTCATGAACACAGAGAAGGGCAGGCAGGGACCTATGCAAGGACAACAATCCAGGATTAAAATCTCATTATTCAAAGCCTCGATTTAGTATTTGTTTCACTAGCTAGTCCTGACTCCATCTATTAAGGGGAAAAAACCCCAGCCTCCAAACCCTGTTCCTTTTGGTCCTGGGGAGGAAGAATGCTTTAAAATGCTTCTCAATTCTTGACCTGTCAACACATGATAATTCATACTGAGTCTCTACTTGACTGGATCCAATTTTAACCAAGTTAGCAAATCATCTCCTTTCTGCTCTTCAGCCTAGCACACTCTCCCATTACTTAGGAAGCTCTTTGCTCTTAATTAAGTTTCCTCAGCAGCACTCTAGACAGATAATACCTTTCTTCAATTTCAGGCTTAAAGCTTCTCCCCTCTCTGCTGTCACAGCACCATTTTAAGGAAGTCTGTTCCACAAAATCCAATTTATAAGACCCATAAGTCAGGAGATGATGATTCAGATTGCAAAAACAATTCTCGTTTTACCAAAGAATTCATTCCCGGAATAGGAAACATTTACATGGAGCTCACAGTATACCGTCGAAATAGCATTTCTTACTTGATAGAAAGGTTCAGGAAAGGACAGAGATACTTAGAATTGTAAAATCATAGAATGACAGTTTCTAGAAGGTGCCTTAGAACATATGACAAAGAATGTCATGGCTGGGTGGGGGGCACTCTGGAATGTCAAATATCCATTAGCAATGCTGGAAGCTCCAGGATCTCAGAGCTATGAAAAGCCTTTGCCATCACTTGGTCTGGCTTCCTCGAGTAATAAATGCGAGTACTAATGCTTAGAGACATTGGCCAAGGTCCCTTACACACAAGTGGTGAGTTCTTAAGGTGTGTGACCCCAAGTTCAATGCTCTGGAGGTACGCACGGCATGCTAGAGCCAGGGGCTCTTTAGAGGAGAAGATAAACCACATCTTAGCTTGCAGGGACCAGAGAGCCTTTCCCCAAGCCCTAAGCCCTGCTCTTCAGCTCATGTGCTCCACTGCCTCACGTCTCTGAACTCTTTGGTCTGGACTTGACCCTCCTCTAGTAGCAAGGTTTAACCTACACAGCTCTTCCTTAACATCCTCGAGACAGCCATTGCATGGTGTAGAGGAAAGAACACTGCACTGGGGGCCTGGGGATCCAGGTTTAAATCGTGGCTCTGCTAGTGACCAGTTCTAGGACCTGAGCAGGTCCCATCCCTTGTCTAGGACTCACTGTCATCATGGAATCATAATGGGTCTGGAGCTGGACAGGCACTTAGAGGCAGTGGAGTGTTGGCTCTGGAACTGGAGTGTCTGGTTTCGAATCCCACCCCTAACACTTGGTGCTTATGTGGCTTTGGGCCATTTAGCTTCTGTGGGTCTCAGTGTCCTTCTTTGTAAAATTGAGGGGGGGGTTGGACTCCATGACCCCTTCCAACTCTAAGTCCCACTATCCCCTGGGGGACCAACCTACAATGAAGCCAATGCCATCTTTGAAATGATAACGAGTCAATGGGAAACCCCTCCTGGAATTCCTCAAGTCCTGATTGCAGATTGTCTAAGCAATTCACTCCAGGACAATTCACTTGGGTCCAAATGAGAGGAGAGGGGCTTCCAGGAGGCAGAGGGCCTAGTTCCTCCCCCTGCCCCACAAAGTTCAGAAGTTCACCAAACTCCAGTGCCTTTCTGTGACCCCTCAGCTCAGCCCTTCACAACCTGGTTCTAATTTAGGTTTCTGGCCTTGTTCCCCATTACATCCTCTCATGAATTCTACAGTCCAGAGAAATTGGTCTTGCTGGGCTCTGGCGTGACCCTCCAGCTCTCCTCTTTCAGCCTGCCCTGACTCTGGCCCAGCAGGAAGTCTCTACCTTACTCTGGGAAACCTTCCCTGGCTGGCATCCTCCCCTCCCATGATTCTATTTCTATCATGCACATGCTTACGTGTACACGGTGTCTCCCAGACAGACGCTAGCTCCTGATTGGTCCTCAACTTCAGACACCCAGTACCTCACCAGTGGCTGGCACACAGTAAGTGCCTACGAAATGATTATTGATTGAAAGTGGCTTGAGAGTCCAACTCCAGCCTGGGAAAGCATCATCCCTTCACCTTGACTGTCTCTGGCTGCCCGGGCCATGCAGGTGGCCCCAGGCTCTGCCTCAAGGCTTCTGTTTATTTTTCTTTGGTTTGGGTCTAGAAGTTTTAGGGATTTATGAGAATGGGGTTACGGGGCAAGTGAAAGGTCACAGGGCAGGAGTCAAGTGAATCGCTGAAGAGTAAAGAGGCTGCCTCTGGAAGAGCCCTTTTTCTTCTTGTTTGGGCACCTCGTTTCCAACCAGGACATGCTGTCAGATTGAGGCTCCTTTTTTTCTGTGACCTAGGAGTGAACACTGTCCCTTTTCAGAGGAAGTGCACCATCGATGCAAACACACAGAGATGCACTGGCCTTCCTGTGCTACAGCAGAACTTGATCTCGGGGACACTTGTTAGCATACTTTGTTTAACACATGAGAGCCTCAGTAAGCCAAAAGCTGCAGAGAGCAGGAGTGGGGAGGCTTGAGGCCTCCTCCAGTGACTGAGGCAGCTGGGGAAGGGGGAAATGAACAAAATGCTGGACCTGGAGTCAGGAAGTCCTGAGTCAGAACTCCGTCTGAGACACTGGCAGCTAGGTGACCCTGGGCAAGTCACATGCCCTCTCTCTGACTCAGTTTCCTCAGCTGGAAACCAGGTAAAATAACAGGACCCACCTCCTAGATCTGTTGTGAGGATTGAATGAGATAATGATTGTAAAAAGCTTACTATAGTGTCTGGCACATAGGCACTTAATGGTTTTATTACTATTAGTAGTAAGAATGGTAGTAAAGTGCTTTGTAAACCTTAAAGTTTATATAAATTTTAGCTATTATTATTGTGGTTGCTATTGTCGTTAGATTAAAAAAATAGCACATTTATCAAGTGTTTATTTTGCACCAGGTACTATGCTAAACTCTGGGATAAAAATACATGCCAACAAATCCCTAATCTCAAGGAATGTATATTTTTAAAAGGGAAGGTAACATATAATGGGAACTAAAATGGGAGGAGGAATGGGCCCTTTTGGGGTCAAGGTGGAGAGGAGGGAGAGAAATCTTGAGAGTTGAGTTGAGCCAGGAGTGAAGTGAGTAAGGAAATGGTATTCTGAGTGACAGAATTGCCAGTGATGGGGCAGGATCTGGGAAAAGAAGTTTGTCCAGAGTGGAGGCTGTGTGGAGGACATAGGATAGAAGTCCAGGGAGTGAGCAGAACAAGAACTAAAGAGTGGCTTGGACCCCTTGGGAAATGGTGGGCTGGCCAGTCCTGGCCTTCAGGCCCCTGGGGAAATGTCGGCCTGGCCAGTCCTGGTCCCTTCACTTAATGGCTGCATGATCTCAAGGGAGGTCCTGAGCAGGATGTGAGCTCCTTGGTGGCACAGACTGTTGTCATTTTTAGCTTTGTGTCTCCAGTGCTCAGTGCTTTAAAAACAGGGAGCATTTACAAAGTGAGTTAAGACTTGCAGAGTGCATTATATTTGTTAAGTTAAAATTTTAAAACGGGCCCATAAATTCATTGGTAGAGGAAAATCCTGGTGGGGCCTGAGCAGCACCTGCCCTGCACCTTGGAGGGCAGGGGGGTACTCCTAGGTGAAATGTTCTGTCTGGGAGCCCAGAGCCCGGAGGCCTGAGGGTTGGGACTTAAACTTAGGGCTCCCTGGCTTGGAAGCCTGTTCTCTCTGCTGTCCCTACAGATGGTCATGGGCCCAATCTTAGGATCATAGATACAGAGGTGGGTGGGACCTTACAGACCCGTGCAGACCAATCCCTTCATTTAGAGATAAGGCAATGGACCAGGAGAAGTTAATGACCTGTCCAGGGTCAGGCAGAAAGGAAGAGGCAGAACTGGTTTAATAAGTGATTATTGATTTGAATTGTGGTCAGTTTCCTCTGTAAAACAGGGATAATGATTTCCATCCAAATTCCTCACACATTTGTGGCAAACACCTAAGGATATTTGGGATGTGAAAATGTAAGGCTGTTGCCACCCCCAGGAGTTTACCCTCCCCTACTTTAGCAGCTGGCTCGGGCAGCTCCTGGTAGGCCACACTGCTTCAGCTGATCAGGTCAGGCCCAACACTGCCCATCTGGGGCCTGGCTGACCTGAGTAGGAGTGCATCGGAGCCAACCTTCATCCTTCTTGGCCTAGCATGGGCCTCAACAACCACTCCAGTTTAACAGCACTCAAGGCCAGAGGATCAGAGACTGAGAGTTGGAAGGGACCTCGACGGCGATCTAACCCAATACCCTCCTCAGAAGAAGGAAGAATTGGAGGCCCAGAGAGGGCAGTGACTTAACCAAGGTCACACAGGCAGAAAAATGACAGAGATTTGAACCCAGATTCTCTGCCCCTGAATTGGGGCCTCTTTCCACTGGACCATTCCGCCTGTCTTCATTAAGCTCTTGCTGCACATCCACCTTGTGCTCAGCACCGGGGATGCAAAGACAAAATGACAAGCAAGCCCTGCCCTGAGAGAACTTACACTCTACCATGGGTACGACTGGTACACAGACCGATGCAGACCACGAGGATGGGCAGAATCAAGAAAGGCTTTCCCTGGGAGGGGGCGATCAAATCAATGATTGTCCAGGTGATGAGAGATAGAAGATGAGTAACTGAGAAGCCCACAGAGCTCTCCGCCCAAGTAAGAGCGGGTTGACTTCCCTGACCTCACACCATTCCCCCCAATAGATGAGACACTAAATAAAGGAACTGGCTCCCACACAGAGCTGTCCAAACCTCAAGTTACTATAGTGACTAAGCCTTGAAAAGGCCTCTCCTCAGAGCAAGCCTGTGAGGTAGGCCATGCAGGCATTGCTGACCCATTTCACAGACCAGGAAACCGTGGCTCACCACTTACTCATTGTTAGCCTCAGTTTTCTCTAAAATTAACTCTAAGATCCCTTCTAGTTCTAGAATTCCTCGAGATTTTAGTGGAATATTTTGGGAGAGAGGGAAACTGGACCAAGACTGTGGGCATAGGGACGAAATACGGTTATTTACAGAGATGGCATTAGCAACGTCCTTCAAAGTGCTATTGAAGCTTTGACCACCTCCTCTTTGAGGCCTTTCCAGATCTCCCTAGCTGCCACTGCCTCTAGCCTTGGAAGTTACCTGGCATCTATTTGTTAACACAGTTTGTACTTGCTTCTGTGTCCAAGGCTCCTCCAGGAGAATATCAGCTCTTTGGGACAGAGTTTGTTATGCTGGCCTTTGTGTTTCTGTTGGCTCTCCTGGTGTGCAGCCTCTTGGAGGCACTGGATAGCTGCTTGCTGCCTAATTGCTAATAGGTCTTGCTGATCTTTCAAGGCCCTTGCAGCTCAAATGTTCTATGGCCCTAGGGATGCCGTGAGCTCAGCTCCTAGGTAACAAGCAGTCTCAGAGATGGCATTCCCTATGCCATTCAATCATCCACATGCAAAAAGAAATGGGATCCAGTTTCAAAGAGCTGCAGGAAGATTCCCAACAGCAGTATTGATGACAAAGCTCTACTTAGTGGTCTATCCCAAGAATTAGTCACCCAAGATCAGATGTCCACAGGTAGGCAGGTAGCACAAGGGTTATTACCATCGTTCTCCATGTAAAGAAGCTGGGACTTGTACACAGCCTCTCAGCTAGCAGATGCTGGACTCTGGCCTTGAACCTCTCATGTCTAGCTCATCACATTTTCTCCTGCAACCCTGAAAAATTGGCCTAAAGTACAATTGCTCCTTTTCCTCTAGTTGGGTATCTTCCCACCATAGTAGGGGCCCCACTGGCCCACACCTTCTCACCATTCAGGGAAAGATGGTTTAGAGGGGCTGAGATCTGCTGGGGGAAGTGACCACATTGATGAGAGTATAGATTTCACTGGGCTAAGAGTCAGGAGGCCTGAACCAGAAGACACTGGGCAAAGGATGATCTTTGGAGGCTCAGTCTCCCCATCTATAAAGTGGGAATGATAACAATGCTTGAACTCCCTTCCTCACCACTTGTCCTAAGGAAGAGCAGATAGGAATATCAGCCATTCCATTACTTCCCCTTTGTTCTGATTCCTTTTTTTCCTCTCACACATCTGCGGGCTGCATGGCCGCTGCAGTCCCTTTCACTTTGGATGTGAGAGCTTTTCTGCTAGCTCAAGTTTTGATATCATCCCCAAAGATACTGAGTGTCTGAGCTCAGCACTAACAGCATTGTTGGGAAAGTGCTCCTTCACCTCCTTGGGCCCTAGTTCCTTGCTCTGCTGAGTCAGGACTTTCTTGGAGATGATTATGGAATTCCCTTCCAGCTCTGGTTGAATGCCTCTGGGAAGGCCCTTGAGTCTGGGCCACAGAGCCAACAGGAAAGACAATTGGAATTTATCAGGAAGGTCTCTGACCCGGGGAAATGAAGGACCTAGATTAGTCGGAGGATCTTAACTTTTGGTTTACATAAGGAAGAAATAATTAATAATGAGGGCTCTCCAAGATGGGCAGCAATACCCAATAATAGCACCGATAGCTGGTATTTGCATGATGCTTTAAGTGTGCAAAGTTCTTTACATCTGTTATCTCAACTGATCTTTGCAACAACCCTGGGAAGGAGCTGCTACTAGAATTCTCACGTTACAGATGAGGGAACTGAGGTCAAGACAGACAGTCTTACACATGGCTAGTAACTGTCTGGTCCAGATTTTGAACTCATCTTTCTGACTCCAAGTTAGTCCTATTGACCCATCTGGCTGCCTCAGTGAATGGACTTCTTCATTAGGTGCTAGATTCCTTGTCACACCAGAACTTCAAACAGAAACTTAAGGGAGGGAGGGGACTTAGAGGTATATGGGAAAGTTATACTGTTAAGACTTAGGAATGAGGAAGAAATGTTAGTCGCTGTGGGCCTGACCCAGAGGGGACCATGTAGTGAAAGGGCACTGGGACTTTTAGGTGATCCAGGCCTCAAAGGATGGGGAGGATTTTGACAATCAAGAGATGGGAACATAGGACATGGAGACAGTCAGGAGATGGGGCATCATTCCAAGCACTAGCTCAGTGCACCCTCACAATAACCCCGAGAGGTGAGCACTACAGCTCCTGTCAGATCCATTTTACACATGAGGAAACTGAATCAGGGAGGTTAAATCCCTCCAGTCTTTAAGAATAACTAGGAAGCTCCTCCCTTGCACACATGTGAATCGTGTAAGGAGTCATTCCACAACTCCTTGGAAAGCTCCTGTTTCTCAGTATTGCTCCTTTTGGAACAAAAGACTCATCTATGCAATAAAATGGTAACTAGACTCGTCTCCAAATTCCTATGTGCTCCTCAATGGGGTCCCTGCCAAGGAGGCCTCATGGCCCTCTCTTCCCTAGAAGCAAAGCTCCCTTAAAATGACAGCATTGAAGAGTTCTGAAGGTTAGGTTTCCAGGGCTGGGCAGGACCTAAGAGCATCTACTTTGTGAGCTGCTTTGGAAAGGTCGGAGCCAGCAGACTGGTGACTCCGGCCACTGTGGATTGGCTTATGTTCCTTTGTGTGACACCATGCAGTGGCTACTCATCCCTGCCATCTTTGACCCAGGGTACATGGGCAAATTGTACTATTCAGACTTAGGAATGAGGAAGAAATGTTAGTTCCTATGGGCCTGACCCAGAGGGGACCATGCAGTGGAAGGCCATTGGGCCTGAAAGAGACTTGGGTTCACATCCCATATACCCAGCTTATCAGCTGCACAACTTTAAATGATAATTGATCTCTCTGGGGGCCTCAGGTTGTTTTCTGTAAAATGAGGGAGTTGGCCTAGATGACCTCTGGGTTCTCTCCTATCTCTGAAGTTGTGTGATTCTGTGAAATTCATATCTTTTTAACCAAACAACTGCTTCCTTTCCCCCACATCACCCCCTGTTCAAGAATTTCCAGTGGGTTCCCAGCAAATGAAGCTCCTCTGCCTGGACTTCAAGGCCTGCCCTAATCTGGCCTCACACTCTCACCTTCCCACTGCTCCCTCACATGACCACTCAAATTCGACCAGTCTTTTCATTCCTCCTTCTGACTGACCACGTGTGCCAGACTCACAGTCTTCACCTCTCTTCATGTCTCCCCTGCTTAGAACGCCACATTCCATCCTTCTTTCCCCCACTGAGTGTCTACCCCTTTAAAGATTGCTGTCATTCAAAGGCCAGTAGGAGGCAGGACCAATGCCCCTCTCCACCCCCACATCAGGCACTTAGGAGGGACTTGCTGAGGTGAACTTTTGGAAGTCGGTTCACCTGTAGTTCAAAGGAAAAGACACCTAAGCTGACCTAGCTCGTGGCCCTTTTGTTGTGACGTTCACTCTATCTCTTCCCTGGAAGTTGAGGGAGCTGCCAGATAGAAGAAGGGTGTTGTAGTAGACATACACCATCACTGAAATGGATGTCTACCTAATTCCTCCCCTCGACTTCCCCTTGGGCAAGAAGTCCAGCCAGGGAAATTGACTCTGAAGAGAGGAGGAGAGATGTGCGTCAAAAGGATCAAAGCATTCCTTGGCTCTGGAACATAATGAAATTCTCCCCCTTGGAGGACAGGATGGGGAGTAGTCAGAGGGAGCCCATGAGCCTATGGTCTCCCCGCTTCCTCTGAGTCTGGTAAGGTAGGGAGCTTTCCATTCCCCATCAGGGCTCTTGTCGAGGCGATTATGAAATATAGAATGAAAGTGCCTTTGGTCTTTGTACTCCCAGTCCTAGCAGAACGCTGGGTTTACAAAAAGTGTTCAGTAAATGCTTGTTGGATTGAAATGAGTTGATTTCCTGTTCTGGGACATGTTGGCCTAGATGGCCTCTGAGCTGCCTTCCATCTCTGGGCTTCTGCGATAGGAATAATAAGAATACTTTCCATCTGGCTAACACAGGGCATCGAGCTTAATCAGGCCCTGACTCTTCCATGATTTCATTTGATCCAAACAGCAGCCATCTGAGGGAGGCTGGGCAGGCCTCAATAGCCCTGTTTCACTCAAGTGGAACATGAGGGGAAGGGGAAATTAAGCTACTCCCAGATCTGTGCTCTCTCCCTGGCCATAGGCCACGCCACCCCACCCCCAGACAGTGACACCCCCTTCCAGGAGCCTAACTCCAGACTTTCAATCTGGAAGAGTACTCTGAGGCCTTGATCCAGCCTATCTGAGCCAGAATGATGAGAGGCGTGCCTTTGGAAGGTCAAACAGTTCATGTCTGCCCCTCAAGTCAGTGGTGTCTTTGGAAGGCCAGGCAGCTCCCGTCTGTTCCCCAAGTGGTCAGTGGTCACTCCTTTGGGCAGTGGCACCTTTGGAAGGCCAGATAGCTCCAATCTGCTCCCCAAGTGGTCAGTGGTCACTCCTTTGGGCAGTAGTATCTTTGGAAGACCTGTGTGGGGCAGCCAGACAGTTCACATTTGCTCCCCAAGTTATCAATGGTCACTTCTTTGGGCAATGTCACCTTTGGAAGGCCAGACAGCTCCTGTCTGCTCCCCAAGTGGTCAGTGATCACTCCTTTGGGTAGTGTCACTTTTGGAAGGCCAGATAGCTTCTGTCTGTTCCCACAAGTGGTCAGTGGTCACTCCTTTGGGCAGTGGTACTTTTGGAAGGCCAGAGAGCTGACATCTGCTCCCCAAGGGGTCACTGCTTTGGGCAGCAGAAGAAAGAGCCCCAGGCTAATGTTCAGGAGATTCAGGTTCTGGTCCCAGCTCTGAGTCAATTCACCAAGTATCCTTAGGCCATTCAGTTCTGTCACCACTTCTAAGTGCCCACTATGTGTGAGTCACAGGGACGAGCACTGGAAATGCTGTCCTCAGCACTCAGCCTTTGTTCAGTAAGCATTAGACTAGATAGTATGCAAGGTCCTCCAGCTCTGACCCTCTTTGGGTTCTACAGTCCAAGGTCCCTCCCAGCATTGACATCTTATGGCAGGCAGGCAATGCTTAGGATAAGCATTTATGAAGTACCTACTGTGTGCTAGGCACTATGCCAAGCACTGGGATTATGAGGAAAGGTGAAAAAACATTCCCTCTTCTCAAGGAGCCCACAGTCTAATATGCCAACTACACACAAACAAGCTAGAGATGATAGGATGAACCAGATATTAGCATTAAGGGGAATGAGGAAAGGCTTCCTGCAGGAGGGGAGCCAGAAGGAAAGAACTGCAGAATTGGGGGACAGACAGTGACTATTTTCCCAGCTCCAGAGATTGATCTCGGACCACACAGGCAGAGGGTTGGCTGGGAGGTAGAAGGAGACTGCAGTGAAGGAGGAAGGGCAGGTTAGGAAGGACTTTGAGCATCAGAGGACCAAAATGGACCATTTGCTGTTTGATCCTAGAGGTGATCTGGCATCACTGAGTCGGAAGTCAGAGCTGTGCCTTAGAAAGCTCACATTGACAGCCCAGCGGAGACTGGATTGGCATGGGGAGAATCTTGTGGGTGCTACAAAGGCAGTTTGGAAAGGGGGAGGGGCCTTGGGGAGGTGCTAATGAATTCTGTTTGGGGCACATTGAGTGTAGGATGGCTACAGGACATCCAGTTTGAGGTGTCCAACTGGCAGATGGAGATTTGAGACTGGTGGCCAGGAGACAGGTTAGGGTTGGATCAGAAACACCAGAATAGAAATGATAAGATATCCAAGTGAAATAGCATAAAGGGAGAAGAGAAGCCGGCCCAGGACAGAGCCCTGTGGGACACCCCTGGACAGTGGCATCACCTGGATGAAGATCCAGCAAAGGACACTGAGGGGCAGAGAGGGGGGAGAGAAGAGAAGGAAGGGTAGAGTCCAAGGCTGCAGAGAGGTCGAGACGGCCAGTGAGAATGGAGAAAGGGCCACTGCAGGTAGAGAACATTCTCCCAGCTTGGACACTAGCTGTCCTAGGGATCCTTCCAGCTCTGACTTACTATGGCCTATGCTCCCACCAGCCTCCATTTAGACCGAGTCTGGACTACACAGTTTATTACTGGCACAGCTACTGACTGTTAGATGTTTATTAGTCTGGTGTCTCCAAACAAACCACTGACATGAGGGACTGAGGACACACAGTAGGTGCTCAACAGCCTGTAGCAGCTAGGAGCTTTCAGGAACTGAGGGAAGGCACGGCCACTGTCCTCAGGCTCTGAGAACACATTTTCTGTTCTTAATTGGAAACCATGCGCCCCTTCCAACTTCTGACTCCATCTAATCCAGAGATCACAGGCAGCTAGGTGGCGCCATGGTAAACAGAACACTGGACCCAGAGTTGGGAAAAGCCACATTAAAATCCGGACATTTAGCTGTGTGATCCTGGGCAAGTCACTTAACTTCTGTCTACCTCAGTTTCCTCAACTGTAAAATGGAGATCATAACAGCACCTACTTTGCATGAATGAAATATTTGTAAAGCACTTGGCACAGTGCTTGACACATAGTAGGCACTTAAGTACTTCCTTCCTTCCTCCCTCCCTCCCTTCTTCCTTTTCTCCCTCCCTCCCTCTCTTCCTTCCTTCCTTCCTTCCTTCCTTCCTTCCTTCCTTCCCTCCCTCTTTCCTTTCTAATTTGAGCTCCTTGAATGCAGGGACTTTTTTTGGCTTTTCTTCGTATCCCCCGCACTTATGTTCTGTGCTCAGCTCTGCTCAGACCAGGCTGCGGTGCTTTAGGAAGAGCAGTGTTAATCTGGGGGGGGGGGGTGGCACTAGGAAGCTTGAGGCCTTGACGTATCAAGCAAGAAGGAGCTGAACGAACTGCACTTGTGAGGCTGGAGGCATAAAGAGGTGGTGGTGTTTTCACGTGTTTGAAGGCTTGTCACAGGGAGGAGAAACCAGACTTGTTTCCATAGGGGCTACTCCTATTTCTGGCATTCAAGGCTCTCCACACTCTGCACTGGAAGATCTCATTAGTCTTATACAGCTCCCTCCATCTGCATTAGACTCTAGCCAAACTTGATGATTCTCAGTCCCAGGATCACAGATGCAGAGCTAGATGGGACCTGAAAGGCCATTGCATTCAGCCAATCCATTTTACAGCTGGGGAACTGAGACCAAGAGAGAAATGTCTGGCCTGAGTGTGTGCAGGGTCTAAGTAGCAGATCTGGGAAACTTCAAATGCAGTCCACATTCTCTTGCTTTGGTGCTGAAAGCTTCACCCCATTTCTCATGGCTGAAATGTCCTTTCCTCCTTCTCCAGTTTATTTTTTCATCTTTTAAAGCCTAACTCAGATGGTATCTTCTCTACGAAGCCTTTGCTGATCTCCCCTCCCAAATCAGTAAAGACCTTCTTTCTCAGATAGCCACACACACTTCAGCCTTCTCTTCTGTCCTGACCCAGGATTCTTTTGTATGAGTTATTGGGGTCCTCTCTCTTTACTAAGCCATGACTTCATGAATAAATTCTCTCTTCCTCCAGTACTGAGCACAGTACCCTGCATACATCAAGTGCTTAATAAATGTTTATTGAACAAATAAATGAGGGCTATGTTTGGAGATTGAAGGGCTGAGACTGGGCCCCTGTTCTAACCCTTCTTTGCTCTTTCAGTTGGTCATCTCCCCTTGTCTGGGCCTTGGTTGGCTCTTCTTTAAAATGAGAGCATTCATCTGAAACAGGGATTCTTGACCTTTTTGTCGCCAGTCTGGTGGAATGGAATCGGGGTTAGAAGAAAGTCTTCAAATAGTTGAAGGAAATGCTAAATTCCACTTGGAGGTTATTGAAAGTGAAGCTGGATTTTTTTTCATTTCAAGTTCATGGAGCCCCTGAAATCTATGTCTGTGAAGCCTAGGTTAAGAACCCCTGGTCTGGGAGGTGTCCAAGGTCCTTTCTGTTCTTATAGTCTACAAGTCCGAGCTCTCCCATGGACTTTTCTCTTTCACACGACTTTATTTACCTGCATCATGTTATCATTAATGAGGGCCAGAGCTAAGCTTTCAATCTTCCCCAGTATTGATCAGCTGTGACCCAGCAGTGTGCCAATGGATGGGCCTCAGGGCTCCTCAGAAATCCTTGTCTGTAACATGATTACTGGGCTAGATGAGCTCGGAGATCTAGCCCACCTCTAAGATTCCTCTTTCTAAATGTTTGTTGGTTTGAATTAAGTTTTATCAGTGAGGAAGCTGAGTCTTGGGGGGGGGGGTAACTTGACAAGGTCATCCATCTAACAATGGCAGGAGTTCCTGCTTCTGCGGACCCTTTGCGGGCTCATAGCCCATTGCTTCCCTTAATGCACTCTGGCTATGTGGCAGCCAAAGTGGCCCACGAGGTGCTAGCCATGCATGACATCTATCTCCTGTCTCCAGGCCTGTCCACAGGCTGCCCTGCTCCTGGAAGGCTCTTCTTCCTCACTCCCACCTCTTGGAACCCCAAGGCCCCTTCAAGGGTCTTTCACAAGAGACCTTCCTGATTCTCCCATTTGTCTGTGCTCTGCTTCCTCCAAAATACTTTATACCTATCTGGTATTTCTTATGTGTTGTAACTGGGTAAAGATCAATGTTCTGGGTCCTTGGCTACCAAGATCCTTGAACCTGGTTTGTTTTGCAGCCACATGCACTGTTAAATAAATCATTTGCGCAACGTAACATACAGTTCCCAACCCTTGCCTCTAGTGGCATGTAAACCCCTAGAGGCAAAGACCCTCATTTTGTCTTGGTAATCCCAGAGCCTAGCACATAGTAATAATGTAACAAAGGCTTATTGACTTGAATTGAAGGTTTATAAAGAAACGAGGCTGAGCTCCCAACCCATGTCTTCCGTATTCTTTCCATGACTTCCTGTAGGAAGCTAGTGGCTTCTTTGAAGA
Source organism: Phalanger gymnotis (assembly GCA_028646595.1). Taxonomy (NCBI): domain Eukaryota; kingdom Metazoa; phylum Chordata; class Mammalia; order Diprotodontia; family Phalangeridae; genus Phalanger; species Phalanger gymnotis. The sequence continues at coordinate 233,610,083 of CM053623.1, forward strand.
TGCCCTTCCTTGTCAGTACCTCTCAGTGTGACCGGAGACTTAGAAGTAATGTCTTTTTGGAGAATGGCCTGTGAGGGATCAGACACTTTGAAGGCATCTTCCAGCCAGTGAGGCTGAGCCCCTCTGTCTTTTCCAGGGACCACAGAAAGTGGTCCATTTGGACACTTGCTTATTTTTAGATCTAGAGACAGACAGAGCTGCTCTTCAGGTGGTGGTGGATGGGACTTCTTGGCCCAGTGCTCTGTCCAGCTGAGCCCACATACCTGCCCAGTGGAGGACAGCTTGGGCAGGGCGTTTCATTTCTCAACTGGGAATCTGTGCGATGCCTTAAATCAACCTGCCCTTGTTGACTTAGTGATTTTGGAGCTGTTCTTTCATCCCTGCCTGGGGCCCAGCATTCATGCACACTTCTGCCATGAAGTGTCCCTGGGTTATTTCTCTCTTCCTGTGGCTTCAGAAAATTTCGTCTTTCACCCAAGCCCAGACAGATTCAGAGAGATTTCTGCAAGCTGAATGGTCAGCTTATTTTCTACCCCCTGGGTACACCCTTCTGGTCCAGCGCTAACTCATGTGGCCCTAATCAGGTCACCAGCCCTAGCCTCAATTTCTTGATCTGCAGAATTTGGGAGTTAGACTCGGTAATTATTCCCTTCTAGCTTTGATGTTCTATGCTGGGTGGGGTAGCTCAGTAAAGAGGAAATGATACTGGGCTTGTCCTCAGGAGATAGCTGGCTTTCTAGCTTCAATTCTACCTATGACTAAGGAGTCATAGGACTGTGGGCAGATTATTTCCCTTTCTGGTCCTCAGTTTCTTGCTCCCTAAAGTGATGGAATTAGACTAGATGACATCTAAAGTTCCCTCTAGCATGAAGGAGCTATAATTCCAGGTCTGGCCACATTGACCTTTCCAGCCTTTTTAGGCCAGACACCCCTTCTCAGACTATTCCTCACACTTGACATAGCCCCTCCATCTGCCACCCCCATGTCTTTGCTCTGGCTGTGCCCCATGCCTACAATTGCCCTCCCTCCTCCCCGCTGCCTGGTGGCATGCGCCTGGTTTCCTTTAAGGCTCAGCTCCAAGGCCACGTTAGACAGGAAGCCATCTCTGCTCTCCCCAGCTATGAGTATTTGGGACCTTTTATCTTTTTGATATTTATTTGTGAGGCAGTACCAGATAGTAGTTTGCGCCTCATCCAAATCCTATCTACACTTCCTTAGGTGCATATCATCTCTGGGGCTGTTGTTACTGCTCTTTGGGTTCCCGACGTTCTCACACTGTCCCTGAGGTACAATTAGGCACCTAAGTGCCTGCTGATTGATTTGATATTTAGGAAGCAACCTTAGAAGGACAAGTCCTTGGTCCTTCCTTTCGGACCCTGGATGCTATGCATCTGCCATGAGGTCAGAGATACTTCCAGAAGGGAGGCTGATTCTGCATAAGTGATGAAGGCCAAAGCAAGACTCTTAGAACACTAGGATGCTCCTGGATGACAACTTGACCCGATGGGACCTAGGTCTTACCCAGTCTTAGGTGGAGACAGCCTGGGGCAATAGAAGAGTCCTGGATTTAAAGCCAGATTCTGCCCCTTTCTCCTGAGTGACTTTCTGTCAGACACTATCAGGATCTCGGGGTCTTCGTTTATCAAAAGAAAGCCTTAGACTGGATGATGTCTTGGTCCCTTCAAGCTCCAGATCTTCTGTTCTAGTCTAGCTTGTGTCTGAGCTGAAGGGTCCTGCACCATCTCCGAGGCAAGATCGTCCAGCCTGTGGTGCTATCCCTGAAGCTCTCTAGCTTTGGAGCCAGCTAGGGCAACTTTGACAAACCTCAGATTGTCAGGAAATGTTCCATCATCTCCACAGATTCTTCCAGTGATGCTTCATCGGGTTCTGCCAGCTGATGTGGATTGCAGTCAGTAGTGATGCTTCCCCTCCCCCACCACTGCACCCCTTCTTGTCAGTGTCCAGGGCTGCTCCCCTTTGGAGATGACTCTAGCATTCTGTACAGAGCAAGGGCTTTACACACGAGTACTCATTTTGTTCAGAGGAACCAAATGCAGAAAGTAAAAATGTTCTGAAAAGTTCTAAGGAGTTCTAAGGGTCTAATGACCCAGCCCTGCTTTTTGCCAATTCAGACTTTGCCAATTCTCTCCCTTACCCCAGTTCCCAAAGCATTTCTGCCTACCTTTCTCTCCCAGGAGTAAGTGGAACAATCAGTTCACATTTATCGGTCACTGATGCTGTGACTGACGACTGCTAAGCCTGGAAATACCATTTCAAAATGAAACATTCCCTCCTCTCAGGGAGTTTCCATTTTATCCGGGGAGGCAACACGCATCTCCATAATCACGTGGGGGATAAATGCAGGATAGATACATCCAAGATAATTACAGCAGGAAAGAAGAGTGCTAGCCAAAGCGGAGATCTCATAGTCTGCAATATGGTAGTGCTTGGGCTTCCTTGTGAGGGAAGAGAGGGCTTCTGTGAGGCAAGGGTGGGATGGCAGCACGTTCCAGGCTGGAGCCCGCGATGAGGGGTTGTATCATATTAGAGACAAGCCTGTGACTGGGCATCAGGGGAAAGGTGGGATGCAGAGCATCTTCCCAACTCCTGTAGTCACAGATGAGGCTCAGAGAGAGAAAGGGCTAAGTCCTGCTCCAATGTCCACCCACCGTAAATGTGACAGAGTTCTTGCAGGCTGTACCAAAGGCTTTGTCACCTGAACACCAGCCTGTCCTCATCTGAATAGGCTCATTCCCAGACTGGCCAAAGGGGAATGGCTTTTTTGGCCACAGAAACTCTCCAAGACGGCCTTCTAAACCATAAAGTGGTCATGGTGCCCTGAATTCTTGAAGTAACCACTTCCAACACCAGAAGGCGCCATAGTGCAACAGAAAGACAACTGGACTCCATGTTTAAAGTCCTGCCTGGAGCTCTGGATCTGGTCCTTTTTGTTTGTGGAGGACCATAAGGAAGGGCATGACCACGTGCTTCACTGAGCCCCTGCCCTCTCTGAGCCTCAGGGGCTCTTCAACATGTTTATTTCTAGTCTTTGTCTTTCATTACCATCTTTTCCAAATGTACCCCCCCTCCTACCCAGAGAACATTGACCTACACAAAGAATAAAAAAGAGGGATAGAACTAAGTTCAATCCAACAAACCCACACACTGGCCAAGCCTGGTCACTCATTCCGAGCCCCAAGACCATTGGCTTCCACCTCTGCAAAGAAGGCAGGGAGACTGAGCCTCAGTTTCTTAACTGGTACGATGGAGACAATTACCCTTGTAAACTGCCTCTCGTCAGTAGCCTTTAGAAGGAAATCGCTTTGTAAATTATAAAGTGATGCCCCGGCGGTGCCATTTAGGATGATAACTCCCTCCATAGAAGCAGCTTTTTTTTTTTATCTTAACAGTGGTCCTAGTAATGATAAAGAGGAAAGATCATGACCTTTGTTTTACAGATATGGAAACTAAAACACCATGTGGAACAGGAATTAGTGGAAGCAGGTTCCAATGCCAGCTTCAATGCTTCCTGCTCCGGGTGACTTTGGCAAGTCATTTCCTTCTCTGTGCCTGTTTTCCTTTTTGGAAAATGAGGACACCCAACTCGATGACCTCTAGTGTTCTTGCTTAGTCAATGATCGTAAGACTTGGCCAAGGTTACAGGGCTAGTAAGTGGAAGGACTGTCCAAGAGCCAAGCCAAGCCTCCAAGTCCTGCATGCTCGTTATACCCCCTTGTCTTAGTAAGCACCTACTGCATTCGAGGTCCTGGGGAAGCTCAAAGACAGTGAAGAATTGGAAAGTGGCCTAATAGAGACTGGGCCCTAGTGCAAGCAATCTGATCCCTCCAGGACCGGGCCTCAGTCTATAATGAACAGGGGAGAATAGGAGCATCGCCTTGC
>CM053623.1:233622832-233650455 GCA_028646595.1 Phalanger gymnotis
TCCTCCCTGGAAGCTGTTGTCTGGCACTACCCAACCTTTCTCTAGATGCAGCACGTGTTCCTGTCCAGAATGCAATCCATGCTCCAGTCTATCCCTGCTTGTGCCCTATGCCCTGGGGCCCCCAGGGTTTTGGTCACACTTTGTCTATGCTCAGCAGCCCCTTCCTTTTCCCCTTGAAAGCCAAACTCAAGGTCACCCCCTCTGAGAAGCACCATTTTTCCCTCACATGGCACTGTATCTCACGACTTTTTTGTGGCTACTTTGTGTGCCATTGGGTTAGCATTGCTTGTCTGTGTCCTCTCACCCACTGGACTCCAAATTCCAGGAGGGCCAGAGTCATAGCTTTCTCTGACTTTTCCTAGTCGTCATCATCATCATCATCATCATCATCATCATCATCATCATCATTAAACCAAAGCCAACCACAGCGCACTGGCCAGTGTGAGGCAGCAGGCTCTCCGTGCATCACCTCTGGAGGATAACAGCTTTCCCTCACCTGCTGCACAGAGTGGCTGGACTGAGGCATTTGGGCCCTTCTAGATTGCACATCTCATCTTCCTACCACATCCTCCCTTTGGTTGTTAGGCTCACTGACACACAGATGAGGAAACAAAGGGGGAAAATGACTTGTGCAAGGTCACACAGACAGAAAGAAGCAGAAACAGGAAATGAGTTTGGGTTTTCTGATTAAAAATACATTGGTCTTTTAGTTTTAGGGTTTTTTTTAAACTGTCTATTATTTATTATTTTTAACATTCTTTTCCTTTTAAATTTTGAGTTTTTTAAAATTTTAAAATTTTGAATTCTTGATCCTCTCTCTCCCACCAGCACCCCCCAAGAAGGCCAAGAGGGCAAACAGTAGGATGTCAATTATACATGTGAAATTACGCAGAACGTATTTCCATATTAGCCCTATTGCAAAAAAAAAGAAAGTGAGAAAATAGTACTTCAGTTTGCACTCATTTTCCTCTCTGGAGGTGGGGAACATTTGTTCATCATGAGCCCTTTGGAACTGTCTCAATCACTGTGTTGTTCAGAGAGGGCAAGTCTTTGGCAGCTGGTCACTGTTACGACATTGCTGTTCCTGTGCACAATGATCTCTTGGATCTCCTCACTTTGGTCTTTTAGTTTTAATGAAAAAAGCCTCTGCTCTCTCTCATATATCGGGGAGGGGGTAACAAATCACTAATGTACAAGATTGCTGCTCACAATATGAGCTGAGCACGGAGGATTTGGTCCCTAAGCTCCACTATCAGACAAGATGGAATCCAGGGTCATTGGATTCCACCTATTTTAAAATGGAATTGGAAGACAACTCGGTGGTTCCCTAGTTCAGTCATATCTTTCCTAACAATAGTTAATTCTAGCAGTTCCAGAGTGTTTAAGACTTAAGTGCTTTGCAAATCCCTCCTTTGAGCCCCTGAGATGGGGGAGTGCTATTATCATCCCCATTTTCCAGATGAGGCATCTGAAGCAGACAGGGGTTAAGTGACTTGTTCAGGGCTGCTAGTTGTTATCCAAAGCTGGATTTGCACTCAGATCTTCCTGACTGCAGGGTCAGTATTCTATCATTGCACATACTACTCACAGTAGTCATCTAGCCTTTATTTGGGGACCCCCCAGTAAGACTCCCAAAGCAGCCCATTCTATTTTCAGATACCCCAGTTTTTCCTTCCATAGAACTTAAATATGCCTCTCTGCTACTTCCTAATCCCCGTCAGCACTGCTAGTTTTACCATCTGGGACCAAGCAGATCACAAGGGGCTCTCTTCCACATGAGAATCCTTTAGGTATTTGAAGGCAGTTCTCAGGTCCCTTCTAAGGCTTCTCTTCCCTGGGCTAAATGTCCTGAGGTCCTTCAAATGATCCTTGCAGGACAACCTTGAGCCCCATCAGCAGCCTGTCTGCCCTCCTCTGTACCCCATTCATCTTTTCAGTGCCCTTTCTCAAGAACAGCATCAGGACCAAATACATACTCCAGATCATGTCTGACTAGCCAGTGAGGCAGCCCACTCACCCCCCAGGCTTGGGTACTGCACCTCTCTCTTCACATTGCCTATGATCCATCACCTGAATAGAAATATGGAGACAAAGGGCTGAAGGTGATCTCAGGGCTTACGTGTTTGAAAGAGTTAAGAAGGTAAGTGATTTTTTTCTGAACTCTCGTTAACTCAGAAAGCCAAGTGGACGCATGTTTAACGTAACCTTTCTTGTACATCCAACGTTATCAGATCCACATCTACCAGATGTCCTGCCTCCCTATCAACATAGGAAACCACAACAGATACCAGGGCTGGAGAGGATCTTAAGGAACTTTAGACATGGAAGGGACCTTTAACAGAATGTTAAAGCTAGAAGGAGCCTTAGAACCTAGAACATCAGAACTAGAAGGGACAGATAGATTGTCCGCTCTGGAGGACATTTTTATCTTTGCATTTACAATGCACATGGCACTGCCTGGTATACGGCAGGCATTTAATAAATGCTCAGTCGGTTACTTATGGTTGATTAACTTTAGAGATCTAATCCAACCCCAATATGTTACAGGTAAGGCACCCAAGGGCCCAGGAAGGGAAGGGGTTTGTTCTATGTTGCATAGTGCTCTAATTGGAAAGGAAACTAGAAGGCTGAGTCTCCTGGTGCCAGGTCCAGAGCTCTAGAGTTTCTGTGTTTAGTGTGTGGTTTTGTGTACCTGCTGGTTCTCCCTAGGGAATGGTGAAGACACACCAGTACATGGGTGGCCCAGGGAAGGGAGGCAGTGCCACCCGGCAGCCTTCTCAACAAACAGACCATTTTCAGTTTCAGAGTGGCTGTCTAGTCACTCCACTGTTAGCTTGATCATAAAGGGGTCAAATCTGGCCTCAGACACTTATGAATTGTGTGACACTGGGCAATTAGCCGAACCCTGTTTGCCTCTGTTTCCTCATCTGCAAGATGAGCTGGAGAAGGAAATGGTAAACTACTCCAATATCTTTGTCAAGAAAATCCCAAAGGTGGCCCTGGAGAGTGGGACACAAGCAAAAAATGCCAGAACAACAAGATGACAACTGCTCCCATTTCCACTGGACTTCAAAATTGCCTCCAAATATTGACAGTGGGGGAGGGGGGAGGTAGTGGAAGAATTATTATTTCCATTTGACAGAGGCAAAAGGTGAGAGTCAGAATGGAAAAGTGATTTGTCTAAGGTCACACTTTTTTGCTTAATCTACTTTTAAAATAATAGTATTTTTCCCAATTATATGTAAAGAGTGTTTTCAACATTCATTTTTATATGATTTTGAGTTCCAAGTTTTTCTCCCTCCCTCTCTCGCCTCCCTGCCTTCCCTCTCTCACCTCCCCTCTTCCTAGAATGTTAGGTAATTTGATATAGGTTATACATGTGTTATCCTGTAAAACATTTCCATATTAGTCACAGTTCTGAAAGAAGAAACAGACCAAAAGGAAAAAAAAACAGGAAAAAGAACAGAGTAAGTGAAAAAAGTATGATTCGATCTGCATTCAGAGTCTACCAGTCCTTTATCAATGTGGATAGTGTTTTCATTCATGAGTCCTTTGTACTTGTCTTGGATCACTGTGTTGCTGAGAAGAGCTGAGTCATTCATAGTTGACTATCACACAGTGTTGCTGATACTGTATGCAATGTTTTCCTGGTTCTGATCATTTTGCTTTGCATCAGTTCATATGAGTCTTTCCAGGTTTTTCTGAAATCTGCTGGTTCATCACTTCTTATTGCACAATAGTATTCCATTACATTCATATACCACAGTTGTTCAGCCATTCCCCAATTGATGGGCATTCTCTCAATTTTCAATACTTTGCCACAATAACAAGGGCTGCTATAAATATTTTTGTACATGTAGGTCCTTTCCCCTTTTTTATGATCTCTTTGGGATACAGACCTAGTAGTGGTATTGCTTGATCAAAGAATATACACAATTTTATTGCCCTTTGGGCATAGTTGCAAATTGTTCTGCAGAATGGTTGGATCAGTTCATAATTCCGCCAACCATGTATTAGTGTCGCAGTTTTCCCACATCCTCTCCAACATTTATCATTATCCTTTTTTTTTTGTCACATTAGCCAATCTGATATGTGTGAGGTGGTATCTCAGAGTTGCTTTCATTTGTATTTCTCTAATCAAAAGTGATCTATAATATGCCTATAGATAGCTTTGGTTTCTTCATCTAAAAACTGCCTGTTCATCTCTTTTGACTATTTATCAATTGGGGAATGACTTGTATTCTTGTAAATTTGACTCAGTTCTCTATATATTTGAGGAATGAGGCCTTTATCAGAGATATTTGCTGTAAAGATTGTTTTCCAGCTTTCTGCTTTCCTTCTAATCTTGGTTGCATTGGTTTTGTTTATACAAAAGCTTTTTAATTTAATAAAATCGAAATTATCTATTTTACATTTTGTAATGCTCTCTATCTCCTGCTTGGTGATAACCTGTAACTCATTTAATTCTCCTTTAAAAATTTGGATGCTATACCACTTGGTGCATATATGTTTAGTAGCGGTATTACTTGATTGTCTGTGGTAACTTTTAGCAAGATGTAGTTTCCTTCTTTATCTCTTTTAATTATTTTTGCTTTTGCTTTGTCTGAGATCAGGACTGCTACCCTGCTTTTTTTTTTAACTTCAGCTGAAGTATAATAGATTCTGCTCCAGCCCCTTACCTTTATTCTGTGTGTCTCTCTCTGCTTCAAGTGTGTTTCTTGTCAATAACATATTGTAGGATTCTGGTTTTTGGTCCACTCTGCTATCTGCTCCTATTTTATGGGAGAGTTCATCTCATTCACATTCACAGTTGTGATTACTAACTATGTATTTCTCCCCATCCTATTTTTTCTCCTTTTTGTCCTCTCTCCTTTCACCCTTTCCCTCCTCAACAGTATTTTGCTTCTGTCTACTGCATCCCCCCATCTGCCCTCTCTTCTCTCAATCCTCCCCACCCTACACCACCTTTACTTAATCTCCTCCCCTCCTACTTTCCTCTCAGATAAGACAGTTTTCTATATTCAACTGATTGTGTATATTATTCCCTCTTTGAGCCAATACTAGTGAGAATAAGGTTCAAGTAATGTTCGTCACCCACCCTCCCACCTTTCCCTCCTCTGTAATAGGTTTTTTTGTGCCTCTTCACGTGAAATAATTTACCCCATTCTACCTCTCCCTTCCTCCTGCACCCAGTGTACTCCTCTTTCTTATCTCTAAATTATTTTTATGTCATTTTCTCAAATTCACCTTATACCTTCTCCCTTTTTCTATGTATATTCCTTCTAGCTGTGATATTAGTGGTACAATTTTTTAAGAATTACAAGTATCATCTTCCCATGTAGGAATATAAACAGTTCAGCTTTATCGAATCCATTATACTTTCTTTTCCTTTTTCCCCTTTTTAGGCTTCTCTTGGATCTTGATATTGTAGATCTTTTTATTTATTTATTTATTTCTGGTCTTCTCCTTATGAAAGCCTGAAGTCCTTCTATTTCATTGAATGATCATTGCCTCACCCCCACTCGAAGTATTGTGCTTAATTTCCCCAGGTAAGTGATTCTCAGTTGTAGTCCTAGTTTTTTTGCCTTCTGGAATATCATGTTCCATAGCCTCCAATCCTTTAATGTTGCAGCTGCTAAGTCCTGTGTAATCCTGGTTGTGGCTCCCAGATATTTGAGTTGTTTCTTTCTGGCCACTTGCAATATTTTTTTTTCCTTGACCTGATAGTTCGGTAATTTGGCTATAATGTTCCTCGTAGTTTTTATTTTGAGATCTCTTTCCTGAGGTGATTGGTGAATTCTTTCGATGCCCTATTTTGCCCTCTGGTTCCAGGATATCAAGGCAGTTTTCCTTGATAATTTCTTGAAAAATTCCGTCCAGATCCTTCTTTTGATTATAGCTTTCAGGCAATCCAATGATTCTGATGTTGTCTCTCCTGGATCTATTTACCAGGTCAATTGTTTTTTCCAGTGAGATATTTTACATTTTCTTCTATTTTTTCATTCTTTTGAATTTGTTTTATTGATTCTTGATGTCTCTTAGAGTCGTTACCTTCCACTTGTCTGATTCTGACTTTTAAGGAGTTGTTTTCCTGAGTTAGCTTTTGTACTTCCTTTTCCATTTGGCCAGTTTAAGCAGTTGTTTTCTTTTACCAAGCTGTTGACTCTTTTTTCATAATTCTCTTGCATCATTCTCATTTCTTTTCCCAATTTTTCCTCTACCTTTCTTATATGATTTTTAAGCTCCTTTTTGGTTTCTTCCATGAGTTCTTTCTGGGCTTGAGACAATTTCCCATTTTTCTTTGGGGTTTTGCTCATGGTTATTTTGACACTGATGACTTGGAAAAAAGAGTAAGATTGTCTTATTTCTAATGGAAAACAGCATGGTGTAATGAAAAGTCTTGGGGAAATATTAAAAAAAATAAATAATAAAAAAGTCTTGGAGTCAGAAGATTTTCATTCTGACTAGCTGTGGGAGAGGAGCCCAGTTCCCTTATCTGTTGTTAGGGAACTGCTTTGTAAACTTTAATATGCAATTGAATTGGGAGCTATTAGTGTAAGTATGAGCTATGAATTCAGACTGTCACTGAAGAGGTGGAACTCTGGAAGAAGCATTTCAGCATCAGTTCACCTTTGTGTCAGGCCCTGTGCTTATAACTGTTGGAGAACCAAAAAGAAGTAAGACAGACCTCTGCCCTCAAGGAGCTTCCCATCTAGTCGTGAGAAAGTTAAATGACCCAGTTTATTCTTACATATTTGGTATATGCTCATGTTTCCTTCTAGAGAATGTAAGCTCCTCGAGGGCAGGGACTGCTTCACTTTGGTTGTTGTCAATGAATCAGTCAACAAACATTTACTAAGGGCTTCCTCTGTGCCGGCACTGAGCTAAGTGCCAAGGACACAAAGACAGACAAAAACACAGGTCCTGCTCTCACGGAGCTCACAATCTAATGGGGGAGATGATACGTAAAGAGCTATGTACACACAAGATGCATACATGCAGTATACATTATATATACACTTGCTGTACTCTGTGTCTGCAGATGAAATGGAAGGCAGTGTCAGAGGGAAGGCCATTATGGGGGAAGAGGAAGAACGAAAGAGGGAAAGGGACCAGGAAAGGTCCCATCATCTAGGATAGTATCTTAGACATAGTATTCTTAATTGTTTATTGGTTGATTGGAGGAGACCTTGGGACTCAGATCATAGAACCCAGAATGAGTGAGCTGGGAGGAGCCTTAGAGACCATCAGGCCCAACCTCTTATGGTACAGAGACAAAGAATGAGGCCCAGAGAAGGACAGGAATTTGTTCTAGATCATACAGTTAGAGGTAGAGCCAGTCTAGAACCCAGGACTTAATATGATCATATAAGGCCAAAGATTCTTCTTTTGATTAGAATGACTTCTTTTCAGAACTGGGTCAGCATGGCAGGAAGAGACAAGTTGAAAGAAGAGTTTTCTTTTATCTACCAGTTACCGGTTCTTCATTTCAGGGAATTCCTAAGTGGCTTTCTAGATCATGACTTCAATTTGTAAACCTTCAAGTGTCATAATAATGTCCTCATAGTAGTGTCTTCCTTACCTGTCCACCCACACTGGCTGGATTGGCATTTGTCTGCTTCTCACCTTCCCAGGTAGAAAATGCAAGGTCTCCTGAGATGAGATCACACGATCTGAGAGCTAGAAGGAAGTTCAGAGGTCCTATGTGTACCTGACCAGGAATGCCCACCCTTCCATCCCCTCAGATGATGGGGACCACCAGTTCTCCATCTCTTTATCATTATGGTCTCCCTCCTCTGGATGCTCTGTAGCTTGTTAATGTCCTTCCTAAAATGAGGTGTCCAGAAGAGTGCACCTTCCTTAGAACACATGAAGACTGCCTTCTCCCTCCTTCAGGGCACTGTGCCTCTCCAACTACTTTCTTTCTAGGACATAACTTCTCATGCATTCACCACTTTCCATTAAGAGAAAAAGGCCCCAGCATGTTATAGCTTGGTCCTCATCCACTTTAAGATGGGCTCCAGCATCACCTTCCATTTTGGCATGGGGACCATCCAGGAAGTCTCATACAGGCATTACTGGCAATGAGGATCCTGCAGAAAGGTCACCCCTGAGAACTGCTTAGGGCAACAGGGGCCTAATGTACCTGATGGAATTATATAGAAAACAAATATTAGCAATCCTTCCACTGCCCCACGCATCCTCAAGGCACATAGTGATGAGAACAAGGGCCCCAATACCTTTAAGAGAGACAAGGCACTTTCCTATTTTGCAGAGGTAGAAATTGAGGTTGTAATGAAATGTTAAAGCTGAGGTTTGAATGCAGGTGTTCTGATTTCCAATCCAGCATGGTTTTTCTTGGGCCACAATATAAAGTTTTAGGTGACCTCTAAGGAAGGAAAGATCCTTCCTGACTGGAGGCTCAGTGGAGCTTCATGGAGGAGGTGGCCTCTGAGCTGGGCCCGGAAGAAGAGGCAGGAGTTTACCAGAGGAGGAAGAGAGGTAAAGGAAGCTAGAGAGGGCGCCCAGTCACATGCAGGTTGGGGCTCCCAGCAGTTCCCTGCACTTAGCCTGTCTAATTCAGCCTCCCTGGAGCTTGTCCTCCATTCCTGGAGCTCACTCCTTCATCTCTACCAGGCAGCATCCTCTTCCTCCTCTCCTCCTGCTTCCCAGTTCTCTTTGCTCTGTCTTGAGTGACTTTGCATTTGTTTTGTATTTCCTTGTGTGTATTTGTTACATATTCCAGAAAAATGTTCACTCTTTGAAGGTATCCGTGGCCCCAAGCCCAGTATCTGCCACATTGGAGGGGCATGAGAAGTGCCTGTTGAATTGAAGCCCCAGCTCAGGCACCGTCACAGCCTCCTTGAAGCCTTCTCAGATCTCTCCTCAGATTTTCTGAGTGTACTTGGAGTGGATTTATCCAGTAGTCCCCGCATCTTATCTTTACTTGGACTGGAAGCTCCATGAGGGCCAGGGCTGGCTTGTTACTCATCTTAGTGCCTCAGTGCCTAGAACTGGGCCTTGCACAGCAATCACTTAACAAGTGCTCTTGGAATGGATTCATTGCATTCCAGGAACCTGGCCACATTTGGTCTTGAAAAAGGAAGCACTGAGTCTAGGGAAGGTGGGGAGCACAAGTCTTGCATTCCCCTCTCCCTGGAAGCCAAGTCAAAGCATATTTGAGATTCCCCCACCCCAGATGTTCCAAGAGAGTGAGCTCAGCTCACAGAGGATATCCCACCAGGCCCAGGTTCATGGATTTTAGCCAGGTGGGAGTCTCTAGCCCACTAAGAAGATTAGACATTCAATAAGAAATTTCAGCAATCAATCAATATTTATTAAGCACTTACTGTATGCCAGGCTGGAGGTACAGTCAAAACATAACTTCTTTATAAAGCGAGTGTCTGTCAGTCACCCAGCAAACACTCACTGAGCATTCATGGGGCAAGAAAAAACAAGACAAAGCATTGAAATAATCATGATGTCTTCTATCTCAAGAGCGCTTTGCAACTTCCAAAGAAGTGTGTTTGAGTGTTATTATCTCCTCGTCAGAGCCTGAAGTACACAGGACGGGGGTGAGGAGTGAACAGACCAAGAGAGACCAGGTAGGTGGTCAAACAGCATTTATTAAGCGCCTGCTATTTGCCAGGCACTACTAAGTGCTTGGGACACAAAGAAAGGCCAAAACCAGTGCCTGCTCTCAAGTAGCTTCACGAGAGAGATATTATGCAGACAATCACATATGAGCCCCATATATACAGAATCACCTGGAGACACCGAGCTTAAGGAGGACTGGGGAAGGCCTCTTACAGAAGATGAGGCTTTAGCCGAGATCCGAAGGAAGCCAAGGAGGGAGTTCAGGAGATGGAGATGAGGAGAGAAAGAATCCCAGACATGAGTGAAGGCCAGAGAAAATGCAGAGTCTGGAGATGGAGGAGCCAGAGCATTGTGTTTGAGGAATGGCACAGGGGCAGGTGTCATGGAGGGGAGTGAGGAGAGGTTGGGGCATGGGGGGCTGTTATGAAGGGCTTTGAATGCCAAGCTGATGACTTTGTATTTGATCCTGGAGGCAACAGGGAGCCCATGGAGTGTAGGAAGGTGACACGATCACACCTACACCTTAGGGAGAGGGTGGCCGAATGGGGGATAGATTGGAGGGCAAAGAGACCCCCAGTAGCTATGGGCAGTGAGGTGATGAGGGACCTCGTGCAGGGTGGGCAACAGTCTGGGCAGTAAGGTGATGAGGGACCGCATGCAGGGTAAGCAGCAGGGTCTGAGAAGAGACTGTTCAATTTCATCTGGTCACAAAGTGAGGCAGCTGAGGCTGGGTAAGGGCCAGGTCCTGCTCATGACCTCATGATGACCTAATTGGGAACTACAATCCAGATAAGGGCACCACTGTAGGGCAAAGAGATGTAAAGGCCATGGGTCTGGCTCTGAGCTCTCCTCCTTCCTCCCTGGGTGGTCTTAGGCAAGTCAGTCCCATCTCTGGGGCTAAATCTCTCTGATCTATCATGAAGGTGATAGGGTCCCTTGCTGGTCCAGCAGTATGGTCAATGCCCCCTCCCAACTCTGACATTCTGTGCCTTGGCTTCTTCTGGTCTCCCTCTCAACATCCTCAGTCCTGTGTTCTAAGATCCCCTCAGTCCTAAAGGCCCTCTTAGCTCTCACAGCCTGTGATACCATGAGAAGCAGAAGAGTGAGCCATCTCTTCCTCACAGAGGAGGAAGCTGCCTGCTTGGCTTAGGCTGGGCAAAGCAGCCTCCCTTGGAGCCATCCCCCATCTGTGGAACAAGCCCCTAGAAAAGTCCAAATAATAACAACTGGGGGCTATTCCTGGCATGGGCTGGAAGGCCGCAGGGTGACCAATTCCATTAATTTGCTTCTGTGGTGACAGCGACACCAGTCTCAGTCGGTAAAAGCTATGGGAGCTGACCAGCAATTATGATTCCCAAAGTTGGGTTGACAATTACATGTTTTGTTTGGTTTTGTTTTTTCCCGATGAGACCAGGCTTCTTCCCAGTGGTTGGGAAGATGAAATAGTATTGGATTTGCAAGATATTTACCCATTATTTATGCCATTCCTTCCTGGCCTGCCATACAGTATGGCTCCTGTGGTCATCAGTTACCATGTGTGCAGGGCCTGCATCCCTGGGGGGGGGGTCTCAATCGTCATCACCCATTTTGCCTCTGACTCCTCCCTCTGGGCTGAGACTGGACAGCTGACTGGGTGCTGCCCTGCTGGGAGAAACTCAGTGGAGGGGGGATGGCTTAGGTCAGCAGAGCAGCAAAATCCTTCCTACTGAGAGAGCTTTCACCGACAGCAAAAAGTATTTACTCATTGTAGAGAGCACTTTACAATAATACTTTGCTTCCTGTAGTTCTTTAAGATGTCCAAAACACTTTCTACACCACAACCCTTCTGGGCAGAAGATTTTATCCTTGTTTCACAAAGGAGGAGACAGGCTTCCCACTAGTCACAGCTCATGAGTGTTGGTCTGGGAGGCAAACACAGACTCCAGGGTTGGGTGCTCTTCTGCCCTAACCCCTGCCTCTGCCATTAAGGTCCTAGCCACCCCTTTCAGAACCTCTATTTCTCCATCTGTAAGATGGGAATAGTAATAGCCCCTAGCTCTCAAAGTTACCATCATGAAATCAATAATCTCTGTAGAGTACTCTGCAAACCTCAACATTTCAAATAAATATAAGCCGCCATCATCATCATCATCACCATCACCATTATCACCATCATCGTCATCATCATTGTCATCATCATCATCACTATCAACACAATTATTATCATCATCACCATCCTCATCATCATCATCACCATCACCAACATCATCACCATCATCATCATCGTCATCATCGTCATCGTCACCATCATCACCATCATCATCATCGTCATCATCATCACCATCACCAACATCATCACCATCATCATCATCACCACCATCATCATCATCGTCATCGTCACCATCATCACCATCATCATCGTCATCATCATCACCATCACCAACATCATCACCATCATCATCATCACCACCACCAACATCATCATCACCATCATCATCATCATCACCATCATCACCATCATCATCATCACCATCATCACCATCACCAACATCATCATCATCATCACCATCATTGTCGTCATCATCATCACCATCATTGTCGTCGTCATCACCATCATCATCATCACCATCACCATCACCATTATCACCATCATCGTCATCATCATTGTCATCATCATCATCACTATCAACACAATTATTATCATCATCACCATCCTCATCATCATCATCACCATCACCAACATCATCACCATCATCATCATCATCGTCATCATCGTCATCGTCACCATCATCACCATCATCATCGTCATCATCATCACCATCACCAACATCATCACCATCATCATCATCATCATCACCACCATCATCACCATCATCATCATCATCACCATCACCAACATCATCATCACCATCATCATCATCATCATCACCATCATCGTCGTCATCATCATCACCGTCATCGTCATCATCACCAACATCATCATCACCATCATCGTCATCGTCATCGTCATCATCACCATCATCATCATCATCATCACCGTCATCATCACCATCACCATCATCACCATCATTGTCGTCATCATCATCATCATTTCAGCATTCATGATAACAAAGCCCCTTAGAGTCAGTCATAGAATCATGGACTTTCTGATCGGGAAGAGCTGTTAGTGACCTTCTGGCCCAAGGGTCAGCCAATACAGTGCAAAGACCAAGTGAGGCCAAGCCACAGGCTCCCAATGGCTGGCCAGCAAAGACTGTTTTTCACATTTTTAAATAAAGCTGTATTTAAAAATATAGAAAACATCCTTGACTCAGGCCATAGGAAGTACGTGGCTGGCCAGACTTGGCCCTCGGGCACAGTTTGCCCACCCTGTTCTACTTCATTTCCCTCTTTTTTATGGAAGAACTGTAGGCTCAGAGGAAGTGCTTTGGACAATTGCCCCAGAGAAGTTAGAGGGTGAGGCCAGGCTCATAGGATCTAACCTTAGAGGCTGTCTAGTCAAGCATGTTGATTCTGTGAAGGGGGAAACTGAGGCCTGAATCCATTAGAGGTAGGATGGCAGACTCAAGTCTAACTCTGCTGTAGCAAGGTCATCCTGATTCCTCTTCCATCTGATCTTCCTATTGCCTTTGTGAGGGCCACAGACCAAGAATGATCCCCATTGGATAGATTCAAGCAGGCAAAGAGATTTTCCAGGTCAGGCGGCAGATCTGGGCTCACACTCGGGTTCCCTGACTGAGAGTCGGGGATCATAGGATTCATTCATTCATTAATTAGTTAATTAACTCGACAAACACTTATTGAGCCTGGGCACTGGGCAGACAAACGGAAAAAATAAAGCAGTCTCTGCCCTCCAGAAACTTACATTCTTTCAGAAATATCAACATGTCCCAATATTAGTAAATAGGAAACACAGACTGAGTTCAAAACAATGTGATTTGTTGGAGCAGAACACTGGCAGCTGGGGGAAGGGGTCAGTAAAAGCCTCTCATCTCAAAGGTTCCTCCCAGACCTTAGCTTTCCAGGATGCGACTGGTCAAACCGGATAAAAGTCGTGATTTTGGTCCTTAAACCATCTAGTTTGTCTCACGAAAAGAAAAAAAAAAAGTAACCCTGATCCTGGATGGCAGCCCTAATTTCTTTCAGACACTCTACATGGGTGGGTGAGGGTGGGGGTGGCTTAGGGCTGATCCAGCCCTTCTACTGGAGAAACTGTCAGATCTACTGTCAGATCATAACTTTGGCTGGAAGAGACCTTGGAGACCACTGAGTCAAACTTCCTCACTTCACAGAATAGGGATTATCTCCTTTATTTTCTCCTCAGGGCCTGGCACACAGTAGGAGCTTGATTGCTTGTAAATTGATTCATATCCTATTGAAATGCAAATTTGCAAAGCTCTTTTAGTGGCCCCAAGCCTCCAAGGCTCATCTTTTCAAATATCAACATTGCGCCAGTGTTGGTGTATGACTATGAGGCCAGTACTGTAACAGTCTTCAGAGAATTAAAAATCTTCATTACTCAGTGGCCAATGGATGGGTGCCTGGTGGGCATGAGCAGACTGTAACATATAGCTAATGAGGAGATGTGAAGAGAGACACAAGTACAAGCTCTTATTAATGAAATGTAAGATGGAAAGAGGAGATTGCCTTGTCATGTGGTGAGGACAAGGGAAAAGAGACAGCCTGAGGGCTCCATGGTGCTCTCACAGAAGGCCCCCAGCATTGACTACTGGGACCCTGCAGTAAAATACTGGGAGAGAATGGACACACAGATGAGTGCAATATGACAAGCATAAAGAGGCTGCAATCTGCATCATTGGAGAAACTCCCAAATCCAGGACCAGCTTCCTAACAGAAATCCCCCAAAGTGGCCCATCTGCCCCCAGGAGGCAGAGGGCCTCCTTAGAGGCTTTCTCAAAGGCTCTTTGAGGATTTGTTGGGTATGTATACTATAGTGGGAACTCCTCTCAGGTGGAATGTATGATCATTGAAGTTGGTTTTACCTCCAGCACTTACATATGATTTAGTCATTATGACTTAAGTCCAGAATTCTTTTCTCTTACCATGTCATATTTTAATTTCAGTATTTTACTCCACCTAGGAGTTTTGTTTTCTTTAATCCTTGCTCTGATTATTGTAGAATGATAGGATAAGTGTAGAAAGTAATCAGTTTATGATCTTTTTCCTTAATGTGTTTTAAAATGTTTTTAATAGAAGAAATGGAGGTGAGTAGATTATATCTGACATCCTGACTTCTCAGCGACATCTGATGAAATCCTCCCCACTGGGCTCCCTTCACAGGCAATCTTGGTGGTAGCTACTTAAGGGGTAAGCCCAGAACCCAGGGAGCTTAAACCCATACTCTTTACCCTACCACAGTTTAAAAGAAAGAAAGAAAAATGCCACAGAAGGATAGCCCCCTAACTGGGAGAAACAGAAATTAGAGGTTTTTTTAGGGAGGAGGATCTAATTTTGACATTATTTTCAGTATTCAGCTCTTTAGAATATTAGCATTTCATCAGTTCAGTTTGATTATCCATGGATTCAGAGTTGGAAGGAATTTCAAATACAATTGGGCAGCTAGGTGGTTCAGTGCACAGAGGGCAGGGCCTGGAGTCAGGAAGACTCCTCTCCATGAGTTCAAATCTGGTCTCAGACACTTGCTAGCTGTGTGGCCCTGGACAAGTCATTGAACCCCTTTTGCCTCAGTTTCCTCATCTGTAAAATGAGCTGGAGAAGTAAATAGCAAACCACTCCATTATCTTTGCCCAGAAAACCCCAAATGGGACTACACAAAAAACCCCTAACAATTTCCTTACTGTATGGGGGAGGAGAAGTTGTGACTTCCCCACATCACACAGGTAGTCACTTACAAAACAAGGATTCATCCCTATATTCTCTTTCCACGACACCTCTCTGATGTAGTTCCAGTCTCTGGACCCCTAACTGAATGGTCTCCTGAGTGCCTGGCCGTGACTGCCCTGGGTTTTGTGGGATCTCCAAGAGCAGTTTCTGTATTAAAGAGAATAGAGTACCTTGCAAACCTAGGGTCCTATGTTCATAAAAGGTCACATTAATAAGGCTCTTTAGAGGTTTCTAATCCTTTGACCCACATTAGCTCAAGTGAGCCTTACCATGTTACCACCTTGTGAGGTATAGTTGCCCTCAGCTGATGGATGAGGGAACCGAAGCACCCAGATGCCACAGAGCTCAGAGCACAAAGATAACTCAGAAAACACCCAGTTCACACCTCGTTTTACAGGTGAGGTAATTAAGGCCCAGAGTGGGTCCATCCCCTGCCTGAGCTCACTCCAAAAGGTGTCAGAGCCCCAGCCAGGCCCAGCCTTCCTGCCACTGCATCGAGCCTCTCTGCAAAGCCAAGACATGCTCCTCGAGAAAGAAAAGACCAAAAAGACCAGTGAGGCTGTCGCTGGGGGAAAGGGAGCAGACTTCTGCCCTACGAACAAGTCTGCCACAAACAACTTAGGGAGCAGCCGCCAAAGTTTGTCTGTGTCCCTGTTGGCTGCTTCCTGTCCAGTGGACGAGATTGTTGAAGGGGCATGATCCCCAATCATCACAGTTGTTTATGGGGTGGAATAATAATAAAAAATAATCGACCCCATTTTATGGACCATGTGTGGGAGTCTATTCAGCAAGGAAGGGGCCTGCTGCAGTGGGACGTGTTCTGCTTTATGAGCACATAAATCTTTTTCATTAAAAACCAAAAGCTATTTATCCTGTGGACTACCTGTGCTGGCTTTGAGCCTGAGGGGCCAGCCAAAAAACCTGCCAAGACCACAGGCAAAAGCCGGGCCTCCAGAGAGCCAACCTTACCACAAGGAGGTCCTTTCAAAAGCAGGTCTTTGAAGCCAGCTCAGGGATCTCAGGAGACCTAATCCCTGTCGGGGATCTCCTCACGGATACTCTTCCCCTCTCTAGGCTTCCATGAT
Organism: Phalanger gymnotis; assembly: GCA_028646595.1. Lineage (NCBI taxonomy): Eukaryota > Metazoa > Chordata > Mammalia > Diprotodontia > Phalangeridae > Phalanger > Phalanger gymnotis. Next base: position 233,639,359 of record CM053623.1, read on the forward strand.
GCTGCTTCCTTCTGATTGCCCTCATACTGATCCATCACTCTTTCTCAGTTCCCTTGGCTGGCTCCTCATCTAGGTCCCACCCACTAACCTCAGGATAGCCCCCGAGACTCTGCCTGGGCCCTCGTCTTTCTTCACTCTAGACTCTCTCACATGGTGAGCTCATCAGCTCCCAGGGGTTGTTTTATCAGTTCTATGCAGATGATTCCCAGACCTACATATCCAGCCCTGTTTTCTTTTCTGAGTTCCAGACTTGGATTGCCAACTGCCTTTTGGACATCTTGAGCTGGATGTCCCACGGGCATGTTAAACTCAGCATGTCTAAAGCAGTACACATCGGCTCTTCCCCTCCCACCCCAAACTCTCCCCTTTTCACATTTCTTTGTTGTGGTCAAGGACTCCATAATGCTTTGGGTCACCTAGGCCCACAACTGGGAGCCATCCTCAGCTCCTGATTCTCATTCCCCCTTCATATTCTGTTCATTTCCAAATTGTGTGTGTTCTCTGTGGCTTGTAAATGTTCTTCTGTCCCTCCTCACACAGCCATGGCTCCAGTTCTGGCCCTTATCAGCTCTCACCTGCCCTGCATTGCAATGGTCTCCTCACTGGTCACCCAGCCTTAATGGGGTCTCTTCACACTTGAGCCCCAGGAGACACTTCTAACACGTAGGTCTGCCCTTGGCACCTGATGGCTCCTTATTACCTCTAGAATCAATCAAATATGAAGTCCTCTCTTTGGCTTTTAAAGCTCTTCAGAACCCAACACCTTACTTGTCTTCTGATGGTGCCTTTGCTCTGATTGCTTACTGAAGACATCCCTCAAGTCCTACCTTCTGCAGGAGACTAGTGCCTTTCCCTCAAAGACTACCTTCCATCTACTCTGGATCAATCCAGTAGGCCCGTCCCATTCAAGTTTGTCTCCCCATTAGAATGGAAGCTCGCTGAGGGAAGGGATTCTGCCTTTCTTTGACTTCTTGTCACTTAGCACAGTGCCTGACACATAGTACATACTTAAAGGATGCTTCTTGACAACCAACAACCAAACAGAGGATCAAAAATCCTCCTTCAGAGTCAGACGCACATAGAAACCTAGAATGTCTGGGCTGGAAGAGGCCTGAGAGCATTTCACGTTAGAGCTAGGAGAGACTGGAACATGGAATGTGAGTGTTGGGAGAGACCTCGCATTAGGTGTTTCGAACACCAAATGTCAGAGCCAGAAGGGGCTGTAGAATGCTTGGGGGGTAGGGTGGCATCCTTTCAGAACATCCACTCCAAATCCTCCCTTTACAAAGGAGGAAATGGGGGCCCAGGGACTTGCCCAAGGTCACACAGCCCTCTTGTCCTTGGCAAGCAGAGACATGTTGTGGGTCCAGAAGCACGGGTTTGGCCAATGCTCAATCTGGATCCTGCTCTGAGAGAACCTTGTTCTCTTAACGTGATACAATGGGAGACATTGACAGGGGGGTACATTTATAGAATTCTAAGCAAATATTTGTGCTCACTGGGGCTAAGGAGTTGGCCATCCAGGAAACTGTAGCTCTCTCTGTGTCCCCAGGCTCATTTCCATGCAGGCAGTCAGTGTGGAAGCTTCCCAACACTTTGGCCTGTGGGTTTTTCAACCCTGCCCCAATGGGACTCTCTCCCGAGAGGCAAGGGAGAATGCCCTCTTTGTGTCTCCCTTGCCACTGTGGGCACTTTCCAGTCGGCCCCTCCGATTGGTTGGATCCTGTGCCCTGTGGTTTTAGCATGCAGCCACTGGTTGTCTGGGCTCTGATCCCACCGTGCCCAAGTCACTCCAGGAAGTTGGCCCATTGTAGCTGACTCAGGCCAAGGCACTGAGGGGCTGTTATCCTCTTGGCTGCTTCAGCTTGTTTGAGGATTTGATGTTTGGGTCACGGACTCCCCAACTAAGAGACTAAGAAGTACTGTAGAATGAGTGCTAGGTTTGGAATCAGAAGACTGGGCTTCAAATCTTGCCTCTCCTAGTTACAGACAGCTCTATTTGTGGCCTCGGTCAAGCAGAGGGGCTGTCTTAGATCATTTCTGCCCTTCTGCTCTGTTCTGCAACTCTGTCCTAAGGAACATCCCGGCTCTGACTTTCTCTAACTTTATAGTCAGATATCTCTGAATGAGAACATTTACTGCCACAAAGTAGCACTCACAGCCTTTTCTCTAAATCCCCCTCAGCTGCTACCCACGTTTCTGTCCTTCAGATTTCTTCCTAGCACCCAATTCTATTCCTGTCACATCTCTACTCCAAAACCTTTGGTGGCTCCAGATTGCCTGTTGATTAAAGAATAAGGTCCTAATCTTGACATTCATCTCTCCAGTCTCACTCTAACCCAACTTTCCAGGCTTATCTCATAATTCTCCCTTTTACATACTCCATATTTCAGTCGAAGCATCCCGTCTTGTCCGGCCCAGTCGTGCCTTGACAGCTTTGCTCATACTATTCCTTAGACCTGGAATGATCTCCCTATCTTTATCTAGGTCTCCAAGTCCCTTCCTTCCCTCATGGCACAGATCTTCCATCCGATGTCCTCTGGCTCCTTGAGTCTCTCCTGCAAAGATAGAAAGAATCTCTCCATTCTTAGATTTCTCTCTGATTTTTGCCTGCCCTTTTGCTTTGCCTGTATCTCATTCTTCTTTGAACCATAGTCACTTGGGTACATTTAATTCTCCCCATGTTAGACGCCACCTTGCCCCTGTCACCATCACTACAGAAATAGAAAGAGACAGATACTTGGTTGGCTGACAGCATCTGTCCTTTGGACCACACTTGAAGTCTTCCTGGCACACTCAAACCTGCTGGAAATACTATAAAGGATTTCCTCTAGGAAGTATATGGTTGCACAAGAAATTGTGGCCAGTCGCATTAGGGTCTGAATGCTGCTCTGGTCTACATCAGAAGACCTCAGGGAAGACCTCCAGCACATTGGCTCGATCCCCTGTGGAGAACTAATAAAAGGACCCAGGAGGAGAAGGCAAGAATGGCTGGAGTGCCCACATCAATGAGAAAGAGTCTCCATCTTTTGTGAGGATCCTATAAATAAAGGGCTTTGTAAATGCTATGTGCTTGCAAGGCCTTTACATCATTAAGAATAATAGTAATAACCAAGTCCTATGAAGCAGATGCCACAGACTTAGAGGCAAAGAGATTAGTCCTCTTTGTAAGTGGTCTCAAGGGTCCTCCCTCAACATCCCTTCTGTGAGTGCAAATCCTAGAATCACGGACTCTGTGATTCCATATGAGGGAGGGAGGGAGCAAGTGAGGGAGTGTGTATGCTGCTGCTTTGGGAATCAGTTGACTGGAGTCAAGTCTGGACCCTGATATTTCTTCTCTCTCTGTGTCTCTCTGTCTCTCTGTATCTGTGTCTCTCTGTGTCTGTGTCTCTCTGTCTCTGTCTCTCTCCCTCCCCCCCCGTCCCAATCCATCCATGATCTCTTTAAGTTTTACTTTATACATCTCTGAAATGGAGAGAACTTAGCACCACTTCCCTCTCGGGGCTATTTTGAGGAAAGTACTTTGTAATCCTTAATGCACTAGGAAAATCAGAGCAATAAAGTGTTTTTAAAAAAAATGAGTGGTTCAGACTAGAGGTACTCTAGGAGATCAGACAATGGAGAATTTATCAAGAGCTGTGTTGTCTAGGATGAGATATGGGACATCCTTCTCTGTCCTGCCACCCTTTCCTAGGACAGCAATAGGTATGGCTGCTCTGCCAGCAGGCCTCATTTTATTTTGTGGAAGATGAGACCAAAATTGATGTCAGTCCTTTTTGGTTTGCATGCTGGGTGCCTAGCCCAGTGCCTGACACATAATAAGTGATTAACAAATACTATTAGATGAATGAGCGAACTAGGAACAATTGGGGAATGAGTTAAAGGAAAGCAGATTTCAGCTCTACACCAAGGACAGCCTCCTCTCCATCAAGCAGTCATCCAATGGCACAAGCCCCAAACGGGCAGGGAGCTCCTCATCACGGATATCCCAAGCAAAGGCCATGATCATTCGTGGGACATGCTGAAGGGAAGACAAATTCTTGGGGCTGCAGGCTGGATGGCTAGACAGGAGAGTGGGGATGTATCCCTCCAGCTCTGGGAGGCAACCCTGACCAATCTCAGGCATGGTACTTACTGAAAGGACTAGGCCCTGAGGACTTTAAAATTCCATCACATGAAAAAGCCTCAGCATAATATGAGACAGTACGGGCTTCATTCTGGGTGATACAGATTAGGAAGGGCAGGACAAGCCAGGAAGAGTCCAGAGGAGGGCCATGGGGAGGAAGGACTTTTGTACATGTCCTCTGAACAACAGGAAAGGTAACTGAGGGTTTTGACCAGAAAGTAGAATCTTCTAAGAGAAAAATGTAGGCTTGTCAGGAAAACTCTCCTAACATTTAAAGTTGTTCAGAAGGGAAATGTGATGCCTCCAGAACTAGTGAAGGCACTGCCCCACTCTGTGTAGTAGGGACTCCTGGGTGTGGGATGGATCACATGACCTTGGAGGGCCCTTGTAATGTGAATATTTTGTGATTCTGCAGTGAACTCAGGGGACTTCTCGGGCTACCCTACCTTCCCTTCCCTTCAGAGATGTCTCCTAGACTGCTCCCAGGGCGCCCAGCCCCCAAGGATTGTCCTAGAGAGCAGGGTCTATGGTGGGGCAGCAGACAGACTAGAGGAAAGAGTGTTCAATTTGGCATCACCACTTATCAGCCAAGAGATCTTGGCTCAGTCAGTCACCAAGCATTTATTAAGGGCCTACTATGTGCCAGGCACTTGCTGAGTTTTAGGGATACAAAGAAACGAGAAAGTCCCTGTTGTCAAGAAGCTCACAGTCTAATGGGAGAGGCCCAGTGGTAAAGACCAAGGTCTAGAGAGCGTACGTTGGCAATGGTCTGGGGGAGCCACAAGGAGGGCCAAGAAAGGCTTCCTGTGGAGGGGGGATGTAAGCTGGGCCCCAAAGGAAGCCAGAGAGGACAGGAGGCAGAGACAAAGAAAGAGAGCGTTCCAGGCCTGGAGGAGAGCCTGATGAAAAGCCTCATGTTGGGTGATAAGAGTCTCTAGCTTGGGAGGCAGCTAGGTGTCCTCAGGCATCGAGTGCTACGCTGGGAGACAGGAACACCTGAGTTTGTATCCTGCCTCAGACACTGACTAGCTGTGTGACCCTGGGCAAGTCACTGAACATCTCTGTGAAGGGATAATAACAGTACCTGCCTCACAGAGTTGTGACACTTAAGATGGGTGAAGCGCTTTGCCAACCTGAAAGGGGAATAAAAACATGCGCCATCATTGTCCCAAGTCACCTTATCTTTCTGCAGCTCCGATTCCTTAGCTCTAAAATGGGGGTAACAATACCATTGCTAATTATGCCGACAGCACCCAGTGGGGAGACTCCAAAAAATCCACATCGGAAAAAGTTCTCTAAACCTGCACAGCACCTCCCCAAGCCAGGACCCCACCCACAGAAGAGTCTTAGGATTTGCTAAATTGAATCCACTTGGGTGGGAGCAAAAGCTCCAGGTTTGCATGTAGCCCAGGAGGGTCTGGAGCACTGACAGAAGGACCCTTCCCTCGTGACCCTTCTGAGTTCCTCTGCCTCCAGACGTTGTCTTCCTCGCTCTGAAGGGCTGTGCCGGCATCCCAAGATATTGACTTTTCCCTTCCTCCACTTCACTCTCACAAGACCCTGGCACATTCCTCAGTTCAGGGTATGACATGAATCTCAAAGAAGAGGCCAGAGTGGAGGAGAAGACGCCCTGGGTTTGGAGGCGGAAGCCCCCGGTTCCAAGTCCTCCCTGACACACTATCCCTTCCCCTGCAGAGGAAGGACAGAAAACTGCTCTGTAACCCTCCAGTGCGGAAAAACAGGAGCCAATGATAATTAGAAGTGGCATTGGTGGCTTTTAGCTCTGACTCCACCAGGGCAACCAGGAGACAGTGAACTTCCCTCTTTGTGCATCACCTTCATTGTCGGCACAACGAGGGGAGCCAGAAGAGAGGATGTCCCTTCCAGCTCTGCTTCCATGACTGTCTGATCCTATGCGCTACCCCCCACAGAAATGCTTTCAAAGGTCACGAGTAGCTGGAGAGCCTGGGTTCAAGTCCCAGCTGTGTCGCTTGTTAGCTGTGAGACACTGCTTGGGTCACTTCCACTCTAGGGGACTCAGTTTACCCATCTGTAAAAGCACCATTTCAGACCAGATGGTTTGAGGGCCCTGCCAGCTCTCACATTCCGTATTAGTGAGGCATCACAGAAGTATGAAAAGGGCCGAAGTCACCTTCCCTGCTCACACAATTAGCAAGTGTCCAAGAGAAATTCTGCACTGAGCTTGTCCTGAGTCTCAGCCCAGCCCACTTGGCCTCCATGAGCTTATACACGCTTGAATTCACATCATTCTAGTCCTAATTCCCAAGCTCTACGTTTGTTCTAGGGCTTGAAGTAATCTCTAAAATCTAAACAAAACAAAACTTCAGTCACCTCCAATGGTTTTCCTGTACCTTTTGTGATAATATTAATACAAACTATCTTTCATCAAGGACTCTCCTTGCCCAGATTAGCAGATGCCGGGAACTGACATGAGAAAACAAACAACAGCCAGGAAAAGCCAGGCTTAGACAAAGGAAGCTAAAATCTGAGTGAAAAGAGTGAGGGGAGATAAAGTCAGGCTGAGTGGGAAGCGCCTGCCCTTCCTTTCCAGAGGTCAGCCAGCCAGGTCTCAGGACTAGAATGATACAGGAGTGGTACTAGTGAGGATGGCACCTTTCTCAGTGAAAGGAGCTGGAAGCCTCAGAGGAGACTTAAAGGCTGTCTTCGTGGACCCGAAGGTCTGGCTAGTGGAAGGGATCAACTGATCTGCTCTGACCTAGAGAGCAAAACCAGGAGTAGGGATGGGGGTGGGGTGCAGAGAGGTGGACTGAGCTCTGAGGTAAGCAAAAGCTTCCTAAAAATCCAACTCCCCGCAAAGCCAAGAGGATCTGTTTCATGAAAGGAGCTCTTCCTCCTTCCCCGTCCTCCTCCTCTTTCTTCTCCCTTCTACTTCTCCTCCTCCTCCTCTTCCTACCCCTCCTTCTCCTCCTCCTCACCTGGGTAGTGATGTGGGCTCTGGCCCTCGAAGCCCCATAGGCCCAATCTGTGCAGGGCCCTCCTCAAAGTCACCTTGGGAAGTGGGTGGGTGGGCATGGATCACTATACCTATTCTACAGAAGGAAAAGCTGAGGAAGGCCAGAGCTGGCAGGCAGACACCTCTCCTAAAGTCCCATTGTTATGAAGGGTGTGAGCCTAGGTGCTTGTCGTTGTGGCTGTAACATGTAAGAAAGAAGCTATTCTTCCTTCATTTTCAGAGGACCCATACACACACACAGCAACAGCAGCATTCTTACACCAGAGGGGCAGCCTAGTAGAGGGGCTAGGGGGGCTAGCCTTGGAGTCAGGAGAGACCTGAGTTAAAGTCCAGCCCCAACATATACTGGCTGTGTGACCCTGGGCATGTGCCCGCTCAGTTCCCCAGCTGCTTCTTAAGACTGAAGTTAGAGCAGAGAAGCTGCTGATGCACTGGAGAGCATGTTTCCTCACTGGGGTTTCCTACAATGAGGAAATTATAGATCTGGACAGATAAAAGTCGCTGCTTCCCAAGGTTCTTTGAGCGTCTCCTGGGATTATGTCTGTGGAGGACCTAACCTCAGAGCCCTTTGGAATGGCAGCAAAGATGACTGATCCTGGGCCTTGTGCAATGTTGTGCAACTAGGAGACAGCAGAGCTGGGACCCTCCAGGGGCCTTCTCCACCAGGGTCTGATTTCTACTGCAGACAGCAGGCTGGTTCTTTGGGAAGCCCTTTGCCTCTCCATCCTTGGCCAGGTCTCTCAAAGAGGTGTAGGCCTCTATGGGACCAGCTGCTGCCCAAGTCCTGGGTCTAACAAGCCAGAGAATGCCCAGTTTGGCCCATCCCTGCAGCCCTTTTCACTGAAGCCTCAGCCAGAACACAGGCCACCTTGTTTGAAGTCAGACCCTCATCTGAAGTATTCCTCACCTAAGTGAGAATTCCAGATCCTCCCCAAGGATATCAGCTCCCCAAGGAAGGGGAGCAAGTGACTAACAGAGACTGGCTTTAGTTTAGAGCTCCATGCGAGGCTCAAGAATCTGGCTTCGTTCGAGGTGTGATCAAAGCCAGACCTCGCCTCTCTTCTGGGCTGAAGAGTTTCTGTGCTATAGCCATGGGTGTAAGGCACTGGTGCGTGACAATCTGTGAACAGATCACTGACCTGGAAACTAGGAGGCCGGTGTGCAAGCCAGGGCTCACCAGGCACAGCCCAGCACAGTGCTTACAGCCCAATCACCCTCTCTAAGGGCATCTCAGAGAGTCCAGTGTGCAAGAGCAGAACCTCAGAGCCAGAAGGGACTTCAGAGGGAGCCCCTTCTGGCCCCGTCTGAACAGAAAGCCCTCTTGGCATCCCTGTCTAGTGGTGATGCAACATGGCCCCATGAAGGGGACCCAGCACCTCTGGGAGCGGCCTGCTCCCCTTCTGAATAGCTCCCCACCATTGGGAAGTGGCAGGCGGGGGAGTGGGAGATAACCACTTATGTGGTGCCCACTATGTGTCAAGTTCTCTGCTAAGTGCTTTACAAAGACCATCTCATTCGATCCTCACAGTAATCCCATTCTGCAGTGGAGGACATTGAGGCAGACAGAGATTAAGTGACTTGCCCAGGGTCACTCAAGTGTCTGAGGCAAGATTTGAATTCAGGGCATCCTGATTCCAGGCCCAGTCATCGATTTTCCCCTACATCAAGCAAGCCACCAAAATCCACTTATTAAGCACTTGCTGTATTCCAGCTCTGTGCTGGGGATAAAAAGAGGCTAAAGGTGGTCCCTGCTCTCAAGGGGCTCATAATCTAACATGTGTGGGGGAGGGAGACAGCACACCAACAGAGATCCACAAACCAGCCACACACCAGATAAACAGGGAATAATTAAGAAAGGGAAGGCGTGGAGATACGGAGGGGTTGAGAAGGGAACTTTAGTTGGGACTTAGAGAAGTTGGTAGGAAACGTCAGGAGGGAGATCATTCCAGGCATGGGGGATGGCCAAAGAAAATGCCCAGAGCCAAGAGATGCGGGCCTTGTTCATGAACCAGCCAGGAGGTGAGAGTGTGAGTTGGGATGTGAGGTGTAAGGAGACTAGGAAGGTAGGAGGGAGTCTCCACTATGAAGGGCTCTGCATGCTAAATCGAGGGGTTTATATTTGATCCTGAAGGTGATAGGGAGCCACTGGAGTTTATTGAGTAAGGGGGTAACATGACCAGACCTTTGTTTTAGGAAAATCACTTTAGTGGCTGAGTGGAGGATGCGCTGGAGTGGGGGAGAACTGAGGCAGGCAGATGGGCTATTGTAAAAGTCCAGGTGGGAGGGGATGAGGTTCTGCATAGGGTGGGGGCAAGGTCAGAGGAGGGAAAGGGGAGAATTGGAGAGATGTTGCAAAGATGAAATGGGCATCAGATTGAATAGCGGGGTGGGGGTGGTGAGAGACAGTGAGGAATCTCGGCTGAGCCCCTGGGCTGGAAGCCTGAAGGAATAGGGGACGGTGGTGCCCTCTACATTAGTAGAGAGGGCGGGAAGCAATGAGAGTTTACAGGGAAAGATAATGAATTTCATTTTGTACATAGTGAATTTAAGATGTTTACTGGACATCCAGTTTGAGGTGTCTGAAAGGCAATTGGAGATGTAAGGTTAGAGGAGAGCAGAGAGTTTAGGGAAGGAAAAGCAGATTTGAGAATCATCCGCATAGAAATGGTCATCAAACATGGGAGTTGATGAGATGACCAAATAAAGAAGTCTAGGGGGAGAAGAGAGGAGGGCCCAGGACCAAATCCTGGGAGACACCTCTGGTCAGAGGGCATGATCTGGAGGAGGGTCCAGCAAAGGAAGCAGAGGAGAGCTCAGAGAGGCGGGGGGAGAACCAGGAGAAAGGGGCAGGGAGTGTCCTGAAGAGAGAAGAGAGTGTCAGGGAGGAGAGAGTGGCCAACAATGTTTGAGGCTGCAGAGAGGTCAAGGAGAATGAGAACTGAGGAAAGGCCACAGGGTTTGGCAACTAAGAGATCACCGATCACTTTGAGAAGAGCAATGTTAGCGGAATGATGAGGTAGGAAGCCAAGAGGAGAAAAGAGAAAAGAGGAGGCACCTCGACATAAATGACATTTCCAAGACTTTAGCTCCTTACACAGAGCCAGACTGGGCTTTTCCCAATGGCCCCTAATTCTGCCAAGAAGGCCAAGAAGGATTGGAGGTTCCCCCTGACTCTTCTCTGGTCCAGGCTAGCCATTTTCCACCCCTATAGGACCTAAGACTGGATCTGCCAGGCACATCACCACCTCTCAGACCCTCTCATCCGCGTACAGCAGACTAGCTAGGAAAGGTCACAGAATGGGCCATAACCCTTACAGAGCAGCCTGAGATGGGCCAGACCATCAACAGGGCTAATGTCCAGGCAGCAAACAGCATTAGAAGGCCAGATGTCATAGTAGAGGCTGCTAGGTGGCATATTGAGACAAAACTGGACTTGAGCCCCAGCTCACTTGCTCTGTGACCCTGGACATGTCACTTAACCTCTGTCTGGCTCAACTTTCTTCTCTCTAAACAGGAATAATAATGGTACACATATCATGGAGTTTGAGGATCAAATGAAATAATACAGAGTATCCCAAAAATCTCGGTGCAATCTTAAGCTACTAAAGCACTAAGACTTTTAGGACACCCTGAATATAGTGTTTTGCAGTCCTTAAAATGCTAAATAAATGTCAGCTATTACATCACTGGATAACAATAAAAGGAAGGTGCCAGAAGGAGGAGGCATGTGCATGATCTTAAACTAGAGGGTCAGCAACATGAGACCAGTAAAATGCAAAGATTAAAGGGTCAGGAAAGAGTGCAAGTAACCAAGCTTCCAAATCAGTTTAAAATCAAACAAATGTTGAATTTCCCAATTTTACTCGCTCTTTGGAGGACTAATATTTGGGACTGACCCTGCTCCCTTTCCTTCCTTCTTCTCCCCTCCTTCCTTCCTTCCTTCCTTCCTTCCTTCCTTCCTTCCTTCCTTCCTTCC
>CM053623.1:233650955-233670979 GCA_028646595.1 Phalanger gymnotis
TCCTTCCTTCCTTCCTTCCTTTCTTTCTTTCTTTCTTCCTTTCTTTCTCTTTCTTTCTTTCGTCCTTTCTTTCTCTTTCTTTCTTTCTTTCTTTCTTCCTTCCTTTCTTTCTTTCTTTCTTTCTTTCTTTCTTCTTCTTTCTTTCTTCCTTCCTTCCTTCCTTCCTTCCTTCCTTCCTTCCTTCCTTTCAATAGAGTGCAGGGCATGGAGTCAGGAAGACCTGAGTTCAAATCCAGCATCAGACACTTTATATCTGTATGACCCTGGGCAAGTCACTTCATCTCTAACTGCTTCAGTATCTTCAAGATGGAGATAAAAATAGCACTTGTCTCCTAGGGCTGCTCTGAGGATCAGATGAGATGAAAACTTGTGAATTACTTGGCACAGTATTTGGCACATAGGAAGGGCTATCTAAATCTTAGCTATTTTTGGTAAACACTAACAAAGTTGAACAAATCCGTATACAAAGAGCCAAGAAAGGAGAACTGTATCTGAGATCACAAAGACCTATCATTCATAACTTGTGTTTTTATGGACAGATAGCAAATTCAATACTAGTTTCAAAGCTCTCCTTATCTCCCTCTTTTGTACATTAAAAATACTTCAATGACTCCTTTTGGTTTCCTTTTTTTTTTTTTTGCTATCTCTATCACTTCCATTTCTTTACAAAGTCCCCTAAACATTTTAAAATACCTCTCTTCTGGCAAATAAGCAGAGACAGGCACAAGAAATCCCCATGTGGGCCAGATCCAGAAATGCACGTCCCATTCTGTGCCACTCCTCTAGTGCCTCTGGATCACGGGACAGAGAGACTATTTCTGCATCAGTCCTTTGGAATCCTAGATTGGTTACTTCATCGATCATAGTTCTTCAGTCTGTTGAAGTTGTTTTTCTTTACAATGTTGTAGCTTTTCAATAAATCGTTTTCCTGATTCTACTCACTTCATTCTGTATTAGTTCATATAAGTCTTCCTGGGTCTCTCTGAATCTATTCCTTTCATCACTTCTTATGGCACAATCACATCTGATTATATTCATATACTATTCCCCACCTGAAAAGCACCCACTTTATTTTCAGTTCTTTGTCAGAACAGAAAGCACTACTATAAATATTTTTGTATATATGGGTCTTTTCCTAATTTCTTTTATGCACCTGGAGGTGTGCTTTGATGTGTTCTCACTGTGGTCTCAAAAGGAATACATAGCTTTAGTGACCTTTGGTGTAGAATTCCAGCTTACTTTCCAGATCTCTATTCTATAACATATTAGTGTGCCTGGCTTCCTCCATCCTCTCTGATGATTGTCATTTTCCTTGTTTGTCATCTTTGCCAATCTTATAAGGGTGAAGTATCATCTCAGAGTTGTAACTCTTATAATTTGGAGCATATTTTAATATATTTAATGATAGTTTGGATTTCTTCCCTTGAAAAATTCCTGTTCACATAGGCACTTACCTATTGGGGAATGGCTCTTATTCTTACATATTTGAATCATTCCTTTCTATATCTTGGATAGCAGACCTTTACCGGAGAAACTTAGTGTAAAGATTTTTTTTTACCTCAGTTAACTGTTATCTTTCTAATTTTAACTGTATTATTTTTTGCTTGTGCAAAAGCTTTTCAGTGTTATATAATTAAAATTATCCTATGTGTCTCCTGTGATCCTTTCCATCCCTTGCTTTGCCAAGAATGTTTCACCTCTCCATTTCTGTGAAGGTGTTTAGTTTCCCACTCCTCGCATTTGTTTGTGATATTTCCTTCTATGTCTAGGGCCTATATCTATTTGGAGACAGTTCTGGCACATGGTGTAAGATGATGATCTAAACATAATTTCTGGCAAACAGCTTTCTAGTTTTCCCAGAAGTTTTTATTGGTGATTTGGCACAGCAGATGGGGTCTTTGGGTTTATTGCACACTCTGCTACTGCGTTCATTTGGTCTATCCTCTCCCTCACTCTTAGCCCTGTTTGGTCCTGTCCTCACTTAGCTCATGTCTTCTCTCTAATTTCCCCTCCTGAAAGGCCCTTTCCAGCTCTCTGTCTATGACGATGATCAGGTGGTTAGCATTTAAACTCAGGTCTTCTCATTTGTTAAGTCCAGAGTTCTTTCTCCTATACCTCACTGCCTTAAAAAACAAACAGTAGTTCACATTTCTATGGCTGTCTAAAGCTTACCAACACCCAGCTCACAGCCATCCTATAAGGAGCCCTCCATTTTATGGCTGAGGTGCAGAGGTGTGAAATGCCTTGCTTAGAGTCATAGAGAGGTGAGCCCCTGAGCTGGGATTTGAACCCAGGCTGCCACTTCTTGACTCCCTGTGATATATTCCACACAAATGTCATTAGCTCCATTTTCCCCATGAGGATATGAGGTTTACAGCAGTGGGAGTAGCTGCCTGAGGATCACAAAACCAGGAAGTGGTGGCACTTCCATGTGAACCTGGGCCTTTTGTCTCTCTGTTCATCCTAATATGCCATCCCAATCTTTTTTTTTGGGGGGGGGGACGAAGTGGCTTCTGTTAAAGAACTAATAACATCATTGCATCTCTGAGTCTGGGGCTGACACAAAGATGTGTCTCCTCTGAAGCAGCCTTGGCTAACTCCCACCTCCTTCTGGGATATGATGCCTTTGGACCCTCTCCCTTACACCCCTGAAATTAATCCATTACTCCTACCTTCTAGGCCTGAACCAGGCCCAATTCTGCATTACAGCTAGGGCTTTGAATGAGCATATTTGGTTGACCTTATCTGTCCTCATCTGTCTCCATACCTCTTCATTTCATGTTTTTCCTGTTCCACACTTTTCTGAGGACCATTTAATAACCTCTGTAACCAGTGGCATTCTTCATGTGATAAGAAGAGCCCCCAGTAACTATGAGGTCAGCTAGTTAGAGATGGGCTGTTTTTCATTTATCAAAATTCTTACTCTTTTCAAAATCTGCTTCAGAGAAGAAAGACGACTGCTTGTTGCCTGTCTCTGACAAGGAGCATGAAGCACAGTCACCCCTTTGGTCCTCAGGACTGCACCCCACTGGGATCCTAGATGTAGGGGCGGAAAGGCTCATCTAGTCCTCATTCTTAGAACAGAAAATGCAGCCTGGAGGAAGTTAGGTGACTTCGAAGGGTCTCAGAGAGCCAGGACTCTATCCTGCTCCTCCGGCTTCAAATCTGCCTCTCTTTCAACTATTCTTCTGTAGAATGGCATGGGATTGAGAGGAAAGAGTAGGTCAGTTTCCTGGGAACAGGGGCAGCCAAGGCCAGGGATTTGAGAATGGTATGCATGCCAAGAGGTCCAGGTCAGGACAGGTTATCCATTGGCCCTAGAGTAGGGGGTTTGTTGTTAATGGAGGCAGGGCATAGCATATCCAAAGTCCAGAAACCTGAGTCCTAGGCCTTGTTCTCCTAGTACTCATAGCATGCCTTTGGAAAAGTTCCTTGCCTTGCCCTACACATACTCAGCAGTGCCGAGACAGTCCTCCTTGCTTTGGAAACACTCCACCTCCCAACTTTGTGCATTTTCACTGGCTGTGCCTTTGCCAAAGTCCTATCTTCTGCACGAAGTCTTTTCCATCCATTTCCACACCAGGGACCTCCCTCTAAGGTCGTCTCCAATTCATCTTGTATTTCTCTCATTTATACACAATTGTTTGTGTGTCGTCTCTCTCATTAACGTGGTGAGCTCCCTGAGGGACCGCTTTTGTCTTTCTTTGTATCCCTGGGCCTTGGTGCATTGCCTGGCTTAGTGACAGACAGCTTGAATCGCTCTCTGAATGTCTTTTCACTCCCCCTGTGAAACGAGGGAGCTGCCGCTAGCTGGTCTCAAAGAGTCGTCCAGATTCTAAGATCCTATGATGCTGATGCTCTCTTCCCTGTGAGAGAACCTTCCCACACCAACCATCTCCCTCCTCCCTCGCCCTGTTCTCTAAGCCCCAGATTAGGAATTCCTAGTTCTTTCAGCCATTCCTTGTATGATCTTCAACCCCTTCAAAAGCCTTCTGTGAGGCTGTTGGTCCCAGTGACCTTCTTCCCATGCAGGCTCTTGTCCATTAATGTCATAAGTATTGAGATCTCCAAGAAATATGAATACAAAGATGATAGAATCATAGATTTTCATAGTTGGAAAGACTTCAAAGGTCAACTAGTCCAGTTTCCCCTGCATAAGAATTTCTTTCTCAGCCTCCCAGTCTTTGTTTAACACCTTTGGTGAGGAAGAGCTCATTGATCAGGGGGTCTAGCCTCCATTTCTGGACAGCATTCACTGTTGGGAAATATTTCCACTTATTGGATTAAAGTCTGCCTCTCTGTAACTTCTCCCCATTCTTCTTGGTTCCTCCCTCTAGGGTCAAGCACAACAAGTCAAATCCTTCTTCATCATGGAAGCACTTTAGCTATTTGAAGACAGCAATATTCTACCAGGCTTGACCTTTGACCCAAGTTGGAGTTGTTACTGGACCTGCACTGTTAGCCTTGCCAGCAGGCAGGCTAGGTTCTGCCAGAGCTCATGTTCCACTGGCCAAGCCTTCCAGAACCCAGGATCCTGGCTATCCTGTGATTAGACGGAAGAGGAGGAAGTCTGGGGCATATCGACTCCAAATGCCAATTGTGCGAGTGAAGAATGGTCAAGTCATGGTCAGAAAACATGTCCAGATTAAAAAGATCTGGGGAGTTAAATGAACTGCAGGCACAGTAGAAGTCAATAGTGTGGCTAGCCAGGAAAAAAGAAAAAATACAAAAGCTGGTTAAGACAGTCCAGACCAGGCTGCTGGCTTCTTCCCTGGTCAGAGCAAGTCTGGAGTATTGTGGGTGGGCACCACATCGTAGGAAGGACATCGATCAACTAGTGCATCTGGAGGAAGATGACCAAGATGGTAAAGGGAAATGAAGACCATGCTGGGCATGTGTAGTCTAGAGTAGAGAAGACTGGTGGAGTGCAATGTGATTGTGATCAGCGAGTATCTGCAAGGCTGGCTGAGGGGGGAAGAGGGATCACTCTTGTTTTGCTTGGGCCCAGAAGGCCCAAGGTTCCTTCAGAGAAGGCAGATTTGTACTCTACAAAAGGAAGAATTTCCTCATGATGAGACCGTCTGACAGGGCTGCTTTAGAAGGTAGTAAGTTCTTCATTCCTGGATGTGTTCAAGCTCAGATAGGCTCTTGGTCAAGATTTTTCCCAGTATCGAGAGTGGGATTCTACATTTGTCATTAAGTGTCAGAAAATGCCATGGTTTGCCTTTTTGATCCACAAGCTCATGATGACGAGACAAGAAATCCATTCCTTGGCTCTTTTTGCCCCGTTCTAAGTTCATCTTTTGTTTTATTTCTGTTAATGAGGATTCAGTGTGGGCCAGGGGGTGTTTGGGAGTGCTCTGTCCTCAGGATTTAGAGAAATGAGTCCCACTTGCCCAGTATATATTGTGATCATTTAGCCACTGGGGCTCAAAGGTCACTCCTTTTGAAATTATGGGCTGCCTGAGGAGCTGTTTATCACTTGCCAGGGCCAGAGAGGCCTGGGTGCAGAAGCTGAGTAGCTGCATTTGTCTTGGGGCCAAAACTATAAAGGAGAAATGAAGCCATCCAAATGGAGCAAGACAATCAATCACAGGGCACAACAAGGCCTTTTTTTTTTTTAAAAGCCAGCTTAAATTCTCTGCATGTGTGGTAAAGTTAAGTAACTGCTCTCACCCTCTAAAGTCATTGTGGTGGAAAGGGAAGAGCTCTAGGCTGGGAGATAGGAGAACTGGGTTCTCCTGGATGATGGATTTGGGGCAAAACATTAACCTTTTCTGAATCTGTTTCCTTATTTGTAAAATGGGGGAGGTGGAGTTACTATATAAGCTTCATTTCTGCCTTAATATTCCCTGTTCTAAGGCCTCTCCCAGCTCTGACACTCCTTGTTCTAAGCTCCCCCACCCACCCCTGGCATTCCCTGTTCTAAGACCCAACCCCACCCCTGACATTCTAGGATCTAAGTCACCCCCATAGTCCCTGTTCTAAGGCCCCTCCCAGCTCTAACATTCTGGGTTCTAAGCCCCGCCTACCCCTGACATTCTCGGTTCTAAGGCCCTTCCCAACTCTGACATTCTGGGTTCTAAGGCTCCTCTGGCAATATATGATTCTGGGGGGATTTATGGAGAGCTTATGAACCAATTACTGTTTTCAAAGACTGGACAGTCTATTGTGTTCCTTCCTTCCATAGCCGCTTTAGAGAAGGGCCCAGACTCATTGATTTTCTCCCTTTCTTCAGCTTAGTGACACCCACCAGAGAAACAGCAGTAAGTGCTTTCAGATGTTTCAAAGTCTGCTCCCCTCCACACCCGACTCTCCCACCTCTGCTCAGTCTCATCAGAAGAGGGACAAGAAGAATTCAATTAGCAACCTGACCCCAGGGAGGTTACGTCCACCAGCACTCAGTGTTTGTTTGGAGCCACTATCGAGACTCCTTTTCAGAGCCAAACAAGCCTCTCTGATCAAGATAGGGTAACAAATGAGCAGGAGGATCGGTCCTTGGCAAGCCCAAGTCTTCTGAGTAATGATCCCTAGGAGACATTAATAAGCTGTCAGTGGAGGGGCAGCTTTTGCACATGAACTGTATTATAAAATCTTCACTCCTAAGTTGTCTCCTCATGAGGCAGACTCCTCTTCCTGAGTTCAAATCCAGCCTCAGACACTTACTAGCTGGGTGACCCTAGACCAGTCACTTACCCCTGTTTGCCTCAGTTTCCTCATCTGTAAAATGAGCTGGAAAGGAAATGGCAAACCTCTCCAGTATCTCTGCCAAGAAAACCCCAAAGGGGGTCCCGAAGAGTCCAACAGGACTGAACAATGAGTTGTCTCCTCAACTTCAGTCTCCCCTCCTGCAATCTATCCTGGAGGTCCTGCCAGAATCATCTCCTTAATGCCTGGTCCAGATCCCACTACCTCCAAAGTGTGCCAGCAGCTTCCCATTTTCCACCCAAATAAATGACAAACTCCCGGCAATAAAACCCTCTATAACACGACACCAGATGACCTTTTGCCATTTCTCTTACTGTTCCCTTCCACATGTGCTGAGCTTTATAGCCAAACTGGCCTGTTCTCTGCCCTGCCCTCCATTCCTAGACATCTCTCCTGCTTTCCTGCCTCTTTGATTTGTTCATGCAATACTCTACACCCAAATATTCTCCTCTTCTTCTTCCTCCACTTCCTCCTCCTCCTCTTCCTCCTCTTCTTTACTCCTCTTTATGAAATCTTCATCTGTGGGATGTTTGTATACAGCCTACCCATCCTTTAAGATCTTTCAATCAACCACCTTGAATTTTCATCTCTTCTACAAAGCTTTCCTGGACCCCCAAGACAGAAAGGATTTTTCCTTGTTCTGAGCTCAGTACTCTGTGGCTTTCCAGTACATATTTCATGTCTCATTCTGCACCATAGTTGCTTGTGTTTGCTTCATATCCTGCTACCAGAGCAAACATGGTGGTGACCTATCGTGCATACTTAGGTGTTTAATAAATCTTGGTTGGATATATGAATGACAGAGAGAAGAAAGGAGGGAAAAACTCAATCCTTCGGTCAATCAGCAAACACTAACCACCTTCCAGGGGCCAGGCGCTAGGCAGAGGCACTATGGGATGCCAATTCAATAAAGGAAATAATCCCCCCTCTCAAGGAGCTTTCATTCAGAAAGGGGGACTACAAAGACAAACCTAAGTAGAACTGGAATGAATACAGTCGTTACACACCAAAACAGGTGGGGGTGGGGGAGAAGCAAGCAAGCAAGGCCTCAGCCTCCAGGCTTTATGATACAGTTCATGTATTATGGCCTCTTCGCTCTCTGCCCATCCAATCAATGACATGTTGGGCGGCTCTCTCTCCCTCCCTAGCTCCCTCCCAGAACCTCCACTCGATGCAAGCTCTCACCCCCCACCCCATCTACACTAGAGCAGCAGCCTTCTCATGGGATGCCTGGCTTCCAGTGTCCATCTTCAATCTGTCCTCCACCAGCAGCCAAAGTAATGTTACACCAGCACACATCTAAGCAAACCGTTCTGCTCCAGGATCTGAAGGGGCTCAAACAAAACTCCCCAGCTTGGCATCTAAAGGCCTTTGTAATATGTCTCCAGTCCATCCCTTCCAGGCCGTTTTCACCTTACTTCCTTTCATATGCTTTATGTCCAGACAAACCGGCTAACTTGGTGTTCCACAGCACGTTGCCTCTGTGCTTCTGGACAGGCTGGAAGGCACTCAGTCCTCACCCTAGATTCCAATCAACCCAAGGATAAGCATTTATTAAAGACCTACTATGTGTTGAGTTACCAGACTAAGCACTGGGGGCTACAAAGAGAAATGTGAAACACTCCCTGCCCACAAGAAATAAACTTTTTAATGGAGGAGTCAGCACGTACTTACATATGAATATAAAAGTTATAAAGTTGAGATCGGGTAACGTTAAAGAAGACACTAGAAACGGAGAGGATTTCAGGCTTGGTGGCAGAAGCTATTTCTGGAGGCAATGCATAGGGGTAGCATGGTTTAATTGGGCTTGTAGTTAGGACCCCTAGGCTCTCAGCCGGCTTCAGCCATTGATTAGCTGACCTGGGGCCCTGCAGGTTGGGGGTTCCTGGACTTTGGGCAAATCACTGCCCTTCTGTGGGTCTGAGCATACCCCTCTGCAAGGGGAGGAGGCAAAGTGGACAAGGCACTCGGCTTTGAGTCAGGAAGTGCTGGGTTCAGATCCTGTCTCTGACAGCTTACTACGTGCTCCAAGGCAAATCATTGAATCTCTCTGGTTCTCAATTTCCTCCTCCATAAAATGAGTGGGTTGGACCCAGCGGCTTTGAAATCTGCCCCCTTATGATTCTTCGGCTCTCTGGGCATCAATCTTCTCATCTATAAAGCGAGGATAAGAATCCTCATGTTGCTCACCTATGGGGCCTAGGTTGTGCGGATTCGGAGATATGCTTTGTAAACCCAAGAGGGTTTTATAAACACCAGCTACTCTCATTACCATTGTATTGGCTGCCTTCCCCAGGTTCCTCCAGGCCATAAGGAACAGAGCTGGGACTGAACCCAGCACCTTTAAAGATGGCCACACGTATCATTTACTCCTCATCTCTGTGCTTGGATCAAATCAAAACACAGAGCCCAACCTCACAAAAGCCTTACATGCATCTGTCCACCTTCTCCTCCCTACCCTACCATGGCTGCTGAATGTGGCTACTCTTGCCATAAAAATCCTCTTTTCTCCATCAATCTGCTGGCCCTATAAAAAATCCGGTCTGGGTCTGGAACGTTGCAGTGGCCTTCTCTGGGCTCCCTCTTGGACAACGCCAAGGCCTTCCCTTACAGTGAGGGGACTTTTATAATGTGCAAGCTGAAATCCGGATGGCATTGGCAGCCCAGCCAAGTGGTTTCCATTAAAGACTCCGCCACCATTCGCCAAATAGGCCCAGAATGGGAATGATTTATCTGGAGCAAAATGACTGGCAGGCCTTGGAGATAATGACCTTTAAGTACACCATTCCCAAGAAAGGCTCAGCTCTGTCTCCACCCAGGCCAAGGATTGGGTTTCTCAGCTTTGGATTCAGCTAAAGAAGGGAAAGGGGGGGGCCACAGTATGGGGTTCCCAGAAGATTGATTTCAAGCAAAACTTTTTCGTTTCTTAATTTTTCTAAACAAACACCTAGAAACTTAGAATCAGCTTTAGTGGTTCTAATGGAGTAATTTCTACCACATTAACAAAGCTGATACATTTTTTCCTCCACCTTTAAGTAAAGATTATTGAGGCCCTCTGGCCAGGTGGACATTAAGTTTGGGGTGAGAAGAACTGGGTTTGATATATCCTGGCTTGGTTACCTTGGTTACCTTGGGCCAGGCCCTTCCCCCTCAGTTTATCACACTGGCAAAATGAGGAGGCTGGACCAGATATCTAAGGAACCTTCTAATGCAAAGATTCTTATAATCATCGTCCTTAGCATCATCATTTTTAACACAGTAACGAGCTGACTTTTCTGTAGCATTTTAAAGTTAGTGAAACATTTTATGGATCTTATCTCATTTGATTCTCAGGTGTCTATGGGGTAGCTGCTACAGGGATTATTGTCCCATTTTGCTGATGAAGAAACTGAGTTCACTGAAACTAAATGACTCGCCCAGGCCAGAATTGGAACAAGAGGATCTCTGGCATGCCTTCCATCTCTAAGAGCGCAAAGGTCCATGATCGGTGAGCGGCCACCCATCCAGTGAAATGCAGTCTCTGGATTTCCTTTTGGGAGAAGAGTCCTTGTCCCAAAGTTAGTGCTCAGAGGCTATAGAACTGCTGAGCCTGGAAGACGAAGGGCATAGGTACCCTGCGCAGAGAGCTTTGGAGACAAACCCTCCTAAGGAGCTCCCAAATAAGTATTCCAGTCTTGACCCTCTGCCCTCTTCACGCATTCCCCCATTAGAGTCAGCTGGCAGTGCAGTGGATGGAGCACTGAGCCTGAAGTCAGGAAGACCTGAGACGCAGACACTTATTGGCTGTGTGACAGTCACTTAGCCTCCGTCTCCCTCAGCTCCCTCAATTGTAAAATAGAGATCATAACAGCATCTCCCTCCCAAGGTCATTGTGAGGACCAAATGAGATATTTGTGAAGTACCTCAGCACAGTGTCTGGCACATCAGTACCTAACACATTCTTACTTCCTACCTTCCTTCCCAATTTATTCTAATTTAGATGATGTGGCGGTCATTGTCCTGCTCTGACTTTCAAACATATGTCTGTAGTCCTGAGCCTCAGACCTGCACTTCTGCCTGGTCTGTCTGAAGTTATCTTCCCTGTCTCTTACCTCCCAAATTTAATTAGTCACAAGTCAGTCAGTCATCAAGGGTTATTTCTAATTAGCAGGCTGGTGACAGGAGGGTTGACTTGTTTGGCCACAGCCAAAAAATGTTTTGGCTTGAGGATCCACCAAGCCAGAGAGGATACTGTGATCTGCATTGGTGGAGGAAGTGCCCAGATGGGCAAAGAGACCCTTCAAATCCTGAAGTCTTTGCATCTTCTTGTCCAGCTCCCATCACTGGGGTCTGTTCATGGTTAGATACTTAATAAATGGTTGACTGGATAGGATCAAACCCTGCCCATGGAGAGCAACTTTAACACATTAGATATCCCCTGGGCACCTACTGTGCATAGGACCCTGTACCAGGCTCTGAGGAAGCAGAAGAGTCTCAGACATGGTCCCTGCCCCCATGACGAGAAGGTCCCTTCTCCCCTGAGGAGAAGGAACAAAACAGATACATCTAAACACAGCTCATAGTATGAGGCAACATGCTAAGGACCAATCAATAGCATAGGCATCAATTATTTCAGGAGGGAGAGGGCACCAAGAGGTAGGCCAGTCAAAGAAAGCTTCATGGAGGAGGCTCCATATGAATTGGACTCCACATTTGGGCTCTCTGCCTTCACATGAGAGGATCCCCAAGCTGGAAGGGGCCATGGAGGTTACCTCTTCTAACACTCTTATTGGACAGAAAGGGAACTGAGGCAAAGACAGGAGGATTTGCCCAATGTCACCCAAATGACCCTAATCTTCCAAGTCCTTGTTCTTTGCTCTTTCCATCCCATGAGGCTCCCTGGGATCCGAGGATCCTGCCAGCCCCTGTTTTTGCCCCACAGCCCTTCAATGGTTTCCTCTACCTCCTGCCTAAGTCTAGGTCAGGGACACAGCCAACCATGAGTTCAATGACCAAAGAATGTCTGAATCAGAGATATGTGCTCCTGGGTCAGTCCCAGGGGCCCTCCAACCCCCATACTAAAAGGAGCAAATTGTTCTCCCGGACGTATTTGATTTCTCCTTAATCATCTTCTCCTTCTCCCTACTCCAACACTTCCCTAAAAGATTTAGCTCTACTTTCTGGTGACTCTTCTCCTGCCTCCTGGGGCTCATGAGCATCAAGGGCCTGGGAGCCTACTTCAAGGAGATCAGAGAAACAAGGCACATCCAGAACCACTTTTTAAAACCAGCCAGAGGGAAGAGCCCCTCATCTCTCTTTTACTTTGGATTGGACAGACTAAATATCACAGGATAAACAGGCATGGACTAGGTGTGATCTTCACCCAAGGTCTCATCATTTTATTTTTCCCCAAGCCATCCATCCTCCTGGCTTCCCTATTAGTGCTGAGGGTACCACTAAACTTGAGTCATTCAGATTCCCAACCTCTTGGTCACCTTTGACTGCTCACCCTCCCTTACCCCACACATACAATCAGTGGCCAAATCTCGTTGCCTCCTCCATAACACCTATTGCACCTGTCCCCTTCTCTCTGCTTACACAGCATACTGCCCTGCTCTCATGTCAATCAAGGCCAGGAGACCATCAATATAGGGCTTCAGCCAGTCCAGGCTGCACACCTGACTATGAATCCCAACAAGATGGCTTGTTTAAGAAAGTTTCATTTGGCTTTCTCCCCCCATTTCCTCCAGAGCCCTAGAGAGTAAGGTATACAATAGAAGCATTTCCCCATCAGGACTGTGCCCTCCAAGGCTGGCAGAGCCCTGAACTCCCAGGGTCCCCCACCAACACTTCTCCAAAGAAGGTTTCTGCCACCGTAAACCCAGGTAGAGGGAAAGGGGAGAGAAGACAAAGATGGCAGATGTAGGCTGGAATTCAATGCCCCATCACTTTCTGTTTCTACAGCATTAAAAACCCTCCTGACTTGTCCCACTTCTACTATATCCCCAAGAGAGAGACAATGAGGAGGCGCGGGAGGTGGCTTTCCTCCTAGGCACTTACCATTGGAGCGGTGAATGCAGGTGTGTTGGTTATCACTCAGGAAAAAGCCCTCCCGGCACTGACACTCATAGCTGCCCATCGTGTTCACACAGATCTGCTGGCATCCTCCATTGTTATCCAGGCACTCATCCACATCTAAGCCCAAGAAAAAGAAGACAAGGAACAAGTGAACCCTTAACACCTTTGAGACATATGAGATATGAATAAAACAGCAAAAATCATAGGTTTCAGAGCTACAAGGGAACTTAGAGGTCATTCAGCCCAGTTCCTTCATTTTATAATTAAGGAGAAAGACCCTGGGCAGGGGAGTGACTTATCCAAGGTCACACAACTAGCAAAGGACAGAGCTGGGATTTGAAGCTAGGCTCTCTGATCTTTGTCAGTGGAAGGAGCATCTATACTCCCCAAATCAAGCAGTCTGGAAGTAATGATCCCTTACTTGAGGCCTGGCACATAGTGCATGGCTAATACATGAGTGATGAATGGCTAAATTTATTTGCATGGTGCTTTACCATCTTCATGTGGTCTTTACATCTATAGTTTTATCCAGGCCTCAAAATAACCTGATGAAACAACTGGAGCATGGATGAGTCTGACCTTAAGTTAATCATGGGGGCTGCCCTGGGCATTCCTGCCCTGGAAGGGATTGGAATCCCTGATCTGGGAGAGCCCTTCTGGCTTCAAGATTCTATCCCTTGGATTCCTGAGTTCTGCTCTAAGCCCAAAGTGGGAGGTTGGTGTAGGTGACTTCCCAAGCCCTTTCAGGACATGGACTTCATGGTCTTATGACCTCAATGTTCTCTTCTAACTCTGTGTTAGAATGATTGATTTGACAGTAGGTTATTATCCCTGTTTTACAGAATTCATGACAGAGCTGGTACCCATAGAGGTTCCATCACTGGCCCAGTGACCCAATTAGTCAGTGACAGAACCAAGTTTAGAATCCAGGTCTTCTGTCTCCTAGTGCAGTGTATTAGGTCAAACAATCCATCAACAAGGATTAATGAAATACTTCCTTTGTATCAGGGACTGTGCCGGTACTGGGGCAATAAGTACAAAGACTGAAATGTTCTTTACTGGCAAAGAACTGATGATCTAATGGGAGAGACCACAAGTACACACACAAGTACATAGAGCATAAATACAAAATGAATAACAACAAATGCGTGCAAAGTGATAAAATACAAAGCAGTCAGAGAGGGAACACACTGGTAGTTGGGGAGACTAAGAAAGACTTGAATTTGATCAAAATTATAATAGCAACTAAAAGAGACAGACAGAGACAGGAGAAAGAGGGAAACAGAAGAGAGAAGGAGAGGAGAGAAGAAAAGGGGGGGGAGAGAGAGAAAGAGAGAGCAGAGGGGCGGGGAGGTGGAGGGGCAGTGTGGTATGTTTAGTAGAGGGTCCAGCTTGGTAGTTAGGAAAACCTGGGTTCAAATCCTGCATTGGACACATTCCAGCTGTCTGATTCTGGACAAGTCCCAAGGCACTCAAAATTTCCCCATGGCAACGAAATCTGGGGTCAAGCGCCCATCAAGAAGGCTCTTGGAGCCCTATGGGACTTGGAGCTCATACAACCTATTCACATCCATCCTTACAGCAGCCTAACAATGGAAGCAAAGCCTGTGTTATCATCCCCATTCCTCAGGCAATGAAGCTGAGACTATCAGAGTCATCCCTTGATCGAGGTGCTATAAAGCAGCAGAACCATGTGGGCTAGAAGCCATGACTCTGGCCTCTGTCCAGGTCATGTTCTTCTACCCATGAGGACACATTTGTGTGTTTGGGGTGGGGGGAAAGTAGGAAGGAGCCCTGGTCTTACACTTAGAAGACTTGGGACTACATTTCCATTCTGCCACTTAACAACAATTCACATTGTGAGGGTACTCTAATATTTGCAAAGCACCTTCCTCACACCCACTCTGGGAGGAAGACTGAGGGTTGTTCCTCCTATCAGGAGATCAAGAGATTAAGGGGCTCACCCAGGATGGTGCAGCTAGCAAACATAGGAGCTGAGAATGTAAGCCCAGTTATTCCTGATGCCATCTTCAGCACTATCCACAGTGCCAAACTGCTTCCCACACAATATAGCACAGTGTGGAGGTCAAGAGGACCGGAGTTCCCAGTCCACCACTGACCAGCTGTGTGACCTTGGCCAAGCCACTTCACCTCTGCCTGTCTCAGCTTCCTCATCTATACAATCATGGTAATAATTTCTTATGACACAGGATTATCGTGAGGCTCAAAAGAAATGATAGATGTGAAGTATTAGTCAAACCTTACATTACTAAAGAAATTTATCCTATTGTTAATAATTTTTAAAAATCTAGATTGACCTATGATTTCTTCAGCATTGGATAACTCTAGTGAGGAAGCCCCTGTAACCTATTCAGATCGTAAACTATTTCACAATTTGTGGTCTTGGAGAATAGCTGGGAAATGCTGAAAATTAGGTAATTTGCCCAGGGTCATATAGACAACATGTGCCAGGAGGTGGAATTTGAACTCAGGTCTTCCTGATTCCAAGAGCAACTCTATCTACTGCACTATGTTGTTGTTAAGTTGTTTCAGTCATTTCTGACTCTTCATGATTTCATTTGGAGCTTTCTCGGCAAAGATACTGGATTGGTTTGCCATTTTCTTCTCCAGCTCATTTTACAGATGAGGAAATTAAGATAAACAGGGTTAAAGGATTGCCCACGGTCACACAGCTAGCAGGTGTCTGGGGCCTGACTTGAACTTAGGAAGATGAGTCTTCCTAACTCCAGGTCCAGTGTTCTATCCACTGTGCTACCTAACTTTCCCAATATTATACCATACTGTGTTCTATTGCTTTTACTATCATCATCATCACCACCATCATCATCATCATCACCATTATGATCATCATCACCATGACCACCATCATCACCATTCTCATCAACATTACCATCACCATCATCCTCACTACCATCATCACCACTATCACCATCATCATCATCACCATCACCCTCCCCATCATCATCTCTGCCATCATCATCTTATTTTCACCATCTTATGTAGTTGAGTAAAACATATAGGATGCAAGTGCATCTTCTTTAGAGTCAGTGAAAGTATCCTCAGCACAACACCAGTTACACAACAGACAGGATACCAGGGAGGATGTGCCCTTTATCTTGTTACCATGTGGTTCTGATCTCCCCTACCAGATCTTTGAAATTCTTCAAAAGCTTTTCCTTCCATGCAGCTTGGAGGTAATGGGCTAGTGGCATCTAGTACAACTATTGTTCTTATATTTTTATAAATCAGTGCTGCACCTAGGTGATGGTGGGCCATAACTCTAACTGTGATAATAGTCCACTTGTAATACAGTTCATTGGTTGTCTGTGATTGCTATCTATAGTACGGAATTGTTATCTTTAAGGCCACAAGGAATGGCTACCTTCTGATATATAACTTTAGACACTGGTCATGTCTTGCTAAGTGTTTGGTAGGTGCAGAATTTACTCCTCCTGCATTGAGATGTTGGCACCATCTCCACCATTTCTGTGGATAATCTCCATTGATCACTGAGTGCAGGCTCCATAAGAATAGCTCTTCTTTAGTTTCTGGTGCCCGTGAGGTGGTCCTGAATTGCCCTTATGAACCCTTGTGTTTCACCAAAGAAATCTGCCCAACTCAGACCTGGCTTCCTTGATTCTTTTTGGACATTGGGTTGCCAAGCTCATGCACACGTTATCTGTGGAGGCCCTTTGGATTCCATGCTTCGGCACATTCAGTAACATTTGACAAATCTAGTGTCTTGTGATCAGTCTTGGCTATTGCTCACTGGAGTGATGTCAGCTTTTTCCCAAAGTTTTTGACCTGTTTATCACATGCTCGTAGCCAGCCTTTCAACCCTGTTCCTTCGTTTTGTCAAGGTGCTGTTTGTCTTTCTTCAGCTGCCTTGGGGTGTTGATACCCATCTTTTGTTAATACTGTCCAGATTTTTGTTAGGGTACTTTCCAAATCTGCCACAGTCCATTTTGCATTTCAGAAAGCATGTATCATCATGCACATGTTAATCATAATAATTATACAAATTAGCATTTATTTTAAGGTTTGCAAAGCACTTTACATTTGATCCTCACAACAAACCTGTGAGCTAAGTGCTATTTTTATCCTCCCCCTATTACAGATGGGGAAATTAAAGGTGAGGAAGTTTAAATGACTTGGCCAGCATCACACAGCTACTAAGTGCCAGAGGCAAGATTTGAACTCAGAATTTCTTGATTCCAAGCCCAGCACTCTTTCCACTGCACAATTTCATTGCCTGAGTTAACTGCTTTAAACATATTCTTCCCATTTAGCTCTGATTTTAGAATGCCATAAGTCTCTGAATGGATGCAGTCAAAGGCTCCTCTCTGATAACTTTGTGATTTATGTGTCTTGACCAAGGTATTTGTAAGTGTTGCCTTCAGCTATTGGTTCAAAGCAAAGTCATCAGTCTTTAACTATGCATTACATATGTTAAAAAATTTGCACTTGGCTCAGATTCAATCTAGATCAGTAGACTGAATCTGGCCTGCTTGTGAAAACAGGTGTCACAAAGGGTGGGATTTCTTAAGACAACCCATTATGGTGAATAAACTTCGTCTCTTCCCTTGGCTGAGAAAGCTTGAGTCGAATACTTTTGGCAGGACCCTGTGTGTAGATATTTTGGGGTCTTGAGCACCCCTAAAAACCTATAGTTCCCTTACCATCATTCATCATTTTTCTTAACCTCTTCATTTTTTGGTTCCCTGACCGGGAATATTGGTCATCTCAAGTTCTTCTCCAGCCAAGATTGGAAGGGAAGCCTCTCCTCCCAATCCCCTTCTTGCTCTCCAAGCATTTTGGAGGTGCTTTTCCAGCCTGACTTCCCAGGTCCCTCAGCCTGACGCTCTCAGGTTCTCGGTCCCGCAGTTTATGTTTGAGGCCAGGGACCTGGGCACACCTTCTGAAGCATAGAGGACAAGGATGGATGCCCTATCTGGAAGTGTGGCCCCAATTTTCTCAATTCTCTCAGAGCTAGGGAATGGAAAAACTCCAGGTACCTTTTTGTGTTTATTTTTTCCTGTCTTGCTTTGTTCCTTTTGGAGGCTTATTCCCAGGTCCTCCTTGCAGAGGAAGGGACCCACAATGGGTCAATTCTTCTCAATCCCCAAAAATTCACCCTTGGGCTGGCTTTTACAAAATTCAAAAAAAATTGAGTTCTCTAAAGAACTTAAAAAGAAAAAGCTGGTGTTCCTTTGCAATACTGTTTGGCCACAATATCGCCTAGAAGACCAAGAAGAGTGGCCTATTTTGGGGACTTTACAACATAATACTCTCTTGCAGCTAGAGCTATACTGCTGGAGAGAAGGAAAATGGAGAGAAATTTCCTACATAATGGCCTTCGTCGAGCTCTCTCGGAACCCCTTTCTCAGAAAAGATTGTAAAATGCTCATAGCTAGAGACCCCTGCCCCCCACAAAGGGCAATGGGGGTTGACAGGACATTTTGGATAACCCCCTCCTTATGGCCCCCAGGACTTCGGTCCCAGCCCCTCCTCCTGCTTTCCAACCTCCCCAGAGCACCTTGTGCTCCCCCTTCCGTGGTCATCCCCTCTTTCTCTTGGTTCCCTGCAGTGCAACCCCTCTCTTTTCCTGCCTCCTTCACCGTCCAAGTCTCCTAGCCTGCATCTCCTCCCACCGCGCCTCCCCCCTTGGTGACCCCTACTCAGGTCCCAGCCAAGGGTCTTGTTGAGGTGCCTCCCTCTGTGGCCCCTTCCCCTGAAGGGACCCCTACTCAGGTTCTGGCCTCATGGCCTACCCCCGAGGGAACCCCTACTCAGGTTCCAGCCTCAGGCCCTGCCCCCACGGCAGTACCTTCTCCCCTGGCCCCTCTCTCTGATGTGGCCCCAGGTCGGGTCTCTGGGGTAGCTCCCCCTCTGGCCCCTATCCCTCCTCAGGTACCAGCTGATCTTCTCCCTTGCCAGCCAGATGACCTGGCCTTGCAGTCTAATCTAGGTCAGCCAGCAGCTCCCAGCCTCTCCCTCACCAGAACTTCCTATATCCCTCCCCAAAATCCAGGTCCCACAGTGCCTTCAAGGCTTTTTCCCCTGAGGGAAGTGCCTGCCTCCCCTACCGGGACAAGGAGAGTGCATGTTCCATTCTCCATTTTGGATCTCATCCAAATCAAAGAAAAACTGGGGAGATACTCAGAAGACCCCACTAAGTTTACTGAGGGTTTTAGGGCTCTGTCCCTACAATTCGAACTTTCTTGGTGTGATTTGCATCCTTTTCTCCACCTGTTGTACCACTGAGGAGAAGAGGAGAATCTGGGAACACATCCAAAAATTTGGAGATCATTTGGCTAGCAATAACCCCATAAAATATCCCCCAGGTACAGCTGCTGTTCCCACTAGTGACCCAGGATGGAATTATCAAAGGAGTGAGGATAGAGGAAAAAGAGATCATATGGTAATTTGACTGTTAGAAGGCCTAAGAACTGCATTTCAAGAGCAAATGAATTTTCAAAAAATTAGGGAAGTTACACAGGGAGAAAAGGAAAACCCTCCCCTTTTCCAAGCCCGGCTAGTAGAAGCTACTAAGAAGTATACAAATTTAGATCCTAATTCTATTGAAGGGGGTGGCAATACTTAACGTGTATTTCATTAATCAGTCTGCCCCAGATATTAGGAGGAAACTGCAGAAATTGGCAATGGGACCCCAAACACCTCAGGCACAATTACTGGAGACAGCCTTAGGAGTTTTCAACAATAGAGACCTGGTTGCAGCAGAGGAAAGAAAATGCAGGGAAAGAGCTAGAGACAGAGAACACAGTGTGTTGGTAAGCAAAATGGGCTCCTTAGCACTTAGTTCAACAAGTGCCCTTGAAGAGTTTGGCTTTTGTTTGCTTTGAGTAACTCAGCTATTTCATTGAATCTTACTAAGTGCTAAGCCCCAGGCCCAAACCCCTATTAGGTGTAAAACCTATAGGTGTGGATTGGCAATTAAGGTGGGGCCCAAGGTGAGGCTAACTCCAGGAAGAGCCTAGTTTACACGTCTGGGACAGCAGAGGCTCTTAGACCATGTGGGTTTAAGTCCTCCTCTTGGTGATGATTTTAGGTCACGTGGGTGAGTGGCACATGTGACTCACCCCTGACGCTGACAAAGATATAAAAGCCAAGGGTTGGCCTCTTCTTCCTTGGAGCTCTTTGCTGAAGCAGTGGTGGTGTGTGACTCTGGGCCAGCCCTTGTTCTGAGCTCCTGGGCTGAACCTAGATGTTGGTAACTA